>JAGFMF010011928.1:359350-405881 GCA_019455555.1 Galemys pyrenaicus | reverse complement strand
GCGGGCACAGCAGGAGAGGTCTGCCGCACCATGTGGGTCCCCTCCCTGGCCGGCAGCAGGGATCGAACTCGTGCTGCAGTGGCTGCGGTTTGCCTCATAATGCGCTGCTTAACCCACTGCGCCACCAGGGGAGGCCAAAACACTTTTATTTTTAAGCAATTATAGATTTATAGGAAGGTACTGAGATAAATACAGAGAGGTCCAGGACACTTTCACCCAGCTTCTCCCATTGTTAACATCTTGCATTATACTACATATCAAAACTGGAAATTGATATCGGTGTCCTCCACAGAGCTTATTCAGATTTCACTTGTTATATGTGTGCTGTCTGTATCTGTAACTCCATGATATTTTATTACATGTGTAGCTTCACGTAACCACCTCAAACCACCAAAACTCTTCTCCATCTTTATAAGGAATGTTAAATAAATGGGATCATAAAGTGTGTATCTTTTTGATAATTGACTTTTCTCCATTCAGCATAATTTCCTTGAAATTCATCCAAGTTGTTGGGTGTTATCAATAGTTCTTTCCCTTTTACTGATGAGTAGTATTTCTGGTATGGATGTGCCACAGTTTATTTAATTATTTACCCATTGAAATAAACTTAGGTAGCTTCTAGTTTGGAGTTATTAGGAATGAATCAGTCACAGAACACTCATGTATAGGTTTTTGTGTAAAAAAGTATCTTCAGTTCTAGTTATATCTCAAGTGTATAATTGTTCGGTCATGTGGTAAGACCAATTTTAGTTTAAAAAAAACTCCAAGCTATCTCCCAGAGTGTCTATGCCATTTTATATTTCTACCACACTGTATGAGTGATTTGGTTTCTCCAAATCTTTGCTAGCATTTGTTGTCATCGCTATGTTTTTCATTTTAGCCATTTTTGAAAGCTATGTAGTGATCTCTCATTGTGGTTTTAATTTGCATTTTTCTAATGACTAATCATGTTGAACATCTTCTCATGTGATCATTTGTCATCTGTGTGTCATCTTTGGTGAAATGTCTACACATGCGTTTACCCACATTCTAATTATCTTTTTTTTGTTGTTGTTATCTAAATGTTGAGTTTGAAAAGTTCATCATATTCTAATACGTGTCTTTTGTCAGATATGTGGTTTGCAGATATTTTCTCCCAGTGTAATTTGTTTTTTCATCCTTTTAACAGGCTCTTTTGCAGAACAAATGTCTCAGTTTTGATGAGGTCCAAATGTCACTTTTTTCCTTTATGGATCAAGCATGCTTTGTGTAGGTTCTTGGTACGGAAGATTTTCTCCATTTTTTTCCTACAAGTTTTATACATTTATTGTTTACATTTAAGCCCATGATCCATTTTGTGTTGATTTTTGTGTAGAGTTTGAGATCTATGTGGAAGTGATTTTTTTTGCCTATGGATATCTTATTGTCTAATACCATTTATTAAAAAGAGTATCTTTGTCAAACTCAAAAGAGTTTCTTTGTCAAAAATTAACTTGCTTAGTCTATTTCTGGGGTCTCTAGTCCATACCATTTATCTTTATCAAGATATAGATTTCTTATCAAGAAATACCACATTGTCTTGATTGTTGTAGCTAAAAAGCAATAAATAATAACTATTATGTAGAGAGGGAAAAAATTTCTTCTTAGAAGTAAAAAAGCAAACAGGTAACAACAAGGATTAAAGGGTGGGGGGAGACCGTGGGAAAGGGGTCCCAGCCAGCTGCTTCTCTGGCTTCCCTTCCCCATGTAGGGTTTGGCTTATATAATTTTGAGGGAAAAAGGAGTTATATTTGAAAGAAGCACAGAGCAGAACAAAGAAGTTGTTTTCTGTGAGCATCTTTTTTCCAGGTCATATGTTAATTTTCAGACAGGGTATCCTGTCTATCTTCCATTCATTATCTCTGGCAGGCATAATTTGCTTGTGAGAAAGGAAAACACTTAGGAGATAAACGATTTTATCAGAAGGAAATACCTGTTTGGCCAGACATGTTCAGAAGGCTGGAGGCTGCCAGGGAGTTATTTCTTTTGATCAGTGTCCACAGCAGTGCACCATCAAAGCAGTTCTCTTTGTTCTGCTGACTTCTATCCTCCAAGTCCTTTTCCTTGGCCCAAAACTTGTGGATATTCTTTCACATAGCTACACAGCAGTTTTTAACATTGGGAAGAGTGTTTCCTCCTATTTTCACTATTAATCTTGATTTTAAAATGCCTTGTACTGCACTTTTGTTTTTGGTTTTTGGAAGGGGCAGGGTTATGGATGCCTCCTTATGTTCGTAAGATGCACTGGAGGGATCTCTAATTATTTTCCTCTTGGACTGGAAAATATAATTTGAAAAAAACTTTTGAGAATTATATGTAAAACAGAATTAGGCAAGTGTGATGTCTTTACTCAGAGGAAGTTGCAAGGACTTTCCTTCCGCCTACTCTCTTGGCTTCTTAGAGACCTTCACGCTCATCAGATCAGAGAGGAACTTTTGGATAGGGGAGGTCATGTAAACCTGACCTCTAGATAAGTGAAGTGAGTCTAACCTTAACTGGCTTACTGAGAAGGAGGGGTTTTCAACTTTAAATAAAGGTGAGAGTGTTAGCTCCAAGAGATACATAACACCAAATACAGTGCCTGGTAGGCATGGCAGGTAATATAAGTGAGAGAAATAGCTTGGAGTAAGAACGGAAACCCAAAGCCATCTGAAGGGGCCGCTTACCACTCTGCTCCAGCCCACTGTGGAAACACCACCCCAGGACTGCCAGATTTTCACCTTTAAAGGAAAAACAAAAACAGATTTGTATGTGAAATTTCCTGGCTTTCAATGTTGGGAACAGATCAGTATTTTAAAGTAACACTTTATGGGCCAAATGAATTAGTCTATGGCACTAATCCTTTCCAAGATTGGCCAGTTCATAACATTTGGTCGTTAACTGGGTCATCCAGGAGTGCCTTGTCCTCACCAGGCATGAAGGTATTATGTGATTAACCCATGCTATTAAGCTCTCGGTGTCTCATCTGTTTTCAAAGGGCCCGAGGGTGCATAAGAACAGTTTATTTGCCTACACAGATCTTGCAATCTTGTCTACATTATTTACTTACCTTCCTGGTTAGTTTTACGCTGATGGAGTTGAGCCAGTTTTAGCCCATTTTTTTCCTAAGCATCATTTATTTTATCAGGGTCGATGGGATGTGACTGTCTTATTTGGCTGAGAGCTAATGGGAGTGAGTCCTCATTTAGGTGTGATAGACTCTTTAGGGGAGGGAGGCTGACTGTGTGTGTGTATACTCACGTGTGTAAGACAGTGAGAAGGAAGGGAATAAAGGGCAACAGATCCACAAAGTCAAAACTATTTTTTAACCATATAGCACATTATTTGCCTTCCCCCCTGCCTCATTTTTTTATGTGTCCAAGTAGAATTTTCAGAAGCTACATGACATATAGTGATACCATTGCCCTGATGGGCTAATGAAAGATGTATATTTTTGTTTTTGTATTTTAAAATTTGTCATAAAAGAAACTTGTTTGGGACCGTTAATATTTATTAAGACTAAAAAGGAAATCAAGGAATTTGAGGACTGCTGGTTGAAGGTAGTGTTGGCAACCCTGCTGGATTTAGTTATTGGGGCACTTTATTGAGCTAGCATCTGTGAATGGGGAGACTTTATGATGACCACCATCATGTCGCTATCATCTTCACTTACAACTATCCAGGAAGGCTGATGCGATCCCACTTTACAAGAGGAGAAATTTGGATCAGAAAACCTGAATTGAGCAAGTTCACAGACCTGGAACAGATAGAGCCAGGATTTAAAACCAAGTCTCTCTGCGTTAACTGGAATAAAGTCTCCATGATAGGTAACAATGAGTTTATTAAATCATCGAAGGGATGAGTCAAACCTGGGAAGCCACCCAGTACAGCTTACACTGTGAGAAATGTTCCAGCAATCACAAGTTTGAGTTTCATTGACAGGAACAATTTTGGTGTCATTACATTAGAATGTAGTTATTTTTGAAGGGGGCAGGAGAAGGAGCTTCTGGTCCTCAGGTAATTTGATCTGCTTTTACAGGTTTACATTTCTGTGCTGTGATCTCATGACCTTGTACTGAGCATAAGTTGCAACTGACAGTTATGTGGTTTTGACACGTTTTTGTTGGGGCCAAAGGCACCCAGCTCCACAATTTGCCAGCTCAAGCTGATTATTTTATTTTATTTCTGTAGCTTGGCAACCATCGTTTAAATCTTTTTTATCCAACTCTGGTTATTCCTGGGAGTTGAAAAGTTGGTTTTACCAGAAGGTATTTGCAAAAGTCCTTCACTTCAAGTCTATGAGACAATTTTTCAATTTTTGCAGCTAGAGCAGGGAAGGAGGCTGGGAGTGGTGTTCACAGAACAGTGCACAAAATGTTCACAATAGCGTTCCCAGTCTTTGCACTATTGAGAACCTCTTCCATTATGCTCTCATCCCTCCAACCTCAAAGTGGATTTTGATAGATTTTATAAACAAATTGCCTCTGCTAAGCAAGAACTAGTTTGTGCTTTAAATTGTTGATGAAGAGCTAATCTTCCTATACCCTTCTAGGTGCATAGGTTAGAAAATAATGAAATAATGCAAGAGGAAAGACTAACTTTAATTATGTGCACATACATAGAATAATGGAATCTATAATCTGGTCACTCCAGTGAGGTTATATTTCCAGAAAAGGGGGATAAAGCATGGGAGACAATGACAAAACAAAGAACTCTGCAATGTAAAAGAAGGAATTTTCCAGGGTTAATTACACATGCATAGAAAATAGACTTTGCAAAACCTTAGTCTGGGGTGATAAGGCTGTCTCTCACCTCCAGGGACAGGGAGAAGACAGTTAACTCCTGTTTTTAAGGAGATAATTATATAGTAAATAAATAGGCAAAACATCATTCTTAGATCTGCTGTTTTTCAACCTCCAATTTAAAACAATGGACTAAGGCCGTGGACTAGTGCTTTGTGGGGGGGGCACTAAGCTAATAACACATGAAGAGGGGGGCCCTCTACTGCCAAAATAAAAACAATGATGCAAGCCAACATCACCCCAACTGAAAAAACCAAAACCAAAAAATATGGACCTGAACACAGCTGCAGAAATAAAATAATCAGCTTGAGCTGGCAAATTGTGGAGCTGGGTGCCTTTGGCCCCAACAAAAATTGTCAAAACCATGTAACTGTCAGTTGCAACTTATGCTCAGTACAAGGTCATGAGATCACAGCACAGAAATGTAAACCCATAAAAGCAGAAAGATCCAAACCTAGGCAAACTGGAAACTTACCACTGGTTAAACAGGTAGTTTCCAGGCCTCCCTGGTGGCACAGTGGGTTAAGCAACACACTATGAAGCAGACTGCAGCCACTGCAGCACGAGTTCAATCCCTGCCTCCTGGGGAGGGGACCCACATGGCACCGCAGACCTCTCCTGCCTCGCCCGCTGCTCCCCTCAGCAGTGTATTTCAGTTGATCTGCCCGTTTTGTCTCTGATGAATCCTCTCACCCTCACAACTTTGGCCTGCCCCAGTTCTGGTATGCATAAATAAATAAATCTTAAAAAAAAAATAGGTAGTTTCTCCTGACATTTTGAAGCACTGAGAAGAGCTCACAGCTCCCTACCTCGCAGTTCTGGCCTTGGTGGGTCTCAAGTTGAGCACAACTCATGGCTATTTGAGGGAGGAGGGTAAGAAACCATACACTTTTAGTGTTCTTTTCAGGTGAGAAAGGTGTAGAGGTGGGATTGGCCATTGTCTGGGGAGCAGACCGACTGTGATGGTCTGGACTGAACCAGAAATCAGCAAAACTTCTCAACTCCCAGGGAAGGTGTTCAGAGCAATACACTATCCTGAGTGTCTATAGACCTTCACTCAAATCTGTTTCCTTTGTTATTAGGCAACTGGTTTTATGGGTGTCTGAGATGGAGTGGAGTAGAGGAAAGATGGATACCTCGGGCTCTTTGGATGAGGTAGAAGAGCTTCCCTAAGATGGATCACTTTGGCATGTGGATTATTTTGAGCTGAGGTAAAGCAAGGGCCTTGTGGGCTCATTACATACTTTTACCATTCCTTTACTACCTAGAAGAATGAAAATTGGAGGGATTACCCAGAATTAAGTCTTTTTTTTTTCCCTTTTATCAGAAATGACCTTTCCATTGGGGAAACCTCGCGATTGGCAGGGCAAACATCCAGTTACAGAGATCTTCATTATATGAACCACCTTCCTTGTCACGTGAGTCCTCCTCCTCCCTCTTTGAAGCCCCAGGCCCCTAGTCCATTCCTTAGCTCAGGATCTAGCCCTCATTTGTCCTTACAGACCTCGGAACTCACATCTTTGTGGATTCCCCATAATATGTAATTGAGTTGCCTTTTCTCTTACTGGTCTGTTTGATGTTAATTTGATTGCTAGACCAGTCTGAAAAGAATATAGAGGAGTGGGGGGAAATTTTCTCTTTTACTGCACCCCCCACCTCTCCAGGGGTATCTGGGGATTGCTAACCTGCCTGATATGAGGATGTAGCAATCTCCAGTGGCTGGTCATGAGAACAATCTTCAGAAGCAAATGAACCAGCTAGCAGTGCTGAGACAGTGATCCAGAGCTTTTTTTAAAAAGAGGGATTAGATCCTCCCTGATGCTGTCTTGCACATAAAGGGTCATGTCATGTATTTTCCCCCTTTATTGCAGTAGACTGCTTTATTGCTGATTTTTTGAGGTTCACCTAAACATTGTTAGTGCACCTTGTGGAGGTCCAATCACCCCAAATGGCTCTTTACTGTGTCATGCACATTATTGCACTTTCAAATAAAACATCAGGAAGAGGTAATTAATGTTCCTCAAAGTGTGATCTGAAACTACCTGCACCAGATTCACTTAAGGATCTTTGTAAAATGTGTATTTCTGGGTTTATCTCTAGACCTGCTAAATCGGAATCTCAGGGCGTAAGTTACTAAGAATTTATATTTATTGAGACCATCTTTTAAGAAGCTTTTAAGCATGGCCACACAAAGTGTAATGTTTTTTAATTAATTTTTTTTAAAAAAAGATTTTATCTACTTCTACATACAAGAGCTGGGGTATAGGCCAGAGGCATGAGTGTGTGTGTGAGAGAGGATTCACCAGAGACAAAGTGAAGAACAGAGCAGGCAGATTGACTGAAATACACCTCTGAGGGAAGTAGAGGGCAAAGCAGGAGAGGTCTGCCACACCATGTGGGTCCCCTCCCTCGCCAGGGATTGAATTCACGATGCAGTGGCTGCAGAAGCCTCACAGTGCAGCGCTCAACCCACTGCACCACCAGGGAGTCCTGTAAGTTTTTTTAAAAAATGAACATTTTACTTTTGAGTAGTTTTAGGTGAGCAGAGAAATTGTAAAGCTAGTACAGAGAATTCCCATATATCTCCCACCAGATTTCCTTGTTAATATCTTCCATTTGTCACAACGAATGCATGGTTATTGATATTAAAGTACATAATTTGTTCAGATTTTGTTAGTTTTTACCTCAAGTCCTTTTACTGTTCTAGGATCTTATTTAGTCATCATATCTCCTCAAATTCCTCTTGACTGCGACCACTTCTCAGTCTTTCTTGTTTTATTGACTGATGGTTTTGAGGTATCTTGAAGTTTTCTCTCAGTTGGTATTTGCCTCATATTTTCTTTACGGTTAGACTGGCGTTTCATGTTATTTTGGGGAAGTTCGTGAAGCAGAGTGCCATGTTCATCACATCGTATCAAGGGGCCCAGTTTCTAACTCCTCCTTAATTCCAAAAGCCCTTCTAAATGACTCAGAAACAGGAGACTCTCCAGGCCCTTTCACCTAATTTCTTAAGGCTCCTGGGGATTTCCTCCTGTTGCTCACCTCCCATGCATTCTGGAAGCCCAAAGAGGCACTCAGTGACCTTCAGGAAGGAGACCGAAAGCTGCGGTCCAGGAAGTTTCCTGGTGGGCAGGGGAGTGGGCAGGACAGGACAGGCATCACCTGGGTTTCTCTGGTTGTTTCTCTGATCCCGCTGTCCAGCACCAGGGGCATCTGGAACATGACACAAATACTGAACTTTATTGGCTTTTGGGTTTTCATTTGAATCTGGATCAATATGGCCAGAGCATAGCTTTTCAGCTCGAGCGTGGAATGGAAGACTGAGTCAAGTGCTCCAGCCCCTGTCAAGTGCTCCCACCCCCAACTCAAATGAAGTCTACAGCTCTGGTCTGCTCCTAATCCCATTTCCATAGCATTTAATGAGAGCTGGTGACATCTCTTCTCAGAATTTGGGCTCTGGTATTAGACAGACTTAGGTTCAAATCTGAACACTCTCATATATGAACTGAGGGACCTGAGCAACATTATAACTTCCTCCAAATCCCAGTTTTCTCACCGTGAAATGAGGATCAGAGTAGGACCTAACATATAGGGTTGCTTAGAGAATTTTAAAAAGGTTTTTAGAAAGGTTCTTGGACCACTAAGAAAATGTCAATAAATTGTATGTTAATACTGTTGTAGTGTTACTCTTCTTAACGCTCCGTCCCCTACCCCCACTGGGGCGTCATGCCGCCAGCAGTGTCTGGGATGAGACACTCCTCTCACGCTGGGACTGACTGAGGACAGAGGAAGAGTTGGGGTGGTTGGAACCCAGGCAGGAGCCCAGCACAGTGGAAGGAGGAGCCGGCCCTGCGGGGGCACCTTAAACACCCTCAGGGCTTGGCCTGGACAGACCTCCGTGCACAGCAGGACCAGTCACAACAGTGGCCAGGGGATTCGCCAGGGCACGGCTCCTGCCACGCAGCCACGCCTGTTCTGCCCACAGGTGAGCGGCACGAGGGCAGATGACACAGCCCTCGGTAAGGAGCCCTGACGCCCGTTGGATGGTGAGCAGGAGCCACACGTGGGCCAGTGACGTCACGGACCAGTAGCTGTAAAATGTCAACTATGACGGCAGCGTGGCCACATGCCGCGTGACTCCACGGTGGAATTATCTATGGCAGCAATCACATTGTAGGGATGCAATGTGAGGTCTCGTTCTCTTCTCAGGGAGAAGCACAGGCGGGGAGCCGGATTGTGTTCAGCTTGGAATGTCCTCTGGGACTCCTGCCCTGGGATGGGGAGGACTCCTCCTGCAGGACGGGCTCTCCCGCCGCCCCCTCCCTGAAGCCCTTCTGAGCACCCTGCCCATGGGGTGGCTTCCTCCACGGGCTGCCACAGCCCTCTGCATGCACAGCTCAGCTCGGGCCTGGTGTTCCGTCTCAGGTCCTGATTGTGCTGCAAACT
Source organism: Galemys pyrenaicus (assembly GCA_019455555.1). NCBI lineage: Eukaryota > Metazoa > Chordata > Mammalia > Eulipotyphla > Talpidae > Galemys > Galemys pyrenaicus. The sequence goes on along the minus strand of JAGFMF010011928.1, from coordinate 396,636 downwards.
CTCATTTCTAGTATTACCATTGCACAACTCCCCCCTCCCTTTTTTGGGAAAAGATTTATTTTTATTTAGCATACAAGAACTGAGGTACAGCCCAGAGGTGTGGGGGCAAGGGGGTTAGCACACTCACCACAGACAGAGTCGGGCAGCAGAACAGGCAGATTGGCTGAAATACACTGCTGAGGGGAGCAGCAGGCAAGGCAGGAGAGGTCTGCTGTGCCATGTGGGTCAGCTCCCTGGCCGGGGATCAAACTTGTGCTGCAGTGGCTGCAGATAGCTTCAGAGTGCTGAGTCTTAACTCTTTGGCCATCAGGGAAGGACCCCCCTTCCCTCATCCCCTATTTTTTAAAACCTCTTAAATACTTCTTAAATCGGTACCTTTCCTTTCCTTCCACCTCCACGTCATCTCACCCTCATGCTCACTGCTGTAGCACCCTCTAACTTGTGTGCTTGCTCATCAGTCCTGGTCCCCACTCCTTGCTTGGCCACTCCAGAGTCACAAGGAGTTTAAAGACGCTGTTATTTTCCCTAGGCAGTGACTTCTCAAACAACCGACAGGAGCAACAGCAACATTGGCAGCAGGAAGAATGCTAGAAGTGTAGAGAAGCCAAGCTTGCCAGGTCCCTGTGCACCTCATCCCATCTTGCACGCACTGCCTTTTACAGTGAGGAAAGTGAGGCCTGGCGGTCACACGCTCACCTGCGCTCTGAGGCCTCCTCACCTGTCCTGTGCAGGCGGTGGTCACAGGAAGCTAACTTGAGCAGGAACCTAACTTGAGCAGACAGACGTTATAGTGCCTCAGCTCCCAGCACCTGTCGCTACTACCTGTGTCACCTGGGGCAGGTCGTCTCCCTCTCCTCCTCACTTCTGGTCCCTGCAAAGTGGTGACGCTAACCATTTCCTCCAGGGCTATGGTGGGGTTCACCTGGTGGCCTATGAACTGGGCTCTGGCTGAGCCCAGACTGTGGGGCCTCACTGGGGTGTGTTTCCTGTGCGCCCCCTGCTGGCCAGGTTTCTGGTTCATAGTTTCTCTCAGATTTCAGGGCTGCCTGCCAACTGGCATTAATGAAGAGAAGTACCTAGAAGGTTCCCAGCATCAAAACCTTCCTTTCTTTGTACCAGTCACCAGATGTGTGTAATCTACTTGTTTCTGTCAAGGAAGAGCTCTCTCTTCCCCTCTGCTTGGTCACCTCCTGCCCCATCTTTGTGCATGTCTAGTTACTCTCCTGAGTTATTGAGAGGAACCCAGGGCATTTTGACCAATACTGGATTCAGAGCTAATGAGGTTGACTCATGCAAGAGGAATTTGCTTTTTCAACCTCAGGAGGCTTGGTTTCTTAGGAATAATCATTAAAATTTTTCTTCATTTTTTTTCCCATTCTGCCCAACACAAAGGGCATATTGAAAGTCTTTTAAAATGTCTCATGACCAAAACAATTTTGGAATCTGGATTAAGGAAGCATGACTCATAGGATGAAATTTTTTTTTTAAAGTTTTATTTATTTATGCATACAAGCACTTGGGTACAGGCCAGAGTCACAGGAGGTGAGGGGATTCACCACAGAGAGCGGGGAGCAGAACAGGCAGACCAACCAAAGTACACTGCTGAGGGGAGCAGCGGGCACAGCAGGAGAGGTCTGCTGCGCCATATGGGTCCCCTCCCTGACCGGCAGCAGGGATCGAACTCGTGCTGCAGTGGCTGCAATTTGCTTCATAGTGCGTTGCTTAACCCACTGCACCACCAGGGAGGCCCCAGGATGAAATTTTTAAAGCAACATCCTTTAAACATTCTTGTCTGCTGGAGTACTTTTACATTTAAAAACATCCATTTTGGCGTATGATTTACATATAATAAATGGGCTCATTTTAGATATGGTTTGGCACATTTTGACAAGTACATGAGTCAATGTAACCCATACTCTCATTGAAATCGAGAACATTTCCACCTCTCCAGAAATTTCCTTTTACCCCTTTACAGTCAGCCTCTGCTTTTCTCCATGCTGGCTAGCCACTGATTTGATCACATTGGCATAGATTAATTTTGCTTGTTCTTAATATTCATATGAATGGACTTGTACGTGCACAGCTTTTTGCGCCTGACTTGTTTCACTCATTGGGGGTCTGTGTGGCTCACGCATGCTGCAGCATGTTCTCTGCTTCACTCCTTTTTATTGGTCAGTAACATTCTGTTGTATGTTTGCACCACGCACTGATTATCCAGGTTTCGAACATTTAATACATTTACCGTAATTAAGAAATGTGGTTGGAGTTAAGCCTACCATTTTGGCATTTGTTTTCCAATTGTCTCTTGCATTTTCTTCTTTTCCTCTCTTCCATTTTCTTTTCAATTAACCAGATATCTGTTAATCTTATTTCTTGTAATGACTCCCTTGTCATATCTCTTTTTATTTTTATTTTTTAACATTTGTTCTGGGGCTACTCCCTCCTTTTTGTCTCAAACTGTGCTATTCTTGATCTCCTGTCAGATGCAGGACCTAAATACACCTTGCTTCGGAACATTTGCTAAGGCCCCTTCCCCACCGAAAAGCCACCGGCCCAGGCAGCCATGAAAAGCCACTGCGGGTGGTGGGGCAATTAAAACAGCAGGCACAACAGGAAGCCTCTTAAAAATGCAGTTAGAGTTGGAGTGTGGGGAGGTGGGGAACGCAGTGCTCTTAGAATTCCCAGGAAAAGAAATTCTTACACGTTCTTTTCAGAGATTTTTCCTCCTCTCTGTTAAATACTCACATCTTATGGCACAAACCACATGTGAAAAAACTGGGAGGAACTTCTGAAATCAATTTGCAGATGAAGGAACAAAACCTCCAGAGTTGCCAGAAGCTAAAGGTGTGGGTGGGCTGGGGAAGGGGGACCCAATGCTGAAGTGTCTGGTGTCAGCAAGGGTGGCTGTGACCCGGGAGACTCCCTCTGCTGAATCACTGAGGAGCAGCCCCTGCCCCACAGTGACCAGGCCACTGCCAAGGCAGCATCTGGCAAGGACCCAGCAGTGTCTGCTGTCTTCCTGCACTTGTCGTGTTAGCAGCATGTAACACGTGAGCACTTTTATAAGTGGAATACATATACACACACGCACATACTTATAAGCAGCCGGTGAGCACTTTTTAAAAAAGATTTCTTTATTTATGCATATAAGCACTGGGGTACAGGTCAGAGGTGTGGGCGGTGAGAGGACCCACTAGAGACAGAGTGGGGAACAGAACAGGCAGATCGACTGAAATACACCTCTGAGGGGAGCAGCGGGCGAGGCAGGAGAGGTCTGCTGCACCATGTGGGTCCCCTCCCCGGCCAGTGGCAGAGGTTGAACTCATGCTGCAGCGGCTGCGGTTTGCTTCATGGTGTATTGCTTAACCCACTGCGCCACCGGGGAGGCCCCAGTGAGCACTTTTATAAGGGGATCCCTCTACGAGGTCTAATCGTTTCAGAGATATCAAGAGTGGCAATGACAGCATCACGATGGAGCTGTTCCATAATTCTATAAAACGACCTGTAGGTGTCTCAGCCCTGCTGGCACCTGGGCCATGGGAGGCTCGTTGGAATGGAGCCTGTAATCCTGCTGCCCTTTCCATTGTGGCTCGACATAGGGGAGAACTTACATGTAAGTCAACCCAGAACAGCTGGTCATGCTGAGCCCTGTCTGCCTCTGCAGTGAGGGCTTAGATAAATGAAAAAAATCTAATAAATCAGAGTCCTTAAAAATCACTGTAAGATGCAAAATGAAAATATATAAAATAAAATATGCATATCACTTATCCCTGCATATTTAGCACAGAGTTGTATACAATAGTGTAAAAATGTAAACCCAGTTTCAAAACTGGGGTCTGGTTAAATAATGGTACATCCATATTGACACACAGATCAGCTGTCCCTGCCCATGTCTTCAACCTCTCATAAATAAACAGACAAACAACAAAAGCACCGCTTTGTGCATCAGTTTTGGTAGGGATTGTCAAATGTTTTGAGGGGGCTGAGGTGAGAGTTTACACTGACTATTCTACATCACACTATATGATGCTGCCCCACTGTAGACATAACTGTTCTCTCTCATTTCCCTTCCCCCTGCTGGAACTCTGGGGCAACAGTTCTACAAGTGTATTTTTGCATCCACCCCAATGCCCATCTCTGTCTTCCCCACCCAGAGAGCAGCTCTCACATTCTTGCTCATTCTAGAACTCAGCACAACAGACACACCTGTAATTATGTCAGCTCACCTTTCTAGGGAGCAACTTAGTGACCATTTTGACTTTATTTTATTTGTGTTTCATCTTTCCCTTCATAAGCTTATCTCCAGCCCAAAAGTTTTTCAAGCAATTCTCCAAACAAAGATCTTTTTTTTAATTAATTTTTTTATTAATATAAATTTTAAAAAAATTTACATATACTTGCCATCAATTGTAATCCCCATGTATTCCCCATCACCATCTCACCAGTGCACCATCACCTCAGTCCCTCGTGCTCCATCTTCTCTCAACCCTCCCCCTCCCCTCCCTACCAAGTGTCCCCAGTCTGTCCTTGTCTCCTCATTTTTGGTTTTTGTGTCTTTATTGCTGTTATAAACAAAGATCTTTTGTTACTAGCAATTTAACATACAAATTAGGGATTTTTATTCTGTTAAGAGAATAACATTATTCCAGGGTTTTAGATAGTGAAATACCTTGCAGTCCTTCCAAATAATGTTGTAGAAAAGTCTTGATGAAATGAAATGATAAGCCAGATACACTGAGTGGAAAAGGTGAGAGCTGTTAAGTAGGAAAGGAGAGCTACTCAGTAATTGTCACACACACTCTGTATGTTATGTGGATGTATGTGTATGTGGAGAAAGACCAGGTGAGACCCTAGTCTTTATGATGCTTATGAAATGGGGTGGCAGCACGCTCGAAAGGCTCATCTCCCATGCTGCTCATCATCAGGTCTGTGATCTTGGGTAAACTGCTTAACCTCTTCAACTGGCCCTCTCTTGTCTGGAAAGCAGAAAGACAGCCCCTCCAAAGGGGATGAAGGAAGCAGTGGACTTGGCTGGTGAGAGAGCCACGGCTGACTCCTGGGGTGGTTGCTTCTGTCTCTGTGTAGGATGCTGGTGCTGGGAGGCCCAGAAGCTATTATTTCAGTTGGTTATGTGGCTTTCCTCTGGATGGAACAGCTGTTTTGGGCGATGTGAAGCACAGCCGTACTAACCGACAAGAGCAAATGCAGTGCCAAATGCAAGAAATGCAAGTAAAAGTGGCCCAAACACTCTAGAGAGAAGCTGACCTTTGGTGGGTTTGATCAGGGAGGGCACCTTGGGGGACAGCAAAGAGGCAGTGGCAAGGTTGGTGACATCCTGGAGTGCATATGTGGAAGGAAAATTTTTTCTCTGGGGCATGGAGACTCCGCCTCCCTGAGCCCTGGGACTGGGATGATAGCGAGGCCCACACTACTCATACTGTCTGACGATGGTCCGGGTGTGAGGGCCACTCCTGAGATGTCGGGGTGCTCCATGAGTTGGCCCCTGTTGGATCTCCGTTGTTTTGGCTGATATTAATGTCACCACTTTGTAAAAGGCATGCTGAGTGCTAACTGGCAAAGGGGTGGTTGTAAGATTGGCTGTTTTGTTAAACAGAATAATTAACTGCTGTGCATTTTGATGGTGAATTACTGATTGGCAAATAATATAACAAAAAAATTTCTAATATTGATAAAGACCACTGATACCAAAAAACTAAATAGTAAAGTTGTAACCGGAATGTGGTTGTTCAATAATAACTCAAAAATTAGTTATTAAATAGTTTCCCAAACTTGGACATCTTCTTTAGAGAACTATCCCCTGGACTGAGAATTGACCTCTGTAGCTTGGCCCATTATGAAAGGCTCTGTGTTTCCTAGGTGATAAATGAGTCCTAGTAGCCCTCCCTTTTGCCTTTGTTCTGCTTAAATTGTGATTGTAAGTTTTAGGTTCAGGAAATAGTGAGGTCAGTAGTTACTTTTAAAAGATCATATGGGGTTTGGATATAATTTAGGTTTTAATTTTAGTATTTCCCTTTTATTGGGGGCCTGTAGTTTCAAGCATTAACACTATTTTAATCTTAGGCCTTGTGACTAGTAGTTTATCCTATACTCAAAGTAAAAACAACATCATTAGGTTATGATTGTGCAAAGTTGCTGCACTCTCTTTAACATTAATAAATAATTTGTGTAACCACTACCATCAAAAACACTGATGGGAATATGTTATTTTGCTCGTGGATTTCACTTTGTAATAGTATACATCATTAATCTTGGTTGGAGATCATAAGACCCCAAATTGTTTTTAAGAGAAATTGTTATGATTATTATTTTCCTGCTTTATACACATGCTGATGTAATCCCACCACTTGCTTGTAATGTATAAAGACCTGAGTCTGTGGGTAGGAGATACTTGCACCTTGAGGGTCTGTGTCTTCTCACTCCCTCTCCCCCTTCCCTTGTCAAGTCAGCGTCTCTCCTGTGGGGACCCTGGCCTTAGCTGGAGCTGGACTCCCACAGGGTGAAGAGGCAACGTGAGAACAGGAGTTCCCGGCATCTCCCCTGCTACTGCCCAGTGGGGACCCTGTGCTTCCCCCTTCTGTTCACTCACCTGTGTTTCCTACATCTTAGCATTGCACTATCCTGGCAGGGTACCCCTTTCAAGCTCCTTGAAGTGTCAGTCCCTGGCAGAATGACACTGCCCCCAGGAATTTGTTTATACCCTTGGTGTGCGAACAGGCTACCGTGAGTGATGGTTGATAACACAAGATGCTATTTGTTATTGGCAAAAGGAATGCTGCCCTTGCATTTGTATATAAAGTCCCAAGCTCATTATTCAAATGAGAACCAGACCTGGTCCCTCCAGATCAGAGATCCCAAGGGCAGAAGATAACAGGGCTCCAGGCTCCAGGACACCATCGTCCAGGTAGGTGGCCCCCATTCCTGGCTCCAGACCTGGATGGTAAGTACAGCAGCATCTGGCCCCTGCTTTGCATTTTCCCTACTAGAATCCTGCCCCTCTGTGGATTTTCTGAATTTCTAGGTGTGGTCTCAGATCCCTTAGCAGCAGCCTGAGTCTCCCAGAATGGTTTCCACAGATAAGCGGTGCATTGCTGGAGAGCCAGGCAGACTCTTAGCTTGAGAAATCTTAGCTTGTCAATACTGCTTCTTCTCTGAGACTGGGAAGGCTGATTTCAGACTGCAGAGAGCCCTTGTTTTCAGAAAGAGATTTTGGAATCTATTATTTTGAGCATTCTTAGGTGGAATGAGCTGGATCTCTGATGACTGAATGGTCTACTTTTTGGGGGACATTCTTTGGCGACCACTTGTATTTAATCTTGAAATAAATCCATAAACAGCTCACAGGATGTGCTCAGGGCTCTAGACTATGGGATGCCCTCCCACGGCTCCTCCTGACCTTCATGTATTTGGGTGCTGAAGTTTCTGCCAGACAGATCTTGTCCTGATAGCCTCTGCTGCCACATTCTCTGCCTTCTTTAGTGCCTCCAACTCACATCTTTTGATTTACCTTGATTCAACTGCGAAGGTAGTTGATTTGTGTAGTTTTGGACTCAGGATGCAGCCAAGTAACAAATAACTTGAAATCACATGCAGATTTCCAAGCCCCTCATGGCCCATCAGCGCTCCCACTCCCCAGAGCTGTCTAGGGTCATCCTCTCCTTTTGCTCACTGTCCTTGCTGCCAAACCTTCTAGCCCATCTTTACCCTTTAAATTTTTTTGCAGGGCCATTTGTTGCCTTTTATCTCACTCCTAAATCATTTTCAGATACGGGTTTCCACACAATCTGCCCATGTCTGTATGCTTAAAAGTAGTGTGACCTTGAGATGAAAAGTCACTTAACTTCATCTGTAAAATGGGAATTCTTGCCTCACTTCCATCACCGTGTTGTCCTGAACTAATGTTGGGGAAATTTCTTTGTGCAATGTGTTAAGGCGGGGTGGTTAGCAATCTCTCCTCCAAACCCTCTAAGTGAGGGGTTCCTGTGTCAACCTTTCTAAGACATCAAGGGTAACATCCTGGGACCTTTGGAGGATCAGTCCTTCACGAGCGGCTGCAAAGATGCTGCTGTTCTTTACAGAGATTAGACTATAGCAAACTTGTTCTGTAAAGGTTGGGAAAGGATAGATAGACTTTGCTGGTCAGAGAACAGCCTCAGGAAACATGTAAACAAAGGCACGGCTGTGTTCCAATAAAACTTTATTTAAAAACAAGCAGATTTGATCTGTGGGCTCAAGTTTGCCAATCCCAGGTCTAGAGCAATACATTTCAAACATTTTAATAAATTGTTGTCAGGATCCATACAAGTGATATTGTGACTTATATTACACTGTGACTCAGCAGTTCTATAGCATTGCTCTGGAGGGGTAAACAACAAAGAAAGTGATGGACAGAAGAACAGTCTGGCCTGGCAGGCCTTCCCACATGTGGCAAGCACTTCTAGGTTGAGAGCGAGGTGGCAGTCTGTTCTGTACTAGAGTCATCCAGCCAGGTTTTTTGGCTCAGAGTGCCAACACCGAGCTTCCTTTCTACAGGCCTTGCCTTCACCCAGGCTCTGTGAGTCATATGATCACATTGAAAATGCCCCTCACAAAGAACTCAGGTGTGAAAATGGGCTCTGAAGACTGGGGAAGAGATGAACCCCCGTGCTGCTCAGAAGGTAAGTTTTTGTGAAAAACACCAAATGTAATACCAAAACAAAATGTCGAAACCGGGACCCTGTTAGGCAGTGCCCAGCACATGCCAAGACTGGGTAGAACCTTTTGCCAGAACACAGGTTTCAGGTTTTCTTCTTCCATAGAGTCTGTGTACTTTCAATGTGCTCAAGTTTTTTGGCTTATGGCCATGGATTTAATTTAGGTGTAACATAGTGGTTCTCAAGCTTCATGATTTACAGGCAGAATCCTCCAGATTATTCTCAAAGTGTTGTGGATAATGTACACTGTACCCCTGAATTAACACAATGCATAGGTTTCTGATAAGTAAACATTTGGAAGTTTGGTATTTAGAAACCAAGTTAGCTCAACTTCATCTCTATTTTCCAGCATTTATGACCAGGGAAGTTATTTTTAATGTTAAGTTTTAATGTTTCTCAGAATACACTAAAAATAAATAAGGCATTCAATGACTCCTGATGTGCCTCTTGAGGAAAATCCCAACTGTTTTGCTAACCTCACTGTCTCTGTTTCCAGACCCTGCTGGAAGCTCCCTGGAGCCGAACCCAAGCCTCAACCCCATAAGTGCCGTCCATTCATGTAAGGTACCTGGGTGAATTGAGGAGGGTGGCTGAGGAGTGGGGGTAGGGTTGCAGATGTGCCGCTGGGCTCTTTTGGGTTAGCGGGAGAGTCATCCTGTGGGGTCCGGGGGGTGCTGGAATGAACCTGAGGCGCCTCCTTTGTGGAAGCAAATCTCCAGATGATTAACAAAAAGATGAGCTCAAGGTGGGCCTCTGCCTATTCAGAGCAGTGCAGGTAACACATATTTGCTGAGTGGCACAGGAGCGTTTTAAGCCTGGGAATCTCTACCGACCATTACCGAGAGGCTGGCAACCCTGACTTCCTCACAGATTCTATGAAACCATAAACCTGGCCAACAGGGGGCGCACAGGAAACACACCCCAGTGAGGCCCCTCAGCCAGAGCCCCACCATAGGAAATGGTTAGCGTCACCACTTTGCAGGGACCAGAAGTGAGGAGGAGAGGGAGACGACCTGCCCCAGGTGACACAGGTAGTAGCGACAGGTGCTGGGAGCTGAGGCACTATAACGTCTGTCTGCTCAAGTTAGGTTCCTGCTCAAGTTAGCTTCCTGTGACCACCGCCTGCACAGGACAGGTGAGGAGGCCTCAGAGCGCAGGTGAGCGTGTGACCGCCAGGCCTCACTTTCCTCACTGTAAAAGGCAGTGCGCGCAAAATGGGATGAGGTGCACAGGGGCCTGGCAAGCTCAACTTTCTGGAGGGAGACCTTGCCTCTGCTACCACAGCTACTGTTGTGGCCGTTGCTTTTCTTGTTTTGGTCTTGTTATAGGTAGGTGTTCCTGGCTCCTCACTTGTACTGTGGCCTATCTGGGTGGAACAGACCATTGGGAGTAGAAGTTCTCAATGGGTGGTCCTTGGACCAGAAGCAACAAGAGCTCCTGGAGATTTGCAGGGAATACATATTCTCAGGTCCCGCATAGCCTTTCTAATCGGAAACTCTGGGGCAGGCTCAAGAAGCAGTTTTAACAAGTAGTTGAGGCCATTTTGGTGGATGGGGCAGTGAGAACCACTGTCCTACAGAAGAGAATTCCCAGGGCCTTAACCCACCTGTGCCGCAAGACCATGGCCTTGGGTAGGAAGTATGAAGAAAAGATTTGGGTGTAGGAATACTGTGAGAGAACACCAGTTAGAAGAAGCAGCACAAGCCAGGAGGTGAGATGAGTAGGATCCAGGTCAGAGTGTGATCGGAAGGAAAACAAGTAAAAGAAGGACAGATTTAGGAAATATTTAGAGGGACAATGCAATGCTGGTGCTAGAAACACAGCTTTCTGACATATGGCAGGTCTAGGTGTCATCCCAGATTAATTCAACTGGAATCTCAAGGGTGTAGGGTCCAACATCCATGGCCTTAAAATGCTACCCACCAGGTAAGCTGCAGGTTACAGCCTGGGCTGAGAAGCATCGCCCCAGAACACAGCGAGTGCTCCTCCTCCGCTCAGCTCTGCGGACAGCACCTGGGGCTTCTTAGCAGGCAGTGTCTGCAGCAGTGGCCAACGTTTGAGAAGTTGAAAGACCTGGAACTAATCTAGTTCAATGATTCTGAACCAACACATCTCAGCTTCAGTTCAACCCCATGAACTTCAGTTATCTGGAGCTGGGGGCCAGAGAGCCTCTCGAAGAGATGCTGATATGAGTCTGGGCTGAGGACCATGGATCTAACCTGACCCCAAATCATAGTTACTCAGGGTCTCATTGGGCCAGTCACCCATTCCATAAAAACCAAATGTCCATGACATGCCTGCCTCTAGGCTAGAGCTAAGGAGGGTCACTAGATGTCAGACAGGCCACCTGCTTCTAGGCGGTTTACAGTGCTGTCAGGACCTGAGACAGAACACCAGGCCCGAGCTGAGCTGTGCATGCAGAGGGCTGTGGCAGCCCGTGGAGGAAGCCACCCCATGGGCAGGGTGCTCAGAAGGGCTTCAGGGAGGGGGCGGCGGGAGAGCCCGTCCTGCAGGAGGAGTCCTCCCCATCCCAGGGCAGGAGTCCCAGAGGACATTCCAAGCTGAACACAATCCGGCTCCCCGCCTGTGCTTCTCCCTGAGAAGAGAACGAGACCTCACATTGCATCCCTACAATGTGATTGCTGCCATAGATAATTCCACCGTGGAGTCACGCGGCATGTGGCCACGCTGCCGTCATAGTTGACATTTTACAGCTACTGGTCCGTGACGTCACTGGCCCACGTGTGGCTCCTGCTCACCATCCAACGGGCGTCAGGGCTCCTTACCGAGGGCTGTGTCATCTGCCCTCGTGCCGCTCACCTGTGGGCAGAACAGGCGTGGCTGCGTGGCAGGAGCCGTGCCCTGGCGAATCCCCTGGCCACTGTTGTGACTGGTCCTGCTGTGCACGGAGGTCTGTCCAGGCCAAGCCCTGAGGGTGTTTAAGGTGCCCCCGCAGGGCCGGCTCCTCCTTCCACTGTGCTGGGCTCCTGCCTGGGTTCCAACCACCCCAACTCTTCCTCTGTCCTCAGTCAGTCCCAGCGTGAGAGGAGTGTCCCATCCCAGACACTGCTGGTGGCATGACGCCCCAGTGGGGGGTAGGGGACGGAGCGTTAAGAAGAATAATGATTAACACGTACAGATTCTTTCTATAGCTCAGACACCTGGCTAAGCGTTACTCATATGAGTAAGTATTTTAATCCTTCTCACACCCTTATGGCTGGGTGCTATTATGACCCCCTACTTCACTGACGAGGACACTGAGGTTTGTTTTAGGTCTTAACGCAGTAACAAAACTTGAATTTGAACCCATCTCTCAAACTTGAGAACCTTTGTGTTTACATACAGTACTTGCCATTATCCTTGGGTTTTCTTTCCCCAATTCCAGATATCTGTGGTCTAAGATAGTATGTGCAGTGAGGGAGAGAGAGGGAGAGATGGAGGAGAGGAGATGGTATATTCATGTCACATTTATTACAACATTATTGGTATAATTGTTCTATTTTTTATGAGTTGTTAATCTCTTACTGTGCCTAATATACAAGTCAAACTTTATCACAGGTTTGTATACGAAAAACTGTATTTATGGGTTTAGTACCGTCTGCAGTTTCAGGCATCAGCGGGGGTGTGGAATGGATTCTCTGGGAATAAGGGGGGATTAGTGTACATGATAATCTGTTTGTCCAGGCCAAGCTGAAAGCTTGGTGTGGGAAAGAGATTCAGTGGGCTACAATGTGAGCCACAGGTGGTGGGGGCTGGGGCTGGGACCTCCAGTGCGGCGTTCTCACAGCGAAGCGTTGCTGTCTGCTCGTATCGATCTAGGTCCGCAGGTGAAGGGCAGCTCTCCAGTGAAATTCAGCATTCACGACACGGATCACAAAGTAATAGTCATGGACTCTGGGACCCTCAAAGCCGTTCCATATAAAACCTACATACTCCCAGGTGACTCCCATGCTAGGTCGTGTTTTCTGTCTATCCCCCTCCACCGCCATCCCCAGTGTGGGGCCTTCCTTGGAGGGGCTCAATGAGACTGTACCCCACTCCAGCTCCAGTAGGTGGTGGGCAGCAGGGCAGAGGAGCCCCGGAGACCACTAAGAATTGGACGTAAGAACCTGTAACAGTGACCAGATTGAGGGAAGTCTTTCTGGAGGGCCTAAGAAAAATGGCGCTGGACTGGAAGAGGTGGAGGCTTAGACCAAAGTGAAGGAGGGGACTTTGACCACAGAGCCCAGCAGCGAGGGTGACACGGCCTGCCTGAAACCCCAGCAGGCAGGAAGGCCTTTTCCCTTCTATAAGGACCAGCTTGTTTTTCTCTATTTTTTTTTTTTTCTAGAGACCTTCTTTTTATTAGGGTGTCATGTGAACTCACCCTGCAAGGAGAAAGGAGGGCCAATTTTCTTGGCAGTCTCTAAAGGAAAGCGTTGTCTCTGTTGTGTCAAGGCCAAAGGACACCGCAAACCATCTCTTCAGCTGAAGGTGAGCATGCCAGCCCAATTGCCTTTATGCTCAGCCACCCCAAGGTGCAAGAGCAACCTGCTCAATGCCTCCCACTCTCCACAGAGTCTTATCCCGACAAGCGGAACAGGAGCATCCTCCTTTCTGGAGTGTTGGGTAGCAACTTCTCATCCGGTTCTTGGCTCTGTGTCCCGGGGACACACGTGCTGAGTTGACTGACTTTCTTCTACTCAGAGGCGGGCCTATCCCAATGTCCTCTTCCCCGCCTAAAAGAATGTTTGTTTTTTCCTTTACGTATTTTTTTTACATCCTTCTTCATTTTTGTACAGCGTATGTTTTCTCTTCCTGTGTAATTCCTATAACCAATTCACCCGTGTGCCATCCCCATAGTCCCTTGTGGTCTTCCCACCCCTGCTTTGATCCTTCTCCCTCCTCTCCCCTGCAGACTCTCTCTGGTTTATAGTTGCCTGTTGGTTTTGATTTTTACTTTACTACCATTGCTTTTTTTTCTTTCCTGATCCCTTATGTGGATCCTCTACATTCTTCCTATAAGTGAAACCACTTGGTATTTTTCTTTTTTTTAGAAGGAGAATCTTGAAGACCTATCTGCTCAGATAAAGCAAGTCCCTTGGCCCTTCATCTTCTATAGGACCGAGGTGGGCTCTCTGAACACCCTGGAGTCAGCCGCCTACCCCGGCTGGTTCATTTGCACTTCTCGCAATTCTGGTGAACCCATTGGAGTGACAAACAGTCGTGGGAGAAGGAAACACACAGAATTTTCATTTCAAGAAGTTCCCAAAGTTGAAATGAACCCCTGTGAGGTCCGCAGATAAGCCGCTATGTGCTGAATGTCCACCATGCTCTCCTCTCCAAGGGGTACCAGTCATAGAAGAATGGGGACCGGCTCATTTACCTCTTTCATTTCTCATTGGTACTTTGAACATCTGTGCCTTCAAGTTGTACGAGAATTGTATGTCAGAGCTTAGAGAGTTCTTAGGTGAAATAAAATCATGACCGGATGAGGGTGGCTTCTGCCTGTGGACTGTGTCCCTGGGTGGCAGACATCTGTGGGTGGGCTGTGCTGTGGGGTTTGCTGGGAATCTGAACTTGTGCAGAAAGGAGCAACTGGCTGGGCCTCTGCTCCAGAGACAGCTGTTCCCAGTGGGGTTGGACAGGTGCTGGGGGCAGGAGCACGAGGGGGCTTAGTCTGTGTCTAGGACCCAAGGGGGAAAGCAGCAGCAAGTCACCATCCTGTGTGGTAAGTGGAGAAGGGGCAGGCAAGGGGCAGAGTGTGGGAGGGCCCAGAGACTGTGGGTGGCAGGCAGGTGTGAGCATTCACTAGGCATCAGGGCGTGATGGCAGGTCCCATCACGGCAGGACCCATGTCCCAGTAAAGGGTGATAGAAACCTGGACACAGCCAGGGGTGGGGGAGGGGAAGAGGATTGGGAACTAGTTGTCTACTAGTTTCAGCTCTTCAGTTATAAGCAACAATAATCGATCCAGGCTTATTTGAGCAAAAGTATACTAAAACAGATGCATCTTAGAAAGACATTGGGCACCTCCATTTCTTGTTGCTGTTGTAACACACTACCACATAGTAGATGGTTTAAAACAATGGGATTTATTAATTTTTAAAAAAGATTTATTTATTTATGCATATAAGAGCTGGGGTACAGGCCAGAGGCGCGGGAGGTGAGAGGATTCACCAGAGACAGAGTGGGGAGCAGAACAGGCAGACTGACCAACTGACTCTTGCAAGGGGACAGGGGCTGGCACTGGCATCTTCAGTAGCCACCTTTAGGATCTTCATTTTAGACCAGGTGTAGCTGACAAACTATAGCTTGAAGGCAGAATCCAGCTCACAGTCCCTTATATGCTCACACAGCCATGTCTTCTGGCTGTTCAGAGCCACCTTCACGCTACAACAGCACAGAATGTGGCTTCGGTCTGCAAAGTCTACAGCAGAAAGTTTGCCGCCTCCTGCTCTAAAGGACGAGACACAGACAGTCCGCAACCTCCAGACGTTCATCCCGAGTCAGTCACAGTGTGAAGCGGTTTCCAAGAGGGAGCTGCATTGCATGATGTCTAGGTTCTTGACCTCACTCACAAAACTCTGCAATGTTTATTTTTAATTTTTTAAGATTTATTTTTATTTATTTATGCCTACCAGAACTGAGGTGGAGGTCAGAGGTGTGTGTGTGTGTGGTGGGGGAGTGATGGTGAGAAGATTCACCAGAGGCAGAATGGGGAGTAGAACTTGGCAATTTTTAGTGGGAAAATGCATTTTTAAAAAAGATTTGTTTATGCATACAACAGCTGTGGTGTAGGCCAGAGGTGCAGGGGGTGAGAGGAGTCACCAGAGACAGAGTGAGGAGCAGAACAGGTGGATCTACTGAAATACACTGCTGAGGGGAGCAGTGGGCAAGATAGGAGAGGTCTGCTGTGCTATGTGGGTCAGCTCT
Organism: Galemys pyrenaicus; assembly: GCA_019455555.1. NCBI lineage: Eukaryota > Metazoa > Chordata > Mammalia > Eulipotyphla > Talpidae > Galemys > Galemys pyrenaicus. The sequence continues at coordinate 381,010 of JAGFMF010011928.1, read as the reverse complement.
CTGACCTGATTGAACTTGTGCTGCAGTGGTTGCAGATGCTTCATAGTGCTGCGACTTAACCCACCACCAGGGAGTCCCCTGGAAAATACATTCTAAGTTCTGTCTACTCAGGGAACCTGGAACCTTCTGGATACTAACTTTTACTTCCCCACAACCCTGTTGCAGAAGGTGCTGGTCACAAGACTCCATGCGGGAGCTCAGGTCGAGATCAGGGTCACTTCGTCTAAGAGAGCAGGGTCAAGCTTTGCAGAGCATACAGAGAGCCCTGTTGGGCAGATATTCATGGGATGTGTCAATAACAGACTAGCCCCAAGTTTTGTTGGAGAAACAGGAGTTTCTTGTACAGTTTCTAAAAAAAATTAAATTAAGATTTTAAAATAATTAAAAGCATATTTATTTACTTTCAATATCCTTACATCGTCGTTCATTTGTATAGAGTATTTGATTTCTCCCCTCAGGTGTAATCCCTGTAATTCTCCCACCACTACATCACCTGTGAAGTGTCATCACAGTCCCTTTTGCCCTTCCTGCCCTGTTTCAGCCCATCTCCTAAACCTCCCCTGCTGTATGCCTAAGGGTATAGTTTGCTCGAAAGTTTTGCCTTTCTCCTGACCCTTTGTTCAATTTCTCTATATTCCACTTATAAGTGAACCATCTGATATTCTTTTTCCTTCTGACTTATTCCAGCTCCATCCATGTTGTTGCAAATGGCATGAATTTATCTCTTTTGATGGCTGAGTTAAAGTATTCCATTGTGTATATACAGCATCTTTTTGATCACTCATTTGTTTTGGGGCATTAGCTATTGTAAATCATGCTGCAATAAACACAGAGGTGTGTTACCTATACATTTAGTAGTGGCAAAAGGGGTTGAGTCTCCATAGTCCCTTTTCCTAGGGAAAAGACTTGAAGGGGGTTTTAAAAGGAAGAAGGATAAAGTGAGACAGAGGAGCTTTGGGTGGTTGGTTTCTGGAGGCGCTGGGCAGTGCTGACCATCTGTGCATGCTTGGCTGCAGTTCACGCTTCAGTGCTTCAGAAAATGGTGGGTCACCTCCTCTTAGGTGAGGTCTGAAGAACACTAATAAAACTGCATTTCCAGTCATGAAAGGAAAAATTGCACATACTCTGGATTCTTCACATGCTAGTGAGCGCACAAACCAGATGGGGGTGGTTGAAACCTGGCCCTCAATACAAGTTGAAATGTGGTTTTTGTCAGATGACATTACTTTTGAGTAAATCAATCATGTATATCCCAACTGCCCTGCCGACTCAACCATTTGTCCTCTAACCGCTTAGCTTCCCAGGATTCAGAGGACCTAGAAGTAACTGTCTTAACCATTTGTTTCCTGGTTCTCCGAGGTCCTGGTGTGTTATGTTGATCTTCCCTAGGGAAGAGACACCAGAGCAAGTTCAGAGGAAAGAGTGGGTGTGAGTGGAAAGTCAGAGGAAAGGCAGGAGAGTTTTCTGCCACCTTGAAGGAGCCCTGTTGGGCTTCTGTGACCTGCTCTGGGTTCATTGTTACCGGCTCCTCCCATCTGCTCTCACCTGTGCTCCTCCCTGCCCACTGGAGGAATGACAGTGCCTTGTTGTACCCCTTGGACAGCGAACTCCAGTGAAACTGCTTCTGTTTACACGTGCAGCTGAATCAGTGGTCCTGGAATTCAGTCAGCTTCTCACACATCACAAATTTTAGAGCTTGTGTCACCAGGCTGTCCTCCTGGAGGAGATCACCAGTACCACCTGGTTATGTCACAGGGCAACCCTGATATAAAATGGGTTTTCCTGACTGGGTCCTCACCCACGCCCTTGAAAGGCACTTATAATAAGCTCCAACTGTGGGCACACATAACACAGGTCAATAAAGGGCTTTATTTAGAAAAGAGGGGGAAATAAAGTAATGAATATCACAAGGAGAAGAGAGAGATACAAATCCGTATATGTCCTACCAGTTCCTCTGAGCTGGAACCCAACAGCACGCCGAGAGGTGGCTCCAAACGAAGAAAGCCCCCAAGACCCACATGTCTGGTTTTGTACCAAGCCCGGCTGCTTAATTCTATCCTTAGGTCTTAGTGATTCATTCTTCGATGATGACCTTATAGGATTTGTAGATCTTGGATATTGTTGGTCTGGAGTGGGGGTTGGAGTCCATAAACCTATCTGTGTGATTCATTTTAGGACGACCTTTCCCCCTAACAGTTATAACTGGGGAAACAAGCACCAGGGCAAGGTCAGGCATGTTTTGGACAGCAGCAAACCCACAGGCCCCGAGAATATTGCTCTCTAAGAAGTTTATTTCAGCCTAGAATTCAAATCTACCGCGTTCTACTTTTTATAGCCCAACTTACAGTAAAGAGACACACGATTCTGAAAGCAAAACCCATGTGCTTGCACGTAAAGACAACGGGCTGTGGGGAGAATATGTTTTCATTTTCCTATTTGCTATGGAAATAAACTAAGAGTCTCAACTGAGCAGCAGCTATTTATCAGCACTGGTTATAGCAAGAGAGTCAGCGTCACTCACTTGCGTTTGGCAGAGATACAGGCATATAAGGAAGTGGGAAAGCTTTGTGGAAATAAAAGATGCGTTTCAGGTATGCTTTGAAGGAGTTGTTGGCATAAGTCAGTAACAGAGGAACCGAAGCTTTTTTCTCTTAACTATTCTTTTTTTAACTAAGACCTCATGGTTCTGGTCCAATAGCTATAGAAACTGAGGGTTAGACTTCTACTATTACAGATAGCCTGGGCATCGTCAGTCTGTATAGTCAGTCTCATACACACTGAGATTCACATGAGGTCTCCAAATCGAAAATGAGTGTTGTTTTCCTTGCCAAGATCCTTGGTCACTCCCACGGGCTGCCGGGGTGTGTTGGAGGTGTAGATGAAGTACCCTGGATTTGCAGCGGACTCCAAAGTGAAATAGGAGCCAATGTCCTCCCTGATGAAGGTGAAGGACAGGCGCTTCTCCTCCTCCAGTGAGTTCAGATTGGTGATGTCTATCTTCTAAAACACGAAGGAGAATTTATTAGGGAACTGGGTTCCTTGGGGGAAGGAACAATGAGGCAATCTGTCTGTGTCAAGGTTTAGGTATTCAGCCCCAACAGGAAGGCATCCCACTTCCCTAGAGTGAGAGGACAGGAAATTTCTTCCCCAGATCTCTTACCATCAGTTGTAAAGTGGGAGACTTTGGCTTTTTGGCACAGTAGAGACACAGCTTCCCTTCAGAGACAGCTAAAAATATTTGATTTCCTTTCTTGGTATTAGGCCTGGTTGTTTCTGAAGCTAACATGTAAAAGGTCTCTGGAGAAAGTCAGAAAACTGGGTCAACACTCAAGTAGAAAAAGGATCATTCTCTGTTGGTATTTCAGCTACAACAACCCTCTTTCCTTTGGCAATGTGATCAGATCCTCATTCCTGAGCTGGCACAGCCCCAAGGACATTCTTCTTCTCAGAATTTCCCTCTTCTTGTGCCTCAGGCACCTTCTTCCAATCCTCCCAGGGAAACTTCTGGATCTAGGACTTCTGTGTGTCCATCTCTCTGTCCTCACTGTTGCCCATTGCCACCTGGCTATGGGTCACCTGGCCCATGGCCACACTGACGCCACCTGGAGACTGTTTCCCCAGAGAGCATTTCTCTGACCACCCCTGACCTACCCCATTGGGAGTGGGGCCCTAAACAGGCTGGTTGGGGAATGAAAGAGAATAAGAGCTACTTCTGCTGCATAAAGCACGATTGACTCACCTCCAGTTATATTGTTTTTGTCTTCAAGGGCGAGGAGCACCTTTCCTGACAGGACCAAAACTCTCTGGTTTGGGTCTCGAAGAATATGCTTCTCTGGGATAATGGTCTTGAATTTTCTACCTGAAAAAGAGTATCAGAGATTATTCACAGCTAACATGTCTCATCTCACCAGCCTCTGTCCCCACCTTGCCCTGTGGACTCAGATTAGATGTCTTCCTCTAGTTAGATGTTCACCTTGAGTGATTCACCCACTTGTGGAGAACTTTAGTAGTTCACTACCTGTGCTCCACAGTCAGACTGAGTTGGGGGTCAAACCCCGATTCAGTGACTCATAAACTGAACAAACTGCTAAAACCTCTAAATCTCATTTTGCTTACCTGTGAAAATGGGATAATAAAAGTGATCTTAGATCTTAGTGTGTCGGATTGATATGAGGATTTTTCAAAAGATTTATTTATTTATGCATACAAGAATTGGGGTACAGGCCAGAGGTATAGGGGGGTGAGAGAATTCACTAGAGACAGAGCCAGGAACAGAACAGACAGATCCACTGAAACACACTGCCAAGGACAGCAGCAGGCAAGGCATGCGAGGGCTGCCGCACCATGTGGGTCACTTCCTTGGCCGGCAGCAGGGATCAAACTTGTGCTGCAGTGACTGTGGTCTGCCTCATAGTGCGTTGCTTAACCCACTGCGCCACCAGGAAGTCCCCTGATATGAGGATTAAGGAAGGCTTCAGTGAAAATTCCTTATCATCGCTAGCAGCACGATAACATCCGGTGGAAGCTTATCTTTATTGTCAGTAGCAGTAATATTAAGCACCTCTGTTTTGTACCCTCTCCCAGGCAGTGCCCTGGTTGCACAGATCTCAGCCAGGTTGGCTACCAGTTGGGTCAATGGAGAAAACAGTGGGGGGTAAGGATGATGGGGTGAAGCAGGAAGCACCCTGGAGTAGCAGCTTTGTATCAAAATGAGATGAAGATGGCAGGAGGTTAGAGGAAGAGCCAGAGGTTATGTGTCTGCCCTTGGGGAAGCAGGCTGAAGGGGTGGGACAGCTGCAGTTGTGACCACTGAATATGGAGGTGTGGGGGGTGTCTAGGCACTGAATCCGGTCAGTCCTGACTGGTTTCCCCAGGGAGCATTTTTTTGTCCACCCTTGATCTGGCCCATTGGGAGCAGAGGGCACTCCCCCTGCCTCCGTGGGACAATCCTAGACCAAGGACAGGGCAGGTGACTGAACTGAAGCTCTGCATGGGGTTTGAGTCCGAGTCCACATATAAGACCGATGAAGTCTACTTAGAATATAAATGTAAGGTGTGATAATGTGATACATTACCTTGTAGATTAGCAATTATACTATATAATTACGTACAGATAGAGACATACTCATGCCATGCATATGGCCCCTTTAACCAGTCCCCTTAGTTTGCATTCTCTTCCTTGTCACCTACTCTCCACATTGTCTCTCTTCTGAAGTCCTCTTCCCCCAACTCCTGACTGGGAGCTGCCCCAGCCTCTGGCCTATAGTTAATAAGAGCAATGTATTGAGATTCCCATATGGGAGTTACTGTATCCTTAGGGAGGATTAGTTTTTGTTTATTTTTAAATTTTCTATTTTAGATGCATAGTCCAGATATGTTTACTAGAAAACAGTCACAGTTCTTTATAAGTTCAATCTTTTGTGGAGACAAATACACACATATAACACATACGTATGTCCATCCATACGCACATATGTTAAAAACCTATAATAATCTCTACATATGGATTAGTTCGTGGCAAACATGCTAGATAGAATCAACTTTGCTTTCTAATATCTGTCAAAAAGAAACATGAAAACAGTCACTTCGCCTTAAAATTCAGGGCTGCTTGGTTTATTTAAAACCGGACTCAGAAGAAATACTGTGCCTTGATCTGCACTTAAGACTCACATACTCTTTTTTATTGCTTTTTAAAATATAATTTATTTATTTACAGATATTACATCATTGTTCATAAGATGAATTTTATTACCTAATTTATTACCCATCTATATTACCTAGGGCCCAGTGTGAGAATTCCAGCAACAAGCATCTGGTCAGCGTTCCCTGAGTAGGGCTTTGTTCTGTGGGAAGTTACAGGTTTGTTTCCCAGAACTCTTCTGGTGTCAGCCATTATCAATTATTGTAGTTGGGAGATGAAGCAATGCAGCTAGCCCAGTGTCCGGGAAAGTTATATGCTCTTCCGATGCTCAGTCTTCATTAGAAAAGTGGGAAGTGCTCAGCCTCCACACATGGTTGCTCAATAAGTGGTAGTTCTCTGTCCTTTACACTAGAGCTCCAAGTCCTGTGTTAACCTCCAAGCCTTATTTCCCCCCAAAGGTTAAGTCTCTCAGGGCTGAAAATGCAAGAACTGGGTGTTGCCTCCCACCATTCTTTGGATGCCTCCAGGAGAGAGTTCCTCATTCCTTGAAAATGCTTAGCTATCCACCACCCTCCCTCTCCTCCAGGACCTGGGGAAGCTCACCTGACTGGGTGGAAGCCACAGAAGGAAGGCTGAGGTCTGACTCCAGGGGGCCTATGAATCAAAGACAAGTTAGCAAATGCAGTTCCCTCAGCCTGGGATTTAAATAGTTCACTGGACCTTGGGGGTTCCCATATTCTGCTATTTCTAAAATATGATATGCAACACACTCAGGCAGCAACATGTTAATGCTTTTAAGGAGGTTCCATGTCCAATAATTTTGAGAGAGTCTGGGCTAAATAATGTTCAGTCAGGCTCTTTAAAGCAGGACTTCTCAGAGCCATTTTCCCAAAATATTATTATTATTTAAAGATTTATTTATTTATGCATACAAGAACTGGAGTACAGGCCAGAGGTGCCGGGATGAGAGGAGTCACCAGAGACAGAGTGGGAAACAGAACAGGCAGACTGAAGTACGCTGCTGAGGGGAGTTAGCTCCCTGGCCGGGGATCAAACTCACCCAACAGGGGCGACTGTAGCATTGCCTTTGACCCCTGTACCACCAGAGAGGTCCTCCCAAATTAATTTTTGAAGAAGCACAAAAGATTTTACTGCCTGTTGACTTAGCTAGACCCTCTCTGTTCTGAGGAGAGGTCTCTTTTCTGGCTTTCAGGACTAGAGCCTTTTCACATGGAGATCTCAGTCTTGCTCTGTGGTGTGTCTGTCAGGTGTTAGCAGTAAACCAGCTGACTAGAAGCCCTGCTTTCAGTCTTCCCCCTGTCTGTATGTGCAAACTGCCTGCTCAGGACCCAGAGAACTGCGTCTGGAATCACAACATGTCCATTCCCTCCTCTTTCCTTAAAGTCTCTGTCTACTTCATGTGCTGGGGAAATTCCTGGAACGCGGGTCTTCTGAAAATTGAGCAGAGGAAGAACAGTTTCCACAGATAGCTTTGAACACAGAACCCATGTGGGAACCACTTTTGATGCCAAGGATGCATTTGTAGCGGCCTCTTACTTTTTGCCTCTGGCTGGGATTCAGGTTTGCCTTCATGAGACTTATCATCAGTTTTCAGATATGAGATGCGATCCAAAGAGGCCATTGTCCAAGCTGAGAGCTTAGGCAACAGGAAAGGTGGCAGGAAGGCAGGACCTGCATGGATCAGAGAATATCATGGTAAGGGGTCTCCCACCCCAGGAAGCACTCCAGTGCCTGGGCTGCCTGCAGAATCCTGCCCTGGGTAGGGTCTCCACCTGGGAATGTTCCCAAAATGTCATGGGGCCAGATCATTCTAGTTCACAATGGAATTTTACTTAGATTTTAGCCCACTAAGGTAATCCTGAGGCTTGCCTAGCATCAAAAGATATTTTATTTTTGGCAGTTGCTATATTTTGTTTCCCATGTGGGTAGATTTCCTGGATTACATGGGGATCTTGCTAAAATACAGATTTTAATTCAGGAAGTCTGGAGGGTCCTGAGGTTCTACATGCCTGACAGGTTCTCAGGTGAATCTCTGGTTCACAGATCATACTCTGAGTAGCAAGGCTGAGAAACTCGACTGCTAGTGCCTTGCAGCAGCGCAAGCTCACCTTAAGTCTCTCTTGTGGGTGGGGGACACAGGACCTCATTTTCTTTTGGATCTGCTTAGCACTTTACAGTATAAAAGCCAATTTGCCTACATGCTCAGTGAATCCTAATCCCGAGTCTCTAAGTACATTGGGAGCCTATCTTTAGACCCCTTTCAAAGATGAAGAAATGGAATTTGAGAGAGGTCCCCAATGTCACAAAGCCAGAAACAAGATGGAAAGAAACAAGTGGAAGAGTTAAATCCAGACCTCCTGGTGTTTGCCATGATGTATCTTTGCCTGCCACAGGAAGCCCCAGGTGGGAGGTCAGCAGACAGGAGGGCTCACCTCAGCCCCAACTCCAGCCTGCAGCATGACATGGTCTATTACAGAAACTTGGCGTCTCCAAAGACATGTGACACGGAAGGGGGTGAGTGTTATCTCAGAGCGCACCAGCATTTTGTGATTCTGTATGATGGGAGGAGCTTTCCAAATTCTGAAGGGAACATGCAGCCTGATTCATTGTCTATAATGGGGCCGAAAACTGTGTTTTTGACAAGTTCCTAGGTGATACCAATGTTGTAGATTCATGGACATGCATGTAACTCTGGCTATGCATTGGATCACATGAGGAGCTTTAAAATTTATAAACCTTGGGCCCAGTGACCAGTGATTTCCTCCATTGTCCTGGGTGGGGTACTAGCTGATGTAAGCTCCCAAGAGATTTTAATGTGCAGTTGGGGTTGAGAAACAATATGGACAGGTTGGGCTCCTTGGGAGAATTTGCACCATCAGGTGACACAGCTTCCCTTCTAGATTTTCTGATACTGGATGAATCATGCTTATGATTTTTTTCCAGGAGGAATTACTTACCTGCCTTGTTTTCTTTCTTATATGATTTTATTATTCTTTTGGAAATTCCTTTGTGAGACAAATTTAGCAAGCGAGTCTCTTGGTTATAGTAGAGAACAGAGTGCTGGCTTGCTTGTGATGGAATCTAGTTGTGGTTGGTGGAAAGAAAGCAGTACCCAGAAATCCTCTTCATACCCATGAAATCCAGCCCCCTTTTGGACCAGACAGTCATTACATCAACGTTTTCTTGGGCATTTGGAGGTCATGTTTATCCTAATTAGTAGATTAAAACTGGCTCCAAACTATCACCAAAGGGAGACAGGGTGCTTCATATATTCATAGGGGTGCCCTTCATATATTCATAAATATCAAAAATATTTAAAAATTTCCAGGGGACAAAACATGGAAATCCATCAGGCTCATGCAAATCACTACCCACTATGTGTTTGTGGGGGTTCAACCTGAAACCCCACAAACACCTTAGTCTTAGAGGCTCTGAGACACTAAGGGCATTGTGGGCTGAGAGAGATCAAAACCTCTGCTATAGAATCCAGAAGTAGTTTTCCTCCAAAAAACTGCCTTGGGGTTAGTAAATCATTTTGGTGATGCATTTAGGTACAGAAGGAAAGCTTGTAAACTGGGATTGGAATGTTCTATCTAGGAGAGGGAGAATAATAGATTGATCTGCCCTATAAAGAAAGGAAACTGATGCTTTCACCAGGCAGCTGAGAAGGGACAGGGCAGGGGCCTAGAAGTAGGGGAAGCTATGGGAAGTGAGAAAAGAGACCTGGGGGCTGGGATTAGAGGAACAAGATGGCCCAGAGGAGCTCCTGACAGTGGTGTCATCAATGGATGTCCACCAAGAGGGTGTCTGGTGATGGGCTGAAAATTGCTTGCTGAGCTGCTCTCACCTCCATGTCTGCTAGTTCCTTGCGAGCCAAAGTGTAATTTGGGTTAAGCAGCAGCAGTATCACTTGAGAACTTGTTGGGAATTAAGAATCTTGGCCCCATTCTAGACCTAGAATCACACTGCATTTTAACAAGATCCTCAAATGATTCTCATGCACAAAGGCACTCAAGAAGTACCATGCTAGATGAGAAATTCTCAAGCATTGCAGACATTAAATATTTAAAGGAGCTTAAAATAATACTGAACCTTGGGTCCCACCCCCAGAAATTCTTATTTAATTGATCTAGGGAGCTGACTCAACAGCTGGATACTTAAAATTCTCCCAGGTGTTTCTGATGTCAAGTTTGAGAACTACTGGGTAGAAAAACTGCTTTGTGAGAGTGGTGGGTTTTGTTTCTTCTTTTTGAAGGAACCAATGTTCTGGGTCAATTTGGGACCAATGTAGAAAGAAATTGAAATATGTGTGAGCCATGAAAGTATAGGCAGATAATAGGACTTCAGGGACTACGAGAGGTATCCCTGAGATACTAGGGAACAGAGCAGGGGAGACTGGGTTACCTCCTTATGTTGATTGGGGGTTGAGTCAATTCCTACTTATACAATGTAAACAGAGTGATTGACCTCCACAGCCTGGAAGACATGGAGACATTTAGGTGACTGAGAACCAGAAACACTGCCTCACAAGGCCAATGAAATTCAAAACAGCTCTTGAGATGGCATCCACTCACGTCATAGGCACACATGCACCTACAGAAGATGCTAGGCTCAGTCATTTGGGAGCTGTGTCCATCAAGTAAAGAATACTCAAAGCTGTGGGCCCCAGAAGCATTTTCCTAGGAGAAATTCTCTACCACCTTCAAAACTGGCCATTGCAACCTGGCCTAGAGCAGTGGGGGACATCATGGGCCCTCCCACAAGGCACCAAGATGTGTATGTTCTCAAGTTCTTGTCTCTCCTTAAGCCTTTTTCACTAACAACCCGCTGATTTCTAGTGTAAGCCTTCCTGGGAGAAAAACTCTGTTCTTCTACCTTGAGCAATTTTTTTAGAGTAGGTCTTACGTGTAAAATTTAGAAAAGTTAGAAAAGCCAGAAGGAGGAGGTCCTACTAGTGAGAAAACAGCCTGGCCAAGTCCATGAGACCAATTCGTGCAGGACAATAGCAAGGAAACAATGTTAGCTTGGGCACAAGGCTGACAAAGACCAAAGTCACTGACACCCCCAATGCAGAAGCTAGGGTGAACGTTACGTACCTGGGCCAGGGATGTTGAGTGCCTGCTGCTCCTGGACGTCTGGCGCTCTGGTGTGTCTTAGCGTCTCCGAGACTATCATCTCACCAGGAACGGACAGTGGAGAGGAGTGGGTGGGGAGAGTAGATGGGAGTGGATTGATTTGAAATTATGATAGTGAAAATTAGTCACTAGGCCCTTGGTGAGGCAGGAAAGATAGCCGTACAGTTTTTGACACAGTTCTCCTTGAGTAGTATGGTTTATGTTCACTCCCTTTGATGCTGAGTGGGCTCTGATTATTTGACCAGTAAAACACAGTGGATTTGTCTGTTTCCAGCCTTTTCTAGATCTTCAGGACTAGTTCTTGTTTTTGCACGTCAGTTATCATTCTATGAGAAATTCCAAGCAGCCCTATAAAAAACTCAGGTGGAAAGAATTGGGGTCCCCCTGACTGGTGCAGCTGACCCTAGCTGCAAACCAGCAACAAGTCAGCCAAAGGAGGGAGTCACATGAAACAGCAGTCATCTCAACTGAGCCCGCCCATGTTGCAGGGTGATGAGCAAAAGAAGTCATTACATTTGGGGGGTGTTTTGTTATGCAGTAATAGAATTGAAACAGAATTTAGTAAAAGGTGAAAGATTTATGCAGTCTGAAGAGAAGCCAGAGTATTGGAACAGAATTCAGTACCAGGAGTGAGATGCTACAGTAACTAAAGCTTAAAACATGTGACCCTGGCCTTGGGTTTGCATGACAGGTGGAAGCTGGAAGGTTTGGAGAAGACTGTTAGCGAGGGCTAGTATGCTGCTGATGAGAATGACTCTGTTCAAAATGGTGGGAGGTTCAGCAAAATTGTTGCCTGGAGTATTGTGGAAAATTGTAAGACTTTGAAAAGATTTAAAGCCCTTGGGAAAGCTTCTAATCCCACAGAAGCCTCAGGTGATACAAGGTAGTGAGAGCTATGTCTACCTTGGGTATGTATTTTGGTAGTGAAATGTATTACAAAGTAAGAATGTAAATCATTTTGAAAAGAATGCTAGTTAAAAGTAAAAAATAAAAAAGGGCACTGGGGGAATCATTTTTTCATAAGATCTATCTATCTACCTACCTACCTACCTACCTACCTACTTACCTACCTACCTACCTACCTACCTACCTATCTATCTATCTATCTATCTATCTATCTATCTATCTATCTATCTATCTATCTATCTATCTATCTATCTATCTATCTATCTATCTATCTATCTATCTATCTATCTATCTATCTATCTGTCTGTCTGTCTGTCTGTCTGTCTGTCTGTCTGTCTGTCTGTCTGTCTGTCTGTCTGTCTGTCTGTCATCTACTCCTATAAGAAGTCTTGTAGTCATATCCTAATCCCTAGACACGGTGATATGTTATGATTAAGTATTTGAGATGGGCAGAGGATTCTAAATCATCCATTTCAGCCAAATGTAGTTTTAAGGGTCATTATTAGTGAAAGAGAGAAATAGGAGGATGAGAATTAGAGTGACACAGTGTTTAAGAACGCCATGCTGGCGTTCAATGTGAGAGTAGGTCATGGAATTCAGGTGACCTCTAGAAGCTAGAAAAGTAAAAAAAAACCCAGCAAATTGTCCACTTACCTGGGCCAGAAATTTCCCCAGTAGAACCTCTAGAAGGAATGTAGACTTGCTGTTGATTTCGGCACAGTGCGACCCATTTCAGACTTCCAGAACTGTAAGAAAACGTTTATGTTGTTTTAGCTAGGAAGTTTGTGATCATTTTTTCAATAGCAGTGATAAGAAATGAATACCCCCAACTTTCTGCAGGCAGGACGTGGGCTGAGCAAAGAAGCCCACGAACATGGGCTATTCTTACAGAAAGGGAAGTGTAAGCAGGAAACCAACAGGTTAAAAGTCAAAGACACTGAAAACCAGTACACACTCTCTGCAGATGATCTTTGTGTTCCAGGAACTTGGTACAAACGTACTTGGAACCTAGGGAAGCAGATCCAGCTCCAAGACAAACTCCCTATGACCCAAACCTTCATCATCATACTAAAAGCCCTGCCTGAGAGAGAAGTCTCTTCCATGTTTGATCACGTGAGATTGCCTGGGGCATGCTGGAGCCAGTGCTTGGGCCCCACCCTGGTTCCTCCAAATTTACCTCTCAGCTGTTACTCAAGACTGCCTTTCCCCACCCGCCCACCCTCACATGGTGCTTCAAAAGGCAAGCTTTGCTCATGCTCAGATTGCCAAGCTTTGTGAAACTACCCCCAGTGCTTACCTTACTTGACTCAAGTAAGTCAATCTGTTTGCTAAAACTGATGGTCTTGTGTGCCTTATCGAGAAGCCACCTGGCCCGCTTTGGTGTCAGAAGGATGACCTGGAGGCTAGAACTGAGGGTCCACACCACTGTGGGGACTCATTGGCAGTGTCTTGATTGGACCTTGTCCTGTTCTCTGGAAACTATTGTTGGTCATGCTTGATTCTACTGCTGGACTGTCAGAACTGCTGTGGCCTCTGGCAGCCCTCTGGGGTGGTGACCCTGGCCTGTTCACTGTGTGCTGGATAGGTATGAGAGAGATGACTTGTCTCTTTAGTTCATAGCTCTTTAGAGTGAAACTTCCTCCAGTGAGCCATGTATGCCCGCACTTGAATCTTATTTGAACTAAGATTGGCAGCTTTTATCTGTGAAGGACCAGCAGGTCACATGACTGCTGTAGCACATGTAGCACAGAACTGCTCTGGACAATGAGTAATGTGTGGGCATGGCCAGATTTGGCCTGGAAGGCTGTAGTTTACCTAAGATGATGAGGGCCTGTATTTCAAGCTTATGCCTTAATTGGATGAGACTTTGGGGGCCCATGGAAGGGACTTTGTGTATTTTGCAAAAGGAAGGAATATCAATAAATTGTGGCCAAAGACAGATGATGATAGATTAAAATTAGATGCAAATCAGTTGACACTTCTTTTACTGAGAGTTATCAGTGCAGACTCTATGATGGATCAAAAGGGTATGACAGAGATGAAGTATTGTCAATTCAGATCTTGAGAGTCTAGCACCTTCCACTCTTCTTTCACTCTTCTGAAGGTTGAGGTACTTACTCTTGGAAACCAGCTGCTATTCTATGAAGGAGTGTGGGCAGACCCAATGAGAGGCCATGGGGAGAAGAATCCGGGTGTGGCAGTGTTCCCTGTCAATAGTAAGCTTCACCTGTCTGTCATTTGAATGACCAGGTGCTCACTTAGCAACTGACATCACCCTCCCTCTCGCCTTAATTTTTAAAATGTGAATCATGTTCAGGATACTTTCTTTGACCAACACTTCTCCCCCACTCTACTTTTCTCTATTGTCTATTGACTATTTGACATGTTTCTTTTGTAAGTATGGTCTTATTAAATTTTTTTTAGCATGACTGTCTTTCAAGGTGCCACAAACAGGTAGTTGATTCAGGAGAAAATCCCTAAGCTGCTTTAGAATCCAAACAACCAGGAATGTGGATGGACATTCATGGCGCACTCACCAAGTGTCACATGGGTTGTCTGCACAGTTCTGGTCTCGGGGCACTGGATGGTGCTGGGAATAGGACAGAGATGGCATCATGACACACTTGGGAGAACAAAGCACTAACCCTCAAAGTTGCTTCCTAATTCATCACAGACTTATAACAATAACAATAGTAAAAGTATGCAGAAATTACTCTCACATTTAGCAAATGAAGCACAGTTGGGGTTCCAGTTTGGTAAGGTGCTGGAGGGTCAAAAGGATACTCTTTTCTTCCAGTTTTAAATGCAGCGCTTTGGGTGGGGCCAACCTCTGGACGAAATAAGGTGCCTGTGCCCTCTGGGGTCTATGGCCAACGGTTGGTTTCTCCTACTTGTGTTCTAGGGCATAGGGCCTTGCCAATTGTCTTTTGCACGAAGGAGTTTCTCATTTGAGGCAGACACCTAGAGAGCTGGCAGGGTTAACACCCTAAAACAAACAAAAAACCCCAGCTCCCTGAATGGCAGGAGTGCTGTGATTATATAGGGGGAGGGTTGTGGGGGGAGAGAGGGAGAGGGAAAGAGATGTGAGGAGGTGTGGCATTTGAGGGTGCAAGGGGTTTCCCCTCCCAGGTCTAAGCAGCTTAGGCTCCATAAATCACCACGTTCATCTTCTGTGGTGCTTACTCTTGATGTCTTTATCAACCTTGAAGAGGCACAGAGCATTTTTGTTAAGTACAATTAGTTTTCAAGATTCCCAGGAATGCAGTTGGCAAAAATGTTAGGTATGAGTTAGTTAAAAGTTAATTGCAGGGTGGAGTTTAGAGAGAAGAGAGAAAAAAAAAAAGGTGGTTAGAATTTAGTTCTACTTTTCTAACAAAAATTTAACCTACAGGTTGAAGGGAATCTGGCTACACCTCTGCCTAGGGGCTCAGAGGAATCAGAATATGTTCAACCAGACTATTCCAGCACCTTGCTGAGAAGCTGCAGTCTTCCGATGTCATGGCGCCCTCTGCTGGGCGCAGGAGGCCCAGCTCTGACAATAGCTCAGGTAGGGTCCAGCTAGAAGTCGTGAAGGTGTTCTAGGTTGACCAAAGGGCAGTCTGAGGGTTCCCTGGCAGCTAGGTCCTCTCTGTACCAGGGTCCAGGATGGGCCAGGGGCTGAGGATGGCTCTTTAAGGGGATTATGATGAACCAAACATTTGGATTCACAAAGCTACGCGGAGTGAGGAGGTGACAGCAACAACTCACAGGAGGTCCTGGGTCTCATGACAGAGCGTGGACTAGCTGGGGAATGGGTGCTGAAGGTTTACGCCAGAGTGGTGTGACTGGACCTGCACTGTAGAGGTTTCTTGGCCAGATCGAGGTGGACAACCCGGAGCCCTGAGTGCCTTGAATTAGGCTAGGAATCCATACAGTCAATGTTGGCCAGAGCCTTAGTGCGCATGCCACATGTCTCTACCTGCTCAACACCTGAGAATATGCCCTTGAGGGCTGCTTCATTAATCTCTTGTTCTTTGTCTCCTGGTTGGATTACAGCAATGGTAGATCAGAGGGAGGGAGAGTTTAGTCAGTGTCTCTCCTCCCTCCAAGTTGGCAGAGACCACATTCAGATATAGGGGACACATGCAGTCCCACAGTGGTTTCCAGAAGTCAATAGCCCCCTCCCCTCCTTCATGTTGCTCTCTCTGGACCTACCAGCACCTTTGTAAATCCTTTCTTGTTTGCGATCTCCCCTGCGTGTGCCTTTGCGTTTAAGTGCTATCACGTGCCGGGGTCTCAGCAGCCAATGAACTTGAATTTTACTTTTCAAGTAATAGGAGGCCATCGGAGGTTGCAGTGAGACTAGTGGCAAATGCAGATATGTACTCTGGAAAGATCTGACCAAGGTGGGTAGGACCGCCCAAATCGATGAGGGTTTGAGGCGAGTAAACTATTCACAGACAAAGCATGAATCCGGCTGACTCACAGTCACGCGTAGCCCACGATATTGGGCCACCAGCGGGAGAGGGAAACCAGGCCTGGATGAGCACGAAGATTGCACCAATTACTTGATATTTAACTTACAACAGCTGGAAATGTAAAGTGTTGTTTTTTCGGGGTTTTAAAATGATTATGTCAAAGGGGTCACGCACTTTGTTCTGCTTTGTCCTCCCAGCCCCTGCCTCTTCCACACAGACCAGGCTAAGCAACTTGGTCTCCTTTCTAGACATTTTGGTGCCATAGTTTCATCCTAGGCTAGTGTCCAATTGAAATGTGAGCCACGTATAGAATTTTAAAATTTCTAGTAGCTGTAGTAAACATAAATAGGTGAAACTCAAAGTGTACAAAGAATTATTTTTCAGAAAGTTTTTGAAAAAAATCCAAAAAAGTAAAACCAAAATACCCACAACACCCCTTTCCTGCCTTCTCTCACTCCCCAACTCTTTACCTCTGGTAATCTCAGTTCAGTTATCAGTGGTCCACCAGTTTGTTTTTATTTTGCATAATCAGTTTGTTCATTTTATTTCCTTATATTCCACATATATGTGAAATCATTCAATATTTATCTTTGTGACTAACTTTCCATCATATAATCCTTTCAAGATCCTTCATTTTGGAACATATTGCAGAATATCTACTGTGTATTCCACTGTGTTGTGTTCTACATCTTTATCCATAACTTTATTCCCTGTCTTAGCTACTGTGCATAATGCTGCAATAAACATTGTGGAGCATATAACTTTTTAAAAAGACTTATTTTATTTATTTATGCATACAAGATCTGGGATGTAGGCCGGAGGTCGGAGGTGGGGGCGGGGTGAGAGGATTCACCAGACACAGAGTGGGGAGCACTCTGCACTGCTGAGGGGAGCAACAGGTGAGACAGGAGAGGTCTGCTGCGCTATGTGGGTCCCCTCCCTGGCTGGGGATGGAACTCGCTGCAGTGGCTGTCAATAGCTTCATAGAGCCGAGACTTAACCCCTTGTGCCTCCACAGAGGCACCTGCAGAGCATATAATTTTTTAAGGTTGATGGTTTTGTGTTTTTCAGCTAGATGCTCAGAAGTAGCATGGCTAGATCATGTGGTATTTCTATTTTTAGCTTTTAAAAGAAAGTTCCAGATCACTTTCCAAAATGATGGCATAGATTTATGTTCTGACCAATAGTGTGAAAAAATTTCTCATCTCATATTCCTTCAATAATTGTTAGAAGTCTTTTTGAGTGCTGCCATTCCACAGGTGTTAAATATCTCTCTTGACTTTGATTTACATTTACCTTATTAGAAATGACGGTGAGCAATTTTCATGTATCTGTTGGTCATCTGTATATCCTCTTTGGACATGTGTCCCTTCAGATCTGACCACTTTTAATTGGGCGGTCTTTTTGTGTTGTTGAGTTGGGTAAGGTTGTATACCTTGGATTTTAACCCATTGTTGATTGTGTGATGTGTAAATATCTTCTCCCACTCAGTAGTTTTTCCTTTTAATCTGTTAATATTCCCTTTTGCAATGTAAAGCCGTTATTATTTTATATTGTTGAGTGTGATGTTGACTATAGATTTGTATAGTTTATACCTTTATCATGTTGAGAAATATTTTCTCTATGTCCATTTTATTAAGAGTTTTTATCATATATGTGTGCTGTATTTGTCAAATGCTTTCTCTCCATTTGTTGATGATCACATGACCTTAATCTTCCTTCTGTTCCTATGCTGCATTACAGTGACTGAATTCCAATGTGAAACATTTAACATCCCTGGAATAAATCCCACTTGATCATGATGTATGGTCCTCTTTTTTTTTTTAAAGATTTATTTATTTATACATACAAGAGCTGGGGTACAGGCCAGAGTCCAGGGAGGTGAGAGGATTCACCAGAGACAGAGCGGGGAGCAGAACAGGCAGACTGACCGAAACACACTGCTGAGGGGAGCAGTGGGCGAGGCTGGAGAGGTCTGCTGTGCCATGTGGGTCCCCTCCCAGGCCGGTGGCAGGGATCGAACTCGTGCTGCAGTGGTTGCGGTCTGCTTCATAATGTGTTGCTTAACCCACTGTGCCACGAGGGAGGCCCTGATGTATGGTCCTTTTAATAAATTGTTGAATCTGAGTTGGTAGTATTTTACTGAGAATTTTCACATCAATACCCATCATTGGTATTGGTCTGTAGTTTTCTTTTCACAAAGAACTCTTAAAACTCAATATATGAGAAAAAACAACGCAATTAAGATGGATAAAAATATTAACAGATACCTCATCAAAAAAGATAAACAGATGACAAATAAGTATATGAAAATGTCAACAACATCACATGTTATTAGGGAACTGCCAATGCTACAATCAGTCAGCACAACTATATGCTTATTAGAATGGCCAAACCTGAAACACTGGATGACCAAATACTGGTGAGGGTGTGGAGTAATAGAGACTTTCAACCACTACTGGTGAAAAAGCAAAATGATACAGTCAGTTTGGACATAATTCAAAAAGACTTAGTTTTTGTTTTTGTATTTTGTCATTAGAGAGGTAAACATAATCTTACTATATAATCCAGCAATCCCACTCCACACAAAAATTTGCCCATGAATGTTTATAGTAACTGTAGTCATACTTGCCCAAACATGAAAGTAATTAAGATGCCCTTCAACAACAAAAAGATGTCTTATAGGTAAACAGATACATAAACATAGTATATCCATACAGTGGAATGTTATTTAGCCATAAAGAAAAATGAGGCTTCAATGCAAAAAGGCGTGGCGAACCTCAAATGAATATTACTATAAGTGAAAGAAACCAATCAGAAAAGCTACATCCTGCACAATTCCAACTATATGACATTCTGGAAGAGGCAAAACTAGAGACAGTAGAAAGTTCAGGGGAGCCAAGGGTTAGAGCAGAGGGAAGAAAGGATGAATCAGTAAACACAGAGGCCTTTTTGGGCAGTGAAACTATCACATATATTTTGTTACGACAGCTATATGAAAATATGCATTTGTCAAAGTCATAAAAGCGTAGCACAAAGTGTAAAGTCTAATGTCAATTATGTACTATAATTAATAATAATGTGTTAACATCATACAAGTTTTATATATAATACCGACTCATCAGTATAACAAATGTAGCACAATAATGCACTGTGTTAAGTGCATTAAGGGAAGATGCTGCTGTGTGCAGGGCGAGGAGGTGTATGAGAACTTTCCACACTTCTGTATAATTTTTCAAAAACCGAAACTGTTTCAAAAAGTAATGTTTTTAATTAAAGGAAAGAAATGAGGTGAAATAAATTAAAAATATATACACTCCTAAGTCCAATATCCAAACTATTATCACTTTAACAAGTAATCAGTATAAAAAAGACACTGAGACATTTACATGTCCTTTTATTCACCACTACATTTTCAAAATCTAGTGTGCATTTTCATATATTTAGAGTCCATTTAGTTTGGACCAACCTCATTTCAAGACCTGAAGACAGACTTGTGGGAGATAGCTGCCATATTGGACACTTACTTTAATTTTTATGCACCTGAAAAGGCAAGGTAAAGTACTAAGTTGCAGCCCTCGCTCCCCCACCGCATCCTGAAATTGGCCCCAGCTCAGATGTCTGGATGCTGTTACCGCTCTGCTCCTCAGTTCGTCAGCCCAGCAAACCCCTGTGATACTGCTTCTGTTCTGTTCCTACCCAAGTCCTCCTGCACCCCTTTGACATCAGAACCACAGAGACACTTTCATTTTCCAGGTGGTAAGGGGCCACATGCACATGGCTCACCTGTGCACCCACAACCAGGAACATCGTCCTGTGCGGGGACCCGGGCTGAGCCCTGGGAGGTGAGGCCGCCAAGCTGGGCCTGGGTCCCGGCTGGGGATGGAGAAGGTGGGCCAGGCACTAGTAGATTTACACACAGTGATGAGCTGCCCCAGTTTTGAAGCCAGTGCACCGGGAGTCTGTGATGTTGGCTGTGCCGTGTTACCGGGGAGAGGGGCAGTCTTGCTGCTGTGAGTTGCCTTCTGATCTTGGGATTAAAGTCATGATTCTTTTATTCCTATTTGCATCAGTCCCTCAGATTATCCCCTTTCCTGTTCTAACCTGGTCCCATTCTTCCTGCTTCCTGGGCCAGGTGTAATTGGGGTAGACCATGTGACTTTGAGGTAGACCATGTGACTTCTTGGCCAAAGGAATGTGGGTAGAGTGACAGTGAGCCAAGTCTGAGTTAAGACCTGAAGAAACATGGTAAGTTATGGCCTCTTGGAATTCCCACCCAGAGCCTTGAGAAGAGAAGGCGCAGATTGCATCTACAACCGGAGTCCTGGAATGCAACCTGGAGAACAAACCTTGACTCACAGCCTGGGTGGACCTGAGTCCAGTGAGACCAGCTGAACTGACACAGACGCACGGGTGGAGAGTGAAATGAACAATCGTTCAAAGCCCCTAAGCCTGGCCTGGTTTGTTATGTAGCACAGTTGTGGCAGAGGCCTTTTATTACTGGGGCTATGGGCTGTGGACCAGAGATAGTGTGGGGAGTTGGGCACCTGTAGGCGATGCTTCCTCTCCCATGACAAAGAGAAAGAGAGGTGACCCTCACTGAGATTGGGAGTGTTGACAGGCGGGGCTGTGAGTAACTACGGTAACTACAGGCACGAGTGCCTTCAACTGCCTTGGCTCGGTGGGAAAATAAAGGAAGACACAGAAAAGGAAAGTGAAGCTGGGGGACTTCACTGACATTCAGCAGCAGAGCCAGAGCTAGAGAAGGAGTCTTCTGTCTCTTGCCTTTCTAGTCTTGTTTCCTGAAGGTGGGATGTTGGGAACCCAGCAGAGAGATCAGCGGGAGCACGTGCAGCAAGGTGATGCCTAAACCCAGCCTCGGTGGGTGTCCAGCCCAGAGCCTCTCCCTGCCCGGGCTTCTCCAGAGCACGGGGCTGGCGGCCGGCGAGGGCCTCCTAGTGCTCTGCACACGGTCTCTGGAGACTGGAGTAAGTGTCCTCAGAGTGGGAATGAAGGCGGGCAACGAGCCTCCCAGCCCCCCTGGGTGAGTCACTAGGGGCCCTGGGGAACACAGGCCGATTCTGACTCGGTAGGGCTGGGTGGGACCCGAGCGTCGGTGTTTCTAGCACACGGGTCACTCGTGAGCAGCAATGCCGTGGAGTCATGGCTGAATGGATTGATATGAGTTAATCAAGGCACGTAAGGGAGGTGCTGTGTGTGCATGTTGCTTGAAGCAAAATTCACATCTGCCCAAAACAGCCTCACACTGACTTTTACTGTCCCTTTGGGTGGAACCTTAACAGGTGCAGAAGTCGTCTAACAATATTCAACAATTATTTCTGATTTTAAAGATTTCTTAATTTTCTTATGAAGTAAGGAACAGTAGGAGAGTACTGATTGAACTTGTGCAGGCTACATACCAGTCTACATGGAACTCAGAATATAATAGGGAACCTTTAAATTCTTTTTCAGTAAGACCAGTAGCAGGATTAAAGTGCTC
>JAGFMF010011928.1:320511-353338 GCA_019455555.1 Galemys pyrenaicus | reverse complement strand
ATCTGATATTTTTCTCTTGCCTTCTGACTTGTTTCACTGAGTATAATTCCTTCTAGCTCCATCCATGTTTCTATAAATGTCCCTAGTTTCTCATTTTTGGTTGCTGAGTAATATTCTATTGTGTATATGTACCACATCTTGATCCAGTCCTCTACTTTTGGGCATTTGGGTTGTTTCCAGGTCTTACCAATTACAGATAGTGCTGCAATAAACATAGGAGTACAGGTGCTCTTTTGGATCAGTGTTTTTGTGTCCTTTGGGTAGATTCCTAGAAGTGGGATTACCAGGTCATATGGTAGTTCCATCTCTAGTAGACTGAGGAACCTCCATATGGCCTTCCATAATGGTTGGATTAGCTTGCATTCCCACCAGCAGTGTACTAGGGTTCCTTTTTCTCCACATCCTCGCCAGCATTTGTTGTTGTTGGTTTTTTTGATGTGTGCCATTCTTACCAGTGTAAGGTGGTACCTCATTGTGGTCTTGATTTGCATTTCCCTGATTATGAGGGATGCTGAGCATTTTCTCATGTGTCTGTTGTCCATGTGTATGTCCTCTTTGGAGAAGTGTCTTTTAAGTTCTTCTGCCCATTTTTTGATTGGGTTTTTTACTTTATTTTTCTTGAGTCTTATGAGTTCTTTGTATATCTTTGTGATCAGACCCTTGTCTGTTGTGTGGAGTGCAAAGATTTTTTCCATTCAGTGGGGTTTCTTTTTGTTTTATTTAATGTTTCCTTTGCTGTACAGAAGCTTTTTTATCTTGATGTAGTCCCATCTGTTTATCTTCTCGCTCATTTTATTGGGGAATGCCACCTCAAAAGCGCTATTGAGATGTATGTTTTACAGCATTTTGCCTATGTTTTCCTCTATATATTTTATAGTTTGGGGTCTTACATTTAGGTCTTTTATCCATTTTGAGTTGATTTTTGTACATAGTGTGAGATAGTGGACCAGTTTCATTTTTTTGCATATGGTAGACCAGTTTTGCCAGCACCACTTATTGAATAAGCTATCTTTGTCCCATTGCAGATTCTTTCTCCTTTGTCAAAGATCAGTTGACCATAGTTGTGTGGTTTTACTTCTGTGCTTTCTATATAGTTCCATTGGTATGTGTGTCTGTCTTTGTTTCAGTACCATGCTGTTTTAACTACTACTGGAAAAAACTAATGTTTTAAAAGCCTGTATATTTTAGAAGTTTATTTGGTAAAAAAAAAATCTAATTAAATTCTTAGCATATGCATTCCTAGCTCCTTTTGAGTTGTAATCTTGAAACTGACATTTCCCTTACTAGGTGAGGACCCTTGACTTTCTTGTGCTTCATTAATCTTAGGTTGTTTCTTTAAATACATTTGCTTCTGTTTTATTTTTCCTTTTGCAGCTCTCAATCATTGGTCACGGGTCATCCAAAGCCCACTATACTATCTAATTTTCCACACTAAATTTTGTTCTTCACTTTTTTCTCTTCATTTGGATCTGGGGGAATTACCTGATCGAGTCTCCCAGATTACATTTTAATCTGGGACATTACTAATTACATTTTAAGTTTTGTCTGCTAAATCTTCCTTTTCTTGTTTTTTCTGAAATCTCTACTGTTACTACATTCATTCTCAGGTTTGCTAGGTTGTTCCTATTTTCTCCTTATGATTCAGTTGTATAAAAAGAACATAAACTTTGGTTCCAAAAACTTCATTTTCACTCAACTTAATGTGATTCAGCCCCAAACTTTTCTGTTGAGGAAATGTGTGGTTCTCCTGACCTCCAGCACTGCTGTGGGCCTTTGAGAAGTGTCAGGGCACAGATGGCAGAGCCCGGTCCTCAGAGCGCTGGAGTCTGCTGGGCAGTGCCTCTGGCCCCTGCAGCCTTGCTAGGGAGCACCTTGGCTCTGTGCTACAAACTGGCAACTCCGTCCTTGGTAGAGGATCTCCTTAGTCCTTTGAGAGAAAATATCAACATGTCTTGTTCGTTAAACTGTTCTGGTGTGTTCCTAACCCATCTCTGGATGTAAGGGTGGAGTCTGGGCAGGAGATTTCTCTCTGCTGCTCTTTTGAAATTTGTTTGTCTAGAACTGTTAAATAGATGGAGAAGGCCTTTTTGAAATTTGGACATGTATTTTTTGTGTACAAGTCATCTTGAACTACTCACACAACCTCTGTTTCCTCTGCGGATATTGTCTCTCCACTGCAGCCAGAGAAGATTCTAGATCTGTACAACCAAGCTGGGCCCGTGAAACCCTTCCTCTTCTACCACAAAGAGACTGGCAGGACCTCCACCTTCGAATCCGTGGCTTTCCCTGGCTGGTTCATTGCCTCGTCCTCTGAGCAAGGCCAGCCCATCATCCTCACTTCAGAGCAGGGGAGGACACACAATACTGCTTTCGATTTATCGCTCCAGGAGGTGCCCCACTAGCTCAGAGGAGTCTGCTGAATCTCTCATCCCAGTGTGCTTTCCTGTCTGCTGTCTGAATGCCGCTCATTTTACATCGGTGCTGAGATGTGAGCAGGACCCTGTTATTATGCGCTTTTGTGAGTGAAGAAGCGGTGACCGCATGGTGACTGAGGAGCAGAATATGGACTCTTGAACCAGGAGCGATGAAGTGGCTTCAGCTCTGCTCTCCAGCTGACAATCTCCAACCGCCAAACTCTCAGTAGGAGACTTAGACACCCCAAAGCAGTGGGGCTTCTCCTGGGGCACACATTAGAAACCTCAGCACTCACTAACCCTAGCGGAGATTGTACTGTGTGGTGGTGTGACGCTCATCTTTGTTTGGGTTCTCTCCTACTGGACTACACTTCCATATTCCTTCTGTGCGCAACATCTTTTAAAATGTGGGGACCTTTTTTAAATAAATTTTTATTTTATGGCATTTTGTTTAATTTTTATATCTGATTACTTAGCTTACATGTTGTCCCCATATATATTTCCTATACCTCATCACCTATGAACCACCATCATCCCTTGCACTCTTCCCTCCGCTATTTTGATCCATCTTTTTCCTTCTGAGTTATTTTACTGAGCATAATCCTTTCTAGTTCTACTCATGTTGCTGTGAATGACACGCATTTACCTTTTTTATTGCTGAATAGTATTCCACTGTGTATATATACCACATCATTATGATCCAGTGATCTGTTTTTGGGCATTTAGGTTGCTTCCATGTCTTAGTTACTGTAAATAGTGCTGCAATAAACATACACATGCAAGTTTCTTTTTGAATTAATGTTTTCGTGTTCTTTGGGTAGATTCCTAAGAGTGGAATTGGTAGGTTATATGGTAGGTAGCTCCATTTTCAATAATTTGAGGAAACTTCATGCAGCTTTCCATAGTGATTGGATGAGTTAGCATTCCCACCAGCAGTAGAAGAGGGCTCCTAGAAGGCAAGGACCTTTTGAAGTTAAGTATTAGTTGCTAATAATTAAATTATTTTGGTCCTAATTCTAACATGTAAACATAAACACATATATAAATTCCATGTGTTTATTAATAATAAAGCTAAAAGAGGTACATATGAATTAGAAAGCTCAAAGTAAGCTAAAATTAGCAAGAGTAATTGCATGAGACCATAGCATTGGGTGCACCTGGGGCTGTGGCATAGCTGTGGGTGAGAAGGATGCCTAACATGGGGAGGGAGAGCAAGCATGTAAGAAGGCACTACTATTTCACTACTTACAGTACAGTACTCATAGCCTTGCTTTCTTTTTGCTTCCTCTAGTCTCTTTCTTTAGGTCGCTCTCCATCCACATAATTCCTTTAAAGACCACAGCAAAGGGGCCATTTTGGAGGAAATAGAGAGCCTAGCTTACCCTCCACTTACGCTTCAGATGATGTATTCTTCCGACATCTAATAACTGATTGCAGGTATAATTGTAGAGAGATGTAGCTCAAATCTTATTTTGACTCTAATACTAGAAATGCAGAAAGTCTGTTTAAGTACAGTCTTCAAAACAGCTGAGCAACTTCATTTTTTTTTTTTTTTTACTGTTGGATCAACATACTACTCACTCTGCCAGGCCTCCAGCAAGCATTCAGGGAGCACTGATTTAACGCAATGTCTCCTGATTCAGTTGAATAATTTTAGTGTTGCATTTTTATGAAAATCCACATAAAATGACCACATAGTGGTCATTCTAGTTAGATCTTGAATTTCAAATAGAAGATTTGGTCATTAAATAATTACCATTAAAACTCCCTACGTATAAATGGTGCAGATTTTACTATCCATTAATTTACATTTCTAGACTACTACATTGTCAATTGTTTTATCTGGAAGCTAGGATATGATGACCTGTTTGCTTGTGATGGAGCTACAGCAGCCCCATCCTGTCACAGACGGTGCTGTGACTCGGTGTTTCTATCTTTGTTCTCTACTGAGAAGGGAGGCCTAGGAATCCTGGGATTGTTACAGAAACAAAAGCTCAAATATATGACCTGGTGTCATGTGGTTCAGGCCCAGGGGAAAGAGGGTCATCTTTATGTTTCAGAAGAGGCTCAGATGACACATTGAGAGTATAATAAAAATGGAAACTCCAAGACACATTCATCTCATAGAGCGTGTGGGACCCAAAGAACAGACTTCCCAGACATCTAGCTTCTGCATCCCTTTCGAGAAATACCACCAGCTACCATGGAGTGTGAAGTCATGTGCTTGCCTTTGAGTACCCCGCGCTTCGGGCCAACGTTCATCAAAAGATTCGGTTCCTCTGGATCTTTAGCAACCAGGCACTGTAAAGGGTTTGGTGAACTGGGAGAGGGCCATTTGGATTTGAAAGAGGGGAGATTAAGAACTCTGTCTCTAAATCACCAAAGTGGAGCACATTATTAGTGGGATGTTTATCCAGCTGTTTTGAGGCTGGTCTCTCTGTCTCCAGGATTAGTAAAGGGTGATGGCTGATTCCTGAAGCTGGGCCTGAAGCCGCTGTCCAGAAATTCTCCAACAGTTGGACATGGGGACTGAACACGCTGCCCTGAGGCCCTGAGTATGATGGCTGTAGAGAACAACTCTTCATGACAATAAAGCATTCATTTTTAGTTTAGACTTCAAAAAGTTATGTAAGAGAAGGTCTTACCAAAATAATACATATCAATGGTTCAAAGCAATATTCTTCTGCCCACGTCCTATTTTCATCAGGGCAATTCCTCTTTTTTAGCTCTTTTTCGGCTATTTTCCTCCCTGTGTCTAAGTATATGCTTTAACTTTTATTTCTTGAATTATCCAACTTTAGACATTAACTTTTCTACTAGATAGATATCATTTTCATCTCTACTGGAAAATCCCATGTGTTCTTTTTTTTTTAAGATTTATTTATTTATGCATACAAGCATAAGACTGCATCCTGAAACATGGTACCCATGTCTATATGGGGCCTGAGCCCATGTGCCCAGCCTGGTGCTTGCTGGGACAGGCTGAGCCTGGGTTCACGGAGGCCATGTGGAGTCTAGGTATGTGGAGACTGGACTGGTGCTGGGAGAGGCTGGCAGCCTGGGTGTGTGGGGGTCGGTCTGGAGCCTGGGAGGTTTGGAGTCTGGGTTTTCATGAGCCTGCCAGGAGTTGGACGGGACCTGCCGGGTGCTGGGTGGGATGGGATCCTGAGTCCGTGGAAGCCCCCTGGGAGTCTGGGGCTGTGTGAGTCTGGGGGTGAGGCAGGCTGGTGGTGCAGTCCATGGTGAAGTAACTTCCTGCCTTATTCTTTTTCCCCAAGTAGTTGGATGTAGTCCATGCAGGACTACCCTGGCTTGGGGGAAGGGCAACAGGGGCACAATGAAACTCTTTCCTACTTTCTTCAGTGCAACTTTTCTTATTTCTGTACGCCACCCAAGGGTGATCTGAGCTGTGAAGAATAGACCTGGGTGGATACTGTAATCCCTACCTGGAATCCTTAGTTTTTCTGAAGATATTTTCGTGCATGGGTAATTGCTCCTACTGGTGTTTCTGGGAGGGGAAGAGTGCTGGAAACTCCTTTACTGCCATCCTGCTGATGTCATACTCTAATTCCCTCTGCTGCTATGTGATGTCTATTGTTGAAGACAAATATTGACCTGTTTTGTTTATTGTACTACATAGTTCCGGACAGTCTGTTTGGCTCTTCCAAATCTGCCACTTTTCATAATTTGCTGTTCAAGAAAATGTTTTCATGCTGTCATATGTGCTCTAAACCTAGTTAGGATAGCTACTTTCAGCTCTGTGTACAACAATGCTAAAATCTGCCCGTGTGTATGTTTCTGTTATTTTGCTTTGTTTTATTTCTTTTTTTGGTTCTTGTTCTTGTGATCTTGTCTACTTATATGTCTGGTCATTTTCAACTACTTGTTCTTGTTGCATTTGGAAAACTATTTGAGTGTCTCTGTGACCCTCTGGAGAGGTGTTCTCTTTGATTCTGGTGGAAAGTATTTGGTTTACCTTGAGCCACATGGCGTGGAGGCCCTGGCTCTATCAAGCTGTGAGTACTTAAAGTAAAAATCTCTGTGAGGGCCACAGTCCCCTAGAAATGACTTCTTTCTTTACATCGTTCCCTCTCCAGCTTCATTCAGCGATAAGACTGTCCACTTCATGGGTGAATTAGGAATGATAAAGGTGGGTCTATATTTGTTTGCTTGTTCCCTTTCCCAAACTCAGGAAGACCTTGAATCTTGACCTTCCCCTTCTTGTGCTGTGTAAGTGGAGTAGTGGCATGGGTGTGTGCTATATCAGCACGGAACATACAGGATTTAATTCTCTGTAGATCAGATCCTGACTTGATAGACCTGGAGTAGGACCTGAGAGTCTTGACTTCATTTTTTTTTTCTTTTTTACTGCTGAGGGGAGCAGCAGGTGAGGCAGGAGAGGTCTCTGCCATGCCATGTGGGTCCCCTCCCTGGCCAGGGATCGAACCTGTGCGGATGCTTCACAGTGCAGCGCTCAACCCGCTGCTCCACCAGGGAGGCCCAAGTCTTGACTTTTGACAGCAAGGTCACTGGTGCATGGACCACACTTTGAATATCCAAGGTGTGTATAACAGGAGAGTTCCATATGGTTTGGGAAGATGTGAGAAAGAGACAAATTGAGTGGTGAGGATTGTGTTACAGCAGTTGGTAAATACTTGTGGGACTAAGAAGACTGTATTGATCTGAGTTGTGAAGAATAGATTTGGATGGACAAAGGAATGAAATCCCCAGGAAAATCCAGTTCTGGCTGGTTGAATAGAGAGGGAAGGTTGTGTCTCTTGATTCTATCTCTTTAGCTAAATCCATATATAAATATATAGATTTTCTTGCAGAGAGAGAAGTTTCCTCCATCACGTTGAATTCAATATCTCAACAGTACCCATTCCCTTGACTGCAAAGGATGTTGCCTTCATAGCAGAGAAAGATAATTGCTCCACTAATGGCACTGTAAACCAACCACTTAAACCAAGAGCAGTACATATTGAGCCCCATGCTATCTATAGGATGAAATGGAGAAGCTGAAAGAATCCATAGCTTTTCACTTATGCTTGTGAATGAGTTTGTGTTAGTTTATGGAGCAGCCATACCAAGGTGTTTGCTTCTTTGTACCTATGGTAGGGAATTGAGAGATATCCCATTAGACATCTAGAAAGCAGGGGAATTGTGATATCATAAGCTCTTGACTTTCTTCTCAGATTGGATGTCACCTCATGCAAACAGACACCTGGCACAGTTCTTCTTCATAGACTCAGTTTGATTCAGAGTCCTAGTTTTGACTCAGAGATCTCTGCACCTTTCAGTGTGGTACTTTCACAGTTCCAGATTCCTGAGGGGATGGCTATTAGACTACCCAGTACACAACTCTAAATTGCCTTTATATATCACTTGCAATGGGAAACTCTAAGAAAGATATGGTGTGTGGACATGAGGGTGTTTTTATGGGGCGTCACAAAAATCAAGAGTTAAGGAGATCTACTGGTGGTCACACCTAAAAGACTGGTGGAGACAAGTAGGCTGACCTGGGGGTCTGGTGACAGATATAGGGAACTCACTAGTTACTCCAGAAAGCTGTCTCATACTGAAGGCTCTGTAACCCCCAGAAGTCACTGGAAGATAAGAGATGCGAAAGGACTTTGCCAAGGACACAAGTCTGAAAGTTGCAAAGCCTACGTTTGAATGTACATCCCTTCAATACAATGCTCTTGTTTTTGACACTAAACTGTTCTTAGTTTGGTGTCTCCCCAAGGTAAGCCTTAGGTGTAGGGAGCATTTCTAGAAGATGATCTCAGGGAAACTAATAGGGGAAATTCTTGTGACCTGATTACTATTGTGAACAACTGGGGTTGGGACCCACTGCGAATACTGAGAAACTCATTGTCTCACCAGAGAGTGGGCAAGCCGGCATGTCTATGCTCCAGTCCTTTGCTCTTTTGATTGAGATTTCTCCTGGGATATAAGGCCTTGTGGTATGAGGCGGTTAGGTGCTGGCACCTGTGATAGCACGGTGCACTCAGGTGGGCTGAGAGGTGGGCTCAGTATCCACAGCATAGTCTCAGCTTCCCTTGTGAAAGATCTAATGCATATCTGCTAACTTAGGACACTAGAGCATGTGGGAGCCAGGTCCCCTGCCCCCCTAATCTTGGGCAGTGATCTAGAGTCCATGAAGGGCAGGGTGTCTAGTGGCCACTCTTGCTCAGGGGTAGCTCCTTCCAGTGGAGAAGTAGCCTGCATTCCGGCTCTGGGAAGCTAAAGGAACATACTCTGAGTAGTCTCTCCTGGTCTGAAATGGATGGAGAATATGGTGACTGCAGACTGGATGCTGTTAGAAGCTACACAGGTCTTGGTGGGGGTACATCCTACCCTCAGTTTTTCTTGTACTACTGGAGTTTCCACTCCTTGGAGTAATATTTCCGTGCGTCATTTTGTGGTATCAGAATCCAGTCATCAGGCCCGGGAAAGTCCTAGGATATTTCTTTCCTTAAATTCAGTGTTGATGACGCTATTTCCCGTAGCTACACCTAAAGTTTTAACATGCCCTCCTTTTTATGTGTTGCATGGGCAAGTCACACCTTTTCTATGCTTGACATATCATTATAAGCTTTACTGAATCATCTGGCACCAGGAACTAGTGAACAGCCATGGCACTGGGCAGCCCTGGCCTCAGAGAGGCAGAAGCTCTTTCCTCATTCACATGTATAAAAGACTAGGCCCTACTAGAGTGGGTTAATAGCTGAGGCTTGAGGAAGCTTTAGTCCATAATGATAGGGACACAGGGTCCTCTGTAAGCAGGTGATAAGTGCAGCCCAGAGCTGCAGTTTGCAGACTTTTGACTTTCTCTGGCCTCTGGACCACCGGTCTTGGAACTCCTGTCTAAGTTCTGCATCTAGGTCTAAAAGAAAGCCATAGGCACAAGCATTTCTGCTAGTAGGTAGCTGGTGTCCAAGAGCGGAGTGAATGTGTTGAGTTCTGAAAGTGTAGGTTCTGACTACGGTCCCTGCAGGGCTGGTTTCCAAGCTCATACCGGGCCTTGGGCCTGGCTTGGGTCCTCTGTGGGCTCAGTGTGCACATAAATAATTTCACTCTCGGCAGTTCTGAAATGCCACCACCATCATGGGATGTGATTCATGTAAGGATTCTCACAGAAGGGCAGAACACTGGAAATGGAGCACACTTGCATTTTTACTTGCTCTCCAGTGTTTGAACCTACTTGGGTGAATACTCAGGATACCAGTCATCAGGTGTGTGTCCTTCAAGGCAAGACCCTCATCCTCTTAGCAGTACCAAGGAAGCGCCACGTGATCCCTGGTGAGTGGCCAAGGCCCAACAGAGGCAGCCCCTTTGGCCGGGACTGTTTGTGTGTTTGGTGCTCAGTTTTCTCTTTCACTATAGACATGTTAACTCCCTGTCTGGAGACGAGAGCGCCTCAGAGGCTCTAGGAACGAGAGGGTGACTATGGTCAGGTTGACTAAGGGAGAGGTTGGCGAGTGGAAAGTGGTGAAGACTTCTTTTCCTTGAAGCTTCAAGGGATCCCTAGGACAAAAAAGTGGGTCTACAGGCAGACCAGTTTTTGAACCCACGAAAAGCTGAATTTTCTAGTGGAAGCTTCCCAAGGATGGGGAGGGGTACCCAGGTTGGGTGGTAGGTGGTGGGGTGACTGCCGTATGGCCTCGGGAAGATTCAAGCCTCTATTGCCATAAGGCCAGAGAAGCCACCTTGGAAATGGCATCTGAGCAGCATTTTCCACATTGTGTTCCCAGCCACTATTGGTTTGATCCCATGCAAATATCAAGAGACTTTTGAGACAGACAAAGGGAATCCCATCTACCCGGGACTG
This sequence comes from Galemys pyrenaicus, assembly GCA_019455555.1. Classification (NCBI taxonomy): domain Eukaryota; kingdom Metazoa; phylum Chordata; class Mammalia; order Eulipotyphla; family Talpidae; genus Galemys; species Galemys pyrenaicus. The sequence goes on along the minus strand of JAGFMF010011928.1, from coordinate 343,090 downwards.
AAGGAGCTGGGCCTCTGCCTGTTGTGCACGGCACTCAAGGGGCAGCCCTCCCTGCAGCTCCAGGTGAGTGTGGAACACAAGGGCTTTGTCTCCTGACTAGGTGAGGAGAGTCTATTTAGCTCACAAAATGTTCACCAATGGGACCTCTAAGTTTTGGAATCTTTTAAAGGACGATATTTATTATTCTAGATGTTTAGTTTCAGTTGCATTATTGTGAAAGAAGAAGAAAAAAATCAGGGGCATTTTGAAAGTGATCTGCTAAAATCCTGTATTATTTTACCTATAAAAAATTTGGCAAAGGTGAAGCCTGTGAGACTTATTTCTAACTCCAATAGAGTATGTGTAGACATAGAATATATAATAAAACATAGATGTATATACATGTACATATACATACACACATGCATACATATATCCATACATGGTATATAGATGGGCTGTTAAAATCAGCAAGGTCAGTTTTAGCAGCTCATCATCACAAAGTGGTGATTAACATTACAAAATATAGCTTGCAATTTTAGGAGAACAACAAATTCTCTGCACCAATTATTTTATTTTTAATTTTTAAAAATATTTTTATTAACATTTTTTAAATTTATATATACTTGACATCAATTGTAATCCCCATGTATTCTCCATCAACATATCACCAGTGCACCATCACCTCAGTCCCCCGTGCTCCTGTCTGCCCTCAACCCTTCCCCTCTTCCCTCCCCACCAAGTGTTCCCAATTTGTCCTTGTCTTTTTATTCTTGGTTTTTGTGTCTTTATTGTTATTATTATTGTTGTTGTTCTTATTCCTTTCCTTGATCCTTATTTGGTTCCCTTATATTCCTCCTAGGGGAGGAACCATCTGGTGTTTTTTTTTTTTTGCTTTCTGACTTACTTTGCTGAGTATAATCCCTTCCAGTTCCATCCATGTTCCTATGAATGCGTCCAGTTTTTCCTTTTTGATTGCTGAATAATATTCCATTGTGTATATGTACCACAGCTTCCCTATCCACTCATCTGTTTTTGGGCATTTAGGTTATTTCCAGTGCACCAATTATTTTAAAGATCCTGACTCTGTTATTTAAAAGTCCTCTAAGTTATAGAAGGTCACAAATAAGACCCTTGTGTGGCTGGAAATCTCTCGACCTTTTCAGACAACAAATGTAGCAGATCCCCAATAAAATGAAAGATGTAGGGCGGTTTTCAAGCAGGGACAATTTTGACCCAGGACCCTTGTCAATGTCTAGAGATACTTTTAGTTGCCACAGATGCGGCCCAGGGGTGTGCTGCTTGGCATCTGGGGAGTGGAGATGTGTAGACATAAGGATGCTGCTTTCTCCCATACACAGAACAAAGGATTTGGGTGCCCAGAGTCTCAGTGCAGCCATGTGTCTCTTGGTGACAGTTCAGTTGACAACAGACCATATATTCGGAAGTGGAGCCGGCAGGCTACCTGTGAGGCCTAGGTGTGTAGTCAGTTGCTCCACCAGGTCTGTGTAATCACACTCTACGTTGTTCACACAATGATGAAATCGCCCAAGGACACATTTCTTAGAATGCACCTCCATCATTGAGTCAGGCATGACTGCTGAGCTGAGATAGGAGAGACCTGGCATTAAAAACTGTTTTAATTCAGAACTACCATGTGCACTTCTTTAGGTTTCTCCCCTTTTAAGCAACAGATAACAGAGTAAATCAGCGCTTTGTATTCAAAGCATGAAAGCTTTTATGTTAGCAATGTTTCCTTTCTAAGCTTCACATTAAGAACCATTGACATTTGTGGCCTAAGGTTTCAACAACAAACTTAACATATATCAGATATTTGGGGCCTGTTATTTTGAATCTCAGAGCATGAAATAGAGATCTCCAGGCCTATCTGAATCACACAGGGGTCTGATTTGTGACCTTCTATAACTTAGAGGACTTTTTAATAACAGAGTCATGAGCCTTAAAATATTTGGTGTAGAGAACTAACAGGGACAGGAACTCTCAGTGTGTATAGAATACAGAACAACTGACTCTTCTCTTCCTCTCTGTGGCCTCTTTTTCCCTTCAGGAAGAAAGCATGGTGGACCTGTACCAGCAAACTCAGCCCCAGAGAGCCTTCCTCTTCTACCTCAGCCAGAATGGCAGCACCTCCAGCTTTGAGTCTGTGGCCTTCCCAGGCTGGTTCATCGCCATCTGTGCTGGAGGAGGCTCTCCACCTATTAGCACCCAAGAACTGGGAAAATATACAGCACTGACACTGGGGTCATATGATGGGAGAAGGTCAGCGTGAGGCTGGAGGCATATCTCTAGGTACAGAATCATGCCCCTGTTTCGTCCATTCTAGGCTCTCAGAGTGCTTCTGAGGTGAACGCTGCCTTTCTTAAAAGTAAAAAATCAAAATGAGAAGAATTCTGTATCTATTTGGAATCATTCAATTGTAATTCTGAGTATGCAGTTTCAGGGGAAAACCTAAAATGTGCCTTAAGAAAGGACAAAAGATTTTTATTTTATTATTATTATTTTATTAATGAAGTATCATTGTTTTACATGTTAATATTTTGACAAATATTACTTTTCCCTTCAGGTATGGCCATCTTAGTTCTCCTACAGGTATAAAAGTTTTTATGGGAGTAGCCCCTGGCAACAAAGGAGATTTTTTATGGGAAGTAAAGAGGAAGATGAGATAAATTGTTAAAGAAAAGAGTTCATCAGTATTTAAAGTATTAACTATTTCTGACTATATACCGTTGGTTATGTAACAGCAGCCCCAGTTGAGTGTCCTCAGCCTGGGCCATGCCACACAGTGGGTTTGGTGGCTTCCCCAGTGCAGCCACGTTTGGGTTTTAGGGGATAAAAGAAAAATACTGGCAGTTTTGGAGACTCATGGGTCAGGTTCGAACCTGGCTGGTGTTATTCAGATACAGCAGAGCTTGCCTGCCTGGCTCCTGCGTGAGAAGCAGCAGGGTGGATTGGATGCATTACCAGGGTTTTGGTTTTGAACCTTGAACTGGTTTTGAAAACAAGTCCAAACTCCCACTGACACCAATTAGATTCAAGATTGCACTGGCACTAATTAAGTTTTGGAAAACAACTGGTTTGGCAAATGGACCAATCAGGCTTAGAAAGGCGGGTATCCTATAGGGCTATATAAGCAGAGACTTCAGGTTGGTGTTGGAGAGAAGCTGCCTGGGGAGTTGCTGCTTGAGAAGAACTGGAACCAGCTTGAGAGAAGCTTGATTCAGTTTGAGAAGGTATAGCTCAGCTTGAAGAAGGTGTAACTCAGCTTGGAGAGACCTGACTTTGGTTTCAGGAGGAGACAGGCTTTGGCTTCAGCAGAGGGACTGCTGCGTTGTGGTCCCAGGAGTGGCCGCTGTGACAACCCCCAGCTGCATAGTGGATCCTGGTCCACCGCTTACCGGTGAGCAGTTCTAGGCTCTTACAAACACCATCTTTCACGAGCAGCTTTTGGTTTGGACTACTGGGTACCGTAGACACGATCTGGGGTAGGACAGCTGGCCATTTGTGGCTTGAAACTTGAGCTGGTTTTGAAAACAGATGAAACAAGTCCAAGCTTCCACCAACACCAATTAGATTCGAGGTTGCACTGGCATAGATTCGAGGTTGCACTGGCAACCTTTCCTTAGCCCAAGTTCCCCTTTGTGTACAAACCTTGCTGCTATTGTGCCTGAGATTAAGATGTATCTTGAGATTGTGGGTGCACGGTGAAGAATCCACAATGGCCTGCGCCCCACCTTTGCACACTTTCAGTTACTGATTTATCCTCTGCCAGAAGTTCATAACCACCAGTCTTTGTGATTAGAACGTCCACTATCCTGCCGGGCTCTCGAGGGTTCATGAGACAATGCTGCTTGGCCCCAACCCAGGGTCTCTTGGCCCCATTCAAACACACAACACGTAGCAAACTGTGGTTTTTCCACCACAGCAACTCCACCCCTATTTTGAAATCATTCTGTTTCAAATTACACTGACCTTTCAGCAAAGGGAGGCAGTCACACAACTATGTCCAATTTTCTAAGGTAGAAACCTGGTTAAAGATGGAGTAAGAAGTTAAGTCAAAGCCGGGGGTGGGAAGGGAGAATCTGTGTTTGAGATTTTCACCCCATGCAGTCCTACTGCCCCCAATATATCCAGGCAGCCATGGCAATCTTGGGGCCACCAAGCCCACCCACCTTTCTAACGTGGTGTCCTGTCTTCTTTCTTGCTCCCATCAGAAGTGAATTCATCTTAGTTTCTTTCCCTTTCTCTAGGACTTCAGTATTTGATTCAATTCCTTTTTCTGCATATTCCACCTTTGTCTACCAGATCCTTTTAATCAGTGACAAACATGCACTAATCTCATATCTCTAACTTTATTTCTCTTGATTCCCACATTCTACCGCTGCGAATAAGTTCAAATTATTCAACTGGGCATGACTTCCTGTTGCTTCACTGTCCCTAATTGTTTGAGATAATCCTGGAGCCCCACTGTATCTCTTGTTAGCCTGCCTTTTTCTCCAGTCATTGTGGGGCAACCGGCTTTGAGAGGTGTAACCTGACAGCATGTCATTCCAGCTCCATGCTCTGGGGCCCCTAGGACACCTTGGGGAGGGACACTTGAAGGAACCTGCTTAGTACGCATCTATACAAACCTGGAAGGAAGAAGGAGCTGCTCCATGGGGAACCCACAGGGGTTGGGAGCAGTGGATGACTGACGTTGTGCTCTTTGATCACTCAGGCTGACGACTCTGAGATGCTTTCTATGGAGTTGTTTAGGGTCCCAGTGGGACCAGGTAACAGCGACCCACGGTCATGCTGAGCTTGCATGGGCTTCCATAATGTCCTTGCTTCAGTCTCCCCCTGTTCTGTTCCTGGGTGGGTGAGGGACACTTCTCAGCAGGTGGCATGCAAATCCAAAGCCAGGTTAAGACACTTCTATCCAAACAAACTTCTTTTTTCTACTAGCTACCTCCAATACATTGGATTTCTCCCCTCCATGCTTCTGGTTATGCTTTTGCAAACCTCTCAAGTCACTGTGTATCTCACCTGCTTGTGTCTTGCTAAATCCTTCATCTGTCTGAATTGCATAGAGATAGTTCTTCATCTTCCTGGCCAAATGCATTATCTTATCGTCTTTGCTTTCTCATGTGACATTTCTTTAGTTAGACTTTGCACTATCATTTTTTTCTATTTGTCTTGGCTCCTTTGCTTTTTTTCCCCCCTCAACAAAATTCTAGGTACATGGAGAATGATGTTTGTGTCTTTTATATCGATGTGCTACCTTAGATGTCAAATATGCCTTCTCCACAAAAGCTTCTCAAACAACCTTGTGGATCCAAAGATGGTTATGAGAGACATGTGGTGATGATGAAATAGGACACTGTAGGCAAATTTTCTGAGAAAGTGTGCAAAGAATGTGAATCTTGTAAATAGCTGACTATGTAGAAAGATTGATATATAGCAATGAAAACAACACCATTTGTTCCTAGGCTGTGCTTATTGTAAATATTAGCTTCCCAACAAACCCAGGGGCCTTGAAGATGAATAGGAGACAGGAGTCAGCCCAGCCTTCACACATCACCCATTCCCTTCAACAAAAGAGCTAAGATAGTGGTGGTTGTGCAAGAGGGAGAGAAGGAGGAGGAAAACCCACCAAACCACCCAAGAGGTATTCTTATATATTTCCTTGTCCGTCCTGAGTTGAGGGATGTTTTAGTCCATTTGGGCTGCTATGCCAAATCCTATAGACTGGTGGCTTAGTGACACAGACATTTATTACTAAAGCTCTGGAGGCTGGAAGTTCATCAACCATGGTGTCAGCATGAGAGGCCACTTCCCGGTCCAGGACTGCTGAATGGTAGGGGGTCTACAGGTTGGCAAAAAGGGGCCTAGATTTGTGATCAAAGAGTTTTTCTCTTGGATTTTCCCATTTAGCAACCTGAATCCCCCAAAGAAGTCTATGTAAAAGTCTCCTCCCCACTTCCCCATCTTTCCTTTACAATTTTTTTTAGAGATTTATTTATTTATGCATACAAGTACTGAGGTATAGGCCAGAGGTGTGGGGTGTGAGAGGTTCCACCAGAGGCAGAATGGGGAACAGAACAGGCAGATCAACTGAAGTATGCTGCTGAGGGGAGCAGTGGGCGAGGCGGGAGAGGTCTGCTGTGCCATGTGGGTCACCTCCCTGGCTGGCAGCAGGAATCAAACTTGTGCTGGAGTGACTGAGGTTTGCTTCATAGTGCATTGCTTAACCCATTGCACCACCAGGGAGGCCTCTCCTCTACAATTTGTCAGTATTCATATCTTCTACACCTTCTAATCCAGGTTTGTTCTCTGTAAGAGAAAATATAAAAAACTCTATAAGCTTGCAACTAAACATTCTTGCCTCTCACATAAGTCAAGAAACTTATTTCTATTTTTGCTTATAACCTAATATGAACTAGAAGTAAGGAAACAACACTTGACTCGCCAATGAGAAAGAAGGGGGAAGAGATATGAAGAAAATAAAAGGATCAGTTAACTGTGACATTATTTCTGTCACTTCTGAGCAGAATAGTCTGATTATGTGAAAAGAAAAGTATTCCAGGATCAACTATGCCCATATGGTTGACTCCAGGAATAAAGGGACAAGCCACATGAAAGTCCAGATGTCACTCCTCATTGCTGCTGCACTTGGCCAAGGATACAATTAAAAATGAGACAGAGACTAGCAAAGATTGTGCAGCTGATGGGGTGCCACCTCCCTATGCCCAGGAGCAACCACTAAAAGTCCAACCACACATTGATCTTCTCTATCTCTTGTGCAATTTAGAAGCTCTAGCAGATTGAAGCTCTGATTCTCTAATATCAGCTTCATCTATGCCTGTAATTGCAGCCTGGCAAAATAAAAGCTGCAATTAACTGACAAAGTCAAAGCCAGCAACAATGACTCCCCCAATTTACCATGTTTTGCATTCTGAATACTTGGTGTTTATTTCTTAAGGGGAATGCAAGACCCATAGTTTCAATCACTAAACAAATATTCTTTGAGCACCTACACTATTCTAAATGTGGGATGCGGTAGTAATCAAATTAGGAAAAACAAATATCGATCCTCCTGGAACTGACATTCCAGTGTTTAGATGCCAGTGTTTTCATTTGCACTTCAAAGGATAGGCAAATCCCCTACCGTGTTTACCAGCTTGCCTGGATGGTCTGGCCCCTGCCCCAACCCCTCTCCCAGACCATTGCTCCTCTCCATCAGCCACTCTTTTGGTTGTTTGAGCTGGCTACTTTCTTTACAGCTGGGACTTTTGCCTATGCTATGCTTATGCACATCTCTAGACCTGTATTTGTTCATTTTCATGCTTTGCTTATTTGGCTCCTTCAAATCAGCTCCTTATATGTTACTTTCTCAGAGAGGCCTTCCCTGGTCACATGCCCAAAGTTGTCCTCTCCTCTACCTCCTGAATTTTCTATTTGCAGGGTTTTTTTCTTGCTTTCCTCACAGAGCTTGTCTTTATCTTTATTTACTTGTCTTAATCTTGCTTTACTTTTGTCCATACATTACAAAGTCTTTGATCATAGGGAAGTAGTGTTTATCTAGTTCATTATCATAGCCCCAATCTTAAATATACTGTGCATGCTTAATAAATGTATATTGAATAAATAAATTAGCTACACATACATTAAAAAATGGATGAATGAATGAATGAATGAGGAACCGATTTTCCTCCCAAGACAGCCACCCTCCTTAGCAAGACACCCTCATTCAGAATAAAACCTGTTCTCTTCTGTTCACAAGCCTTGAGGTTACAGAGCTGGGTACTCTGTGTCCACCCAAACCCTCACTTTGTGATGGCAGCCATTGCTGTTCTTTGTCAGCCTTCCTTTCCCCTTGGCCTCAGCCGCCGTGTGGGAAGAACAGTCCTCTCCACTCCCGATGTTTCCTCCTGTTACGCACCTGGCCTTCCTCCTCCCCTCACTCTATCCACGTGGAGGGAAGACCATGCATTCTGATCACACCTATTGTCCTGCTGTAATGGCTGCTGCTGCCTCCTTCCACTCACAAAAGTGCCACATTATATGATCAATTATGTGGTCACCCTACTTGCCACAAACAGAGATTGTGTGATCCCACTGGGATTCCCTGCTGTGTGGGGGTGCCCACAGCATTGATGAAAGCACTCATTCTGCTCCGTTCCTTTGTCATTTTGGGGGGGCCCATCCTCCCGGGAGGAGGCTTCTGCAGTCCAGAACCGCCTGCACTGGGTGTGACTGTAGCTGTCAAGGTCGTGCTCTGTGCTTATTTGTTTGCAGAAAGAATCCACACTGCAATGTCAGCTTTATCCACGGTGAACTTAGCAGTGGGCAAAAATCACTGGACTTTGTCTTAATTGTCGATGGGTTCATGATTCAAGTGGGAAAGAGGGATGCTATTACTACCCCTCCCCACCAGCTCTAACATTTAACCTGATTTGATTCTTGCCCCCTGCCAAGGTCATTGTTATCAGTGGCTGCTCCCCATCCCGGATGAACTAGTATTGGATTCAGCCTGAAATGACAACTAACACAAGTGGTGCAGCAGAGCCGGTGAAGGAGTCCAGAGCATTAAGCAAGGCGGCAACATCCTCGGGCAACGAGGAACAGTCCAAACCTTCTGTTTCCTTCTGTTACACCCTGGCCTTCCTCCTCCCCGCTCTCTCTACCCCTGCAGAGGGAAAGTAGGGGAATGGCATCGGCCCTTCCTAGAGCCCATCGGAGTCTCCAGGCCAGTCTGCTCCCCAAGGGCCTACGGCAGGGCAGGGCTGAATTCCTCCAGAGCTCCCCTGGGGAAGCCCCTGTCCTGGCCCTCCCTAGGCCTGCTGTGTTGAGCACAATTCCACTAACTTGGTGTCTGGTGAGAAGCAGCTGTCCCTTTAATGCCAGCAGAGACCAAGGCCTTTGTCTGTGGCCAGGTCCAGGCCAAAAATGCAGCAGTGAGCTTGGGATCAGTGGCCAACAGCACCCCAGAGGAGTGGGGCTCAGGGGTGTGGACAGGACGTGGAATGGGGTGTCTGCTCCTGTGGACACATGGTCTCTCTCCCGGACTTGTGGACTCTGACTGGCTCAGACCAGGCGTCTGGGCCTCAAGCCAGAGGAGCTTGTAGAGGCTCCTCTCTCAAGAAAGTTCTTCCGGTGAGGTTTTGGGTGGAGAAATGACAGTTGCAGCACAGGTCCTACAGCTTAGAACTGCTTGCGAAAGGAAGCCAGGGGAGTCTCCGGAACAGGAAGAGGAAAGGCATGGAAGGACAGACATCTTGCAGGCCTGCCCTGAGTTGGGAGACTGGACCCTGTTCTATCTGGGCAGGGGAGCTCCTGAGGCCAGGGGAACCCCCTCTCAGGGATGAATGAGGAAATGCTGTTAAAAAGCACCCCCCAGGGGCCTCCCTGGTGGTGCAGTGGGTTAAGCAACACACTATGAAGCAAACCACAGCCACTCCAGTACGAGTTCGATCCCTGCTGCTGGCTGGGGAGGGGACCCACATGGTGTAGCAGACCTCGCCTGCCTTGCCTGCTGCTCCCCTCAGCGGTGTGTTTCAGTCAGTCTGCCTGTTCTGCTCTCCACTCTGTCTCTGGTGAACGCTCTCACATCCCACACCTCAGGCCTGTGTCCCAGTTCTTAATGCATAAATGAATAAATCTTTAAAAAAAAAAAAAGAGCCCAGAAAAGCAAAGTAAGCCCTCTGAGGCTGAAGCTCTGGCTTGAAGTTCCCCCCAACCAACTTTCCAGCCTCTGGAAAGTGTGGAGATAGTCTAGAGATGTATTAAGACAGAAGACTCTCTAGCATTCCCTACCAGCTGCACTTCAAGGGACTGCGGGATAACAATGTTGGAAAGCAGATGGTGGCAACGGTCACTCCAGCCCAGCCTTTGAGGTTCTCAGGGGGAGAAGATAATCCAGGAGGCTCTAATGACACCAAGGAGAGTAGTCTGAGGTTGGCCTTTTGCTTGGAATCTTGGAATTTTCTCCAAGGGATCAGTGGGTCAAGTGAGAAGATGTCCAGCCCTGCGGAGAGCCAGGTCTCCCCGGGAGTCTGTAATGACGGGGGAGGCGGGGTCACGCTGATGACAGTCACGTTTCCAGCAGCGACACACAGTCACCTATAGAAGTCAGATGAACCAGACTGCGCCAGACTCAAAGCCTCTCACACCCTCCCGCCTCCCATATCTTGGCACTAGGCCTGGTGAAAAGGAAGGGCGCAGCCTTCTCAGACCACAGATATCACACCCCTTATTCTCCCCACATTCTGGGCAACTCTTATCCTGGAAAAAAAAAATTAGAAGGACAAGAAAGTTCTAACATCATGACTGGGATGTTGTCAGGGACCTGCAGCCCCGTGAGAAAGGCGGAGTGAATACAGAAAGATGCAAAGTAGTGACGATAGAAAAAGAAAAGAAAAAACAGTGGAAGTTTATACCTGGAGATTTTGTGGTCCTTTAAAAACACGTTACAGAGGGGGATAGATCTACAAGAAGGAAGACCTAAGGGTGAGAGGATTGGGGTTCAGCTCAGGAAGGGGAGGTGGGGACTTTGGGGAGACACTATCTCTGGCATAGAGACTACCTTTGCTGACTCCCTCTGAGGGCTGGGCTGAAAGCTGGGACATCGCCACCTGGGGGAGCGGGCAGAGGGGCAGTTGTGAGTGGCTTTTACTGTTTATAGTTGCGCCTTTTAAAATTCTGACATCTGCAGCAAGATCCCTGTATTAATAGATAACAAATAGCCCGAGTCTTTGCCCTCTTTTTACTCATCTGAAAAATTCTTTTTTCATTGGGGTGGTGTCTAGTTCCCAATAAGGAAATAAATAAAGGAAATCCAAGAGAGTTTGCCCAATCTACAAACTGTGGCCTCTTTCCTCTTGGAGAAGAAAACAAAACCACTGAAGTTTGTAGTTGGAGGCATTTTACATGCTCAGGTTGGAGAATATCGGTCTGTCTTTCCTGGTAACAGAGTCAGTGATGACCTGGATCTCCTGTGCCCCAAAGTCTGCATTTCTGTAGGTCCCTGACTAGCACATTGCCTGGGCAGGTCATGTCAGGTTTATGGAGGCCCGAGAGCCACGGGATGAGTAAACTCACGAGCATGCCCGGAGTGCCTCATCCCGGTTTCTCAAAGCCAAGAACCAGAGAGTGCTTCTTTCCTGGTCTACAGTGGGCTGGATGATGCTGGAGGCCCAGCTGGCTGACTCAGTCCACCTAGGCGGGTGGGTGCATCTGGGCTGGCCCCGTGTAGACTGTCCTTCCTGCACTTCACCTGGAGGGAATTTGCCCTTCCCTAAATTTCCCCAGTCTAGAGTATAAGAGAAGCACACAAACTATAGCAAAGTTACTTCTAAAACAAAACCCGAATCTATGGAGTTGAGGGAATTCCTCCCTCTGAGCATTAGGTCCGTGTTCAAAAGTACCTGAGAACAAAGCAGCCTTTCCCTCTGCCCTTCCCACAATGCACAGGGTGTCTGTGCATCTGGAACCAGACGGAGGTACATTTGGCTCAGCCTCCACAGGCAGTGTGTCCACCATGTTCAGGCCCTTCTCTGTTACAGGCCCCAGTATGATCTGGCATCAAGATTCCTCGCTGCTCCTAGGAGTTCCCTTACCCCTTATCTGTGGCTTCTTTCAACAGAGTGGAAGAGCAGCGTTGTGTTCCTCTGGTAGAAGACCCAACTGATCCCTACGTTGTGTTTTTGTACATTCTTCAAGTCATTTTATGAACAATGACATATGCCTATATCCTTTTGGTCGTCTTTTTATATTTTGCTTAATTTCAAACACATTTAAATACTTTTTAGGCAGTTGGCCTAAATGTTGGCCAAGTTTTATACTTTAGAGGTAAATTCCTTTCAAAATTATATACTGAATTTTGTGAGCTATTTTGGCTTTAGTTCAGATCAATTCAAGGAGTTTGGAACTACCAGATTTGCATGGTTAATTTTGTGTTTCTTTGTCTAGTTTAATTTATGCATTCACAACTAGGGTAGGCCTTCCATAAGAGAGCTTCTCTGGGCATATCCCTCCTTGAAAGAATAAATAATAGGAGTTTTTGATGCATCTTTAATACCATCATTTGAAGTCCTGAACTATTGCTCCTCCTCAGGTTAAATGATAGCTTGAGATACTCCTATCTCCTTTCCACCACAAAGACTTAAGGCAGGCTGAGATAGCACCAGAGGACATATTGCACTAATAACCTAGGTCAGCAGACAGTTTGGGGATCTGGACTTTGCACTTCCCAAACAAAACCCAATACTTTCCTTTCTTTCTACAAGGTGGTGGAGGAGAGGCCTTCAGAGAACAGAGTACCCATTCCCGACCCACAATTCCAGCTCCAGATGGCTCATCACTGGCTGGGCTCAAGGATCTAACCAACTCCCACCATTGTCATTCTGCCCATGCTGTCCTATGGTACAGCCATTCCTTGAAATAGAGCAACTCTCCTCACGGGAGGTCTGAACTGGTTCTGGGCTTGCCCATTTGTTTTTAGCAAATCTCTATTCCACGCTTCTTGTGTAGAAAGTCCAGTTCCTTGCAAGGGATTATGCTCAGTGAAGTAAGTCAGAAGGCAAAAAAAAAAAAAAAAAAAAACCAGATGGTTCCTCCCCTAGGAGGAATATAAGGGAACCAAATAAGGATCAAGAAAAGGAATAAGAACAACAATAATAATAACAACAATAAAGACACAAAAACCAAAAATGAAAAGACAAGGACAAACTGGGGACACCTGGTGGGGAGGGAAGAGGGGAAGAGTTGAAGGTAGACGGGAGCACGGGGGACTGAGGTGATGGTGCACTGGTGAGATGGTGATGGGGAATACAATTAATGTCAAATACATAAAAATTTATATAAAAAAATAAAATAAAAATAAATAAAAATAAAAATAAACAATTCAGAAGCCCTGAAAAAAAAAAAAAAGAAAAAAAGAAAGTCCAGTTCCTATAAGACAGGAAATTTCCTGGCAAAAGAGACCAAACCCAGCTGTGACTTCTAGTTGTTCCACTGTGGTAGTTCAGAGTGAGGCATGTAGTACTTGTAACATCACAGTCTCTGTCCGGTTTGGTCACAAACTGAGGAGGTTGGTTGGTGCTAGATACAGAATAATGAAGTCTTCCACCTAAAACTTAGATGAGACTGTGGGATTGGTTATTTGGGGAGGCTGACCCCAGAATGCTAGGATTAGAAATACACTTCATGACTTCAAGGACCAGTGTAGGAGGGGGAGACAAAGAGAGATGAGGAGAAAAGATTGAGCTCTAGAGAGCCCTTGATGAGACAGCCTAGAGAGAGCCCATCCTCTCAACTGATCAGTGACCACCTATACTTGTGTTTCAGGTGAAGAACTCAATAGTGACTCAGTATGAAACTACTCTGGACTAGAAAGCCATGCCCTTTATTGCCAGACTGAGGCAAGTAGTCAAGGGTCCTGTTCTTTAATTTAAAGGGCTAAGGAGGAAGGAAGTGGGAGTGCTCTTGGATTTCTTCAAGTCTCCCATTTCTAGAATGAACATCAGCTAGTTCAGATGGCATCTGATGCTGGACTTAGTGCAGTCATCTTGGGTGCCCAAGGGCCTGGTCAGTCTTTGCTTTGTAGGGTGAAGCAGGCACCAACTTTGAATTCTGTTCTTGCTTGTCACTAAACAAGATCACCACAAACAAAATGGTGGGGAGCCCTAATCTGCTCTCATCACAGAACTTGGGAACCCTTACAGAGGGAAAGATCAGATATTCCAGGAAGTGGCCTTCCTTTTACTCATGTGGTTACCCTCCCTGTGGCAGAGTTCCCCAGGTAAAGATACTGTTTAACTTCATGCTGAATTAAGTCAAGACAGGTTGGCTAGCTAGAGCAATTCTCAAATTAATGGAGAACATATGGCTTCTCAACTTGAGTGGAAGTTTAACAAGGGAAATACAAACAGAACCACAAAAACAAACTCAATCTAGTTGAAGCACTAACAAGAAAGAAGAATGAGAGGAGGAAAAGACATCACAAAGAAAGCAAAGGGAAAGGATGGTAGAAATAAATTAACGTATTTGAGAAGTCAGTTTGTTTAAGTCAATTCTTCAGTTAAAAGGTTAACAGACTAAGAAAAATATTGCAATATGCTTACTACTAAACATTCTTAAAGTGAAAAGACATGAGTTTCTTTTGATATTACTCTATGGGCTCCTATTGGACTGAACAAAAACAATAATAAGACTTGGCAAGGGTGGGGGTACCTTAGTGTACTGGTGAGTAGACCCACAGAAACATGTGCAGGCAGATTCTGGAGTGGAATCATCACTTGGAAAAAATGATTGGCAAGGGTCAATTTCCAATTTTATAATTTTAGACTGAAAGCAGACTGAAGTTGCTCAGAATGAAACAGGTGAAATGCATAGAAAATCCAAGGGTTCTTCTGGAAGAACCAAGGGAATAGATTTTGGGGCCACCACACCTACTGAAAAATAGGGAGGTCATCTTAGAAGGAGAGAGGCAGTGAGGGATGCACATTTCATATTACATTTGAGCACCAGCTTTTAAAGTTATGTAAAACAATCAACTTTAAATAACACATTTAATGATTGTTTTTTATTTTTATTTTTTTATTTTTTTTAAAGATTTATTTATTTATGCATACAAGCATAGGGGTACAGGTCAGAAGTGTGGGGGGTGAGAGGATTCACCACAGAGAACGGGGAGCAGAACAGGCAGATCAACTGAAGTACACTGCTGAGGGGAGCAGCGGGCACAGCAGGAGAGGTCTGCTGCACCATGTGGGTCCCCCTTCTGGCCGGCGGCAGGGATCGAACTCATGCTGCAGCGGCTGCGGTTTGCTTCACAGTGTGTTGCTTAACCCACTGAGCCACCAGGGAGGCCCTAATGATTGTTTTTTAATTCAGGTAGGATGAAAGAATTGACGTGAAAACAGTTCCATTTCCCAAATAATTTCTCCAACTCCGTTCTCAGAGGTAACCAATGTTACCAACTTGGCTGTCTTTTGAGAGAAATCTTATGCACGACTAGATCTGAACCTCTGAATGTGTACCTTTCTCAAATCAATGGTAGTGCATGGCACATATAGAAGGGAACTCTTCGGAACTGCAGGAGTTCCTAAATGCTTTCTGAGTCAGTCTATTTTTTCCCTCTATCCCTATTGTCATTATTCAATTCTTTATTGAAGAGCACAGGGCTGTTACTTTGTAACTGTCATTTACAATGAATTTTTCAGGTGTTTCCTCATGATTAGATTCAGTTTATGCACGTTCCTTGGGAACACCACATATGGAGAGTCCTCAGCTCACCGGAACGGGAGTAGTCAGGTTTGGCTTATGCCATTATTGGTGAAGTGAATGAAGCCCCTTGGTTAGGGGAGGTTAAATTTCTCCACTGTAAAATTACCAGTTTTCCTTTTGTAATTATCTGTTATCTGTGGATATTCTTTGGCACAAGGTATATCTTGTTCTTTATCTAGCATTCACTGAAAGGTTTTAAAATTCATAGATTTTTGCCTGAGTCAGTCAGTGCTATCATTACTATGATGATTGATATAAACTGATATCATGTTTATTTTTATTATACTTGAAGTTGATTGTATTTTTAAATACTAGCAGCAAACTGTTAGAAAATGAAATAAAAAAATCAATTCCATTACAACCACATCACACAAAATAAATATTTAGGAATAGATTTAATGAAGGATGTAAAAGTCTTCTACATTGACAGTTATAAAACATTGTTGAGAAAAATGAAGAATTCCTAAATAATTGAAGACCTATGCCATGTTCATGGATTGGAAGACTCAATATATTTAAGATGCCAATTCTCTACAAATTGATCTATGCATCCCATAAAACCTCTATCATATTACCAGCAGGCTTTTTGGGTAGAAATCACCAAGTTGATTCTAAAGTTTATATAGAAATGCCAAAGTCCTAAACTTTAAATTGGTCTTGAAAAAGAAGATACCAGAAATCACCACGTGTACTATAAAGTGACAGAAGCAAGACAGGCAGTCTGACCTATGACTGGTATGTAAAAGATGGAACAGAATTGAGAGTTGAGTAAAAGATTCACTTTTAGACACAGATATACACAAGATCCAGTGGAGGAAATGAACGAGCCTTAATAAAAGGCATGAATAAACTTAGAAACCCATGTAGAAAAATGAATCTTAACTTTTTGAGATTCACACCTTACATAATGCTCAAAACTTAACTAGAGATGAGTCATAGAACTTAATATAAAAGCTAGAACCATAGCACTTTTCAAGAAAAACATAGGCTAATATCTTTAAAACTTGGGAGAAGAGCAAAAATTTCTTTAAACTGGTAATAAAAAGCATATATAAAACTTAAGTCAAAATCGATCAGAGACCAGAATTTTAGAGGTAAAACTATCAGACTCTTAGAAGACAAGGGGAAAATCTTGATGACACTGGATTTGGAAATGATTTGTTATAGCACTAAAAGATAATAAAAGAAAAAAATAGATAAATGGTACTACATTAAAATACACAAATGCGACTGTATCAAAGTAAAAAAACATATCTATACATCACAGCACACTACCAAATGTCCTCTAAATGGAAGCATTAAAAGGACATTCATTGGGATTCATATGTCTGCTAGAATATTTAATATCCAGACTATGTGAAGAACTCCTACAACTCAACAACAGAGTATTCTCCAAAAGATATATAAACGGTCATTGAGAAATGAAAGGACATTCAACATCACTAGTCACCAGGCAGATGTAAATTGAAACCACAATAAGATACCATCTAACATTTTCAGGATGGCTGTTTTGTTTTTTTTTTTTTAAAGATTTATTTATTTATGCATACAAGCACTGGGGTACAGGCCAGAGGTGTGGGGGGGTGAGAGGATTCACCACAGAGAGCGGGGAGCAGAACAGGAAGATCAATGGAAGCACACTGCTGAGGGGAGCAGCGGGCACAGCAGGAGAGGTCTGCTGCGCCATGTGGGTCCCCTCTCTGGCCGGCGGCAGGGATCGAACTCATGCTGCAGTGGCTGTGGTCTGCTTCATAGTGCGTTGCTTAACCCACTGCGCCACCAGGGAGGCCCAGGATGGCTGTTTTGTAAAAAGAACATAGAAAATAATGAGGGTTGGCCAGTATTTAGAGAGTTTAAAACCCTTGTGAACTGTTGATGGGTTTGTAAATGGTCCAGTCACCGTGGAAACCATATGGTAGTCTCATACAAACTTAAAATAGAATTGCTACATGATCCAGCTATTCATTTCTGAGTATGTATTTCTGAGTATATATTTCTGAAGAACTGAAAGAAAAAACTTGAAGAGCTATCTGAATATGAATGCTCATCGCAATATAATTCACAATAACCAAAAGGTAAAAGCTTCCCAAGTATTCATCAGTGGATAAATAAGGTATGGTATGTCCATTACATGGAATATGATATACTCTTTAAAAAGAAGAGCATTCCCATGACATACATCAAGACACTTTGTCAATTAAATAAGCCAGTCACAAAAGACTAATACTGTATGATTTCATTTATGTGAGGTCCAAAGAGCAGTCAAATTTAGAGAGAAAAATAGAATAGAGATTTCCAGGGGGTGGGGATGATTGTGGAGGGAACAATGAGGTGGTGTTGCTTTAATGTGTACAGAGTGTCAGGAATATCTAAAGAGCCTGGAGATGAGTGGTGATGGGTACAGAGCCGTATGAATGTACTTAATGCCAATGAACTGTGAACTTAAAATGAGAGATTTTTAAAATGGTAAATTTCATGTTATGTGCATTTTATTGTAATTAAAAAAGTCTGAAAACTAAATGTGCAAACACCTTCATAATAAGAGCTAGCAAGAAAACAACAATTTAAAAAAGAGAAATCATTCCTGTTCTTGAGGAGCTCACAAAAGGGGGGATTCCACCCATTCTGTGCCAAATGTTAAGGAAAGAGCCTTGAAGGCTGGGAGCCTTCTCTGGGAGCCCCTACACATCTTCGTAGTCCTGTCTAGTTCAGCTGGGGGAAAGGCGTCGTGTCTAGTTCAGCTGGGGGGAAGTCCCTACACATCTCCCTAGTCCAGTCTAGTTCAGCTGGGGGGAAGGCGTTAGCTGGGGGGAAGGCTGTTCCCTTATTCTGTGGCAAAAGACAGAAGAACAAACAGGGGGAAAGATTGCAGGGTCTGGTCTTTTAGGTGTTTGGGTTGCTACGCATGACCTGACCCAGGCAATCTGGCTTGAGAGCACCCTCTCTGGTGAGGCCTCAGCCAAGCACAAAGAGCCTAGACTGGTAGCACAGGAGGAGGCAACCATGTAGGGGGGTCAGGGAAACAAAAACAACCCAGTACTTTTGCTAAACATTTGGTTTTTTCTTCCACATTTGGTCCATTTCCAACTTCATGTTCACTTGTACAATCTGGCATAAGACTAGCTGTTGTGGGGAGGGGCTCAAGCAGTGACCAAATCATAGAATGTGTAGGAGGCGAGCTTCTGAATCTGGAGATCTCTGAGGTGGGGAGCTCGTGGACCTGCTCTGGAGGGTCTCACCTGCACCTGAGGTAAGGAGGTTGGTCACCCGATGCTCCAGTTGCACCCTTGGTGACTCAGTCAGGAGAAACTGCCTGTGGGTGTGACACACCAGAGCCTTACCCCACCTTTCATGTTGCCCACACGCTCTTCCTCACCCCGGCTTGTAGAACTGGCCCTTCCTTGGTCGCCACCCCCTCCGAAGGTTGCCATAAGACTGTGCACAGACAACAAAGCTACCTGTCTCTGGCTCAGCACCCAACTGCAGTGCCCCGATACACAAACCTTGTATTTTCCAGGGGGTTCCAGTGTTTCTCAAATGTTCCAGGAGTCAAGTGGTACTTTGTCCTCTGTCACTCGTTTGATCCCTGCAAAGTCATTAAGATGAGTCTGGGTGGCGATAGGAGTTCAGAGCCATGGAGGAAGCCCACTTTTGCTCACCGTTTCCTGGAGACTGTGCATCTATGCAGCCTCACTCTCTCTCCCCTGTCCCAGGCAGAGCCTTGATAGGTATGCTAAACCACAAAAAGTCACCTGTTGGCATGAGGAATTCCCTCCATGCCACAATGCCCAGGTGGAGCCTTTGTCTCTGGACCAACTCTTTTGGTTTCTACTGTCTTTCTTGGCACCTCTGTTCTGCTCAAGATGCCCTCTGGTCGTTCCTGCAAGCAGATTCCAATAGGGAGACTTTCCCCCTCTCCCCCCACCTCCCCCCCCCCTCCCGCCAGCCTCCAACTCTGACTTGTGTTCCTCTCCTGATGAATCCATAAACCTTACATGGTTTGTTTGTTCATTGTGGGGTGGCGGTAAGTTAGTCTGGAGTTCGACTGCCAGAGTACTGCTACCCACTCATGACCCTGGGTGGCTCACTCAACCTGGCTCAGTCTCACTTTATCTTATCAGTTAAACAGGGCCAAGAATAGCACTCACTTCTCAGGACGGTGGCACAGTGCCCAAGCTGCTCCGACACGGTGTCTGACACAGTGAGATGCATCAGATGTTGACCTTTCTTGTAAATAACTTGAAGCCCTCAGCATCTTGTTCAGCCGTGCAACCAGGTGAGAGGGGCCCTCTGCCTCCCTGGGTCAGGTAATTGTGCTAGCCTACGCAAGGCGGTGTCTGGCCTCAAATGGTGTCAGATTTAGGTCAACATGAACTTGGTCTCAGTCGTGTTCTCAAGAGTCCACGCCTGGGGAGGGGTGCAGAGGGCGGGAAGCAGAGCAAGCAGGAAGCGGGTGTCTGTGGTTTGCACTCATTGCTGCCCCTGCTCTGCACCGCCTGTCTCATCCAGGCTTCGTGACAACACAGTGAGGTGGGTATTACGCTCTTCTTTCTAGAAAGGCAGAAAGGAAGCAAGCAAAGCTTCAATTCAGAGAGATGAATCAAATTCCCCTGGTCATGTAGATGATGATGAAGGTGAGGAGGAGCAGGAGGAGGGAAAGGATGGTGATACAGCACAAGTCCCTGGTGTTTTAAAGGTGACACAGTCAACACTTCAGTCAGTGTTGATGCAACCTTGTTTTTTGAAGACGTGCAGTACACCAGGCAACACCTCAAGTGCTTGGAATGCACCGATGAACAAATAGACACCGATGAACAAACTCGTGTAAGTTTATCTTCCATCAGGGTTGGTGTGTAGCTGATGACTCTACATGGCTGCATTATATAATCTGCTTTTTATAAGTGCTGTGTGCTGTGGAAAGAAATGGTATATAGTAAGGGCAATGTGGGAGCAGGAGAGAGAAACACTCAATGGTGAGTGGAAGTCTCACTGAGAAGGTGGCATTTTAGCAAAAACTTAAAGCAGGGACTGAACCCTGCTGATGTTTCAGAAGAGCTTTTCCAGGCAGAGACAGCAACCAGTGCAAAGACTCTGAGGCAGGAACATGTGTGACTTGTTCAAGAACAAGAGGTCCACGTGGCTTAAGTGTATTGACAGGGTGGAGAAAGGATGAGGCCAGAGTTAACCAGAGCTTGGCTAGGTGGGACCCTGGCAGCATGTGGCCATTGCTCTGAGACAGGAGGAACATGGGAGTGACCTGGTCTCTTTCGGGTTGGACAAGGGTCATTCTGACTGCTGTGCCATGTCTTGGGGTCAATAGCTTCAGACTCAGGTTTCCTGGTTTGGGATCTATATCCAATGCCTATTTTTAGTCCACTTTCAGGTAATATAATGAACCCCTATTTCCTTGATCTGCACATCCATAAAACAAATAATAATATTTACCAAATAGGGACTTATAAGCATAAAATGAGAAGTCAAGCAAACAACTAAACTTACTTTCCAGGGGCATTGTAAACACCAAATGAATACTGGTCATTTTAATATTGTTCTTTATCTTTCTAATAAAAAGACTTTTATTATAATAAACCATGGGTGTGTGCTTGCTGATGTGCGTGCGTGTCTGTGTACTGTTTGGTCCTCACCGCTGCAGCAAGAGCAGGAGCCACATCTGCCTCCAGGCACTGCCACACTCATAAAGGGTTGAGAAGTCACCGTGGGGAACTTGAACCTCCTGCAGGCTGGAGCGGCTCCTGGGGCACCTCCATGGGGATAAAAGGTCCATGAAGAATTGAAACATAGCCCAAGATGGGACATGAAGGGCATAGAGAAGGAAAAACAACAGAAATGGAAATTGCCAATGGTGATGAGAAGGCTGTTAGTTACCAATTTGCTGTGTGACAAATTTTACCAAAACTTGGCAGCTTAAGACAACAGACAGCTATTCTGTCACTCAAATTCTCAGAATCAGGAGTCAGAAAAATGGCTGTAGGTGGGTGGCTGGTCTGGGGTCTCTGTTGAGACCTCAGCCCGGGTGCCCCGTGTGGAGCCTGACCAGAGCTGGCGGGTCTAAGATGACTCGTTGCCGTGACTGCTGCTGGGCGGCCTCCAGTCCTCACCACTGTGCCTCTCCATAGGCCGCTTGAGTGTCCTCTTGCCGCTGGCCGCTGGCTTCCCCTGGGGGAATGATCTCGGAAAGATCTGAGAGCAAACTTCAGTGCCTTTTATGCTCTAACCGCGGGGGTGACATAGTGTCACTTCCACCACATGAAATATTCACTAGAAGTGTAACAGGGTCGTCCCAGGAAAAGGGGAAGTTCCAGGATTCCAGTCCCGCCCTAAGTAGGGTGGAGCTGAGCAGGGATAAGAAGATGCTGGAGAGAGGAGATAGGAAGACAGAAGGAAGGGAGGAAGAAGGAAGCAGGATGGAGAGCAGCAAGGAGACTTGGAGGAGGCACGTGGAGCAGGGAGACATGTGAAGAAACTGCGCTTGCTTCTTGGTCTTGGACTGCTTGGACCAGATGTGGGTGAGACCCGTGGGGAGGTTAACAATGGCAGCTTTCACCTTGATTTTGATTTTGCTCTTTTCCTCCCATATTTTTCTGACTCTTTCTGACCCTATTCTATGGGTCTCCACTGAAAGGTCCTTTAGACGTGTGGCAGGCTTTTGGGCCTTGCTTTGGGCCAATCCTATTTGGCTGGACTTTTACCCTCAAAGAGATGGGTAACTTTGGATGCTTGACTTAGTAACTATATTCTTTGTCTTTTCTGTATTGTTTCCTAATTGTATTAAAGTTCCTTTCCATTTAAGGCCTTACATGTTTGTCTTGACGTGGCGGATGGCAGAACCCATTTAGAGAGGGCAGGTTTAGGGGTTCTGGGGTGCCCTTCTCCCTACCCTGTAACAGATTGAAGACCCAAGACCTAGCCCACACTCAAAGGAAGGAGAATTAAGCCCCACCTTTTATTTTTTTAATATTTGTTTATTTATGCATATGAGAGCTGGGGTACAGGCCAGAGTGGAGGAGGTGAGAGAATTCACCAGAAACAGAGTGGGGAGTAGAACAGGCAGATAGACTGAAATACACTGCTGAGGGGAGCAGCAGGCGAGGCAGGAGAGGTCTGCAGTGCCAGGATCCAACTCACAATGCTTCACAGTGTGGTGCTCAACCCACTGCACCACCAGGGAGGTCCAAGCCCCACCTTTTAAAGGAGAGAAGTCAGAAGGCAAAAGAAAAATACCAGATGGTTCCTCCCTTAGGAGGAACATAAGGGAACCAAATGAGGATCAAGGAAAGGAATAAGAACAATATTA
>JAGFMF010011928.1:302602-317891 GCA_019455555.1 Galemys pyrenaicus | reverse complement strand
GACAAGAGAAGTTGAGCATTTTTTCATATGCCTGTTGGCCATTTGCATGTCCTCTTTGGAGAATTGCCTTCTTAGCTCTTTTGCCCATTTTTTGACTGGATTGTTCACTTTGTTTTTGTTTAGTCTGGTTAGTTCTTTGTGGATCTGTGTGATAAGTCCCTTGTGAAAAAAAATTAAATACATGGGAATAAATCTAACAAAAGAGGAGGTGAAGGACTTTTACAAAGAAAATTACAAAACATTGCTAAAAGAAATAGAAGAAGATACAAAGAAATATTTTTTAAAAGATTTTTTATCAGATTGCATTATGTGGCATTATGTGAGTGATGGGTTATTTTGTATCCTATGAATGACTCGTATTTATTCTCAAGCATTTTATGAACTTTTTAGCCCATAAACCTGTGTACAATCTTTTACAATTTATGCCTTGACAGTGAATCACTATCAATGGTATGTAATTAAATTGTTTGTGAGGCACTGATCCTTACTTTCAATTTAGAGAGTGTGTGAAGGTGTTAAAACTGCATGAATTGTTTCACGATCACATTTACCAATTAATTTACCAATTAAATTCTGAGGAATGATCAGTCATAGATGGCCTGGGCCAGATTTTTATTTCCTGAGGAAACAGACACATGAACAAAAATGTCGATATAAAGATATCTTCACAACTTCATTTCCAATAGCAGATAATAATACTAGAGAGGATCAATAACAATTGCTATAAGTATACAATGCTGCATTTGTATCACGAAATACTGTATAGCTATTCAATAGTATGATATTGCTATTGATGTTTAGCATGGAAAAATATTTTACTGTCTGAAAAAAGCAGGTTGGAAAGTGTTTAGCTTCCATGTGGAGCTATTAAAAAACTGCTGATTCTTTGAATATAGGCAAAGAGGAAGAAGTGTTCTCATTGGCTTTTGGATCACAGGTATTCTTTTTTGCTGATCTGGATTTTCTGGGTTTTCTACAATTACATAGACTAAATATCCCCTGAGCAGAACTGCACCTCCATCTCCATAGGTCTAGAAAAGGTGGAAGGAAGGACAGTAGGAAGGTAGGGAAAGAGGAAGAAGGGAGGGAGGGAGAAGAAAGAGTGAGAGAGAAAATGGGAGAGGTGAGAGTGGAGGCAGGGAGAGAAGGGGGGAAGAAGGAAGAAGGGTGGGAGGAAGTGGCTGTTTTCAAACCTGCTTCCCTTGAGCTGTTCCCTGTACTGCATTCCTGGGTCTGGAAGCGCTGAGGCACAGGAGCTGAGTGCTCACGTAGAGCTGGAAAGTCCCTGGAAGTTCTTCAGAATTGCTGGAAGGAGACTGTCACCAGAAGCTTCCCTCCCTGAGAGAGATAATGAGCATCAGGTGTTTCTGGAGGCTTAGACTGGTGTGCAATCCCTGGGAAACGCTGCTCCTCCCCGGGTTGTGAAGTTTCAGGGCCCCTCCCTAAGGCAATCATTATTAAAAGAGCCGAGACTTCAGAGGAGCAGGCAGACACCACAGCAGCTAGGAGAAAGGAGCATTCTGAGGTGTCCTTTGGGGAGCTGGGTGTTCTCTTCCTGACGTCAAACCTAGAACCTCTTGCTCTGTAGCGGCTGTTCACACTCTGGGGGCTGTGGGCTGCTCAGGATGCTGCTGGACCCTCAGGCCCCTGAAGCTCAACCTTAGTCTCCACCTAAGATTTTCTGTTCTTTCAAAATAGGAGAGTCTCCAGCTTGGGAGCTCACGATGGTCCTGAGCGGGGCGCTGTGCTTCAGGTGAGTATCTGAGCTTCTGACTTGGCCAACTCCTCTGGGGAAGTGAGCTGGGGGGAACTGGTATTCTGCCTTTCCAGGGATGGAGTGATGTGATGGCCAAGCTGGGCACTGACAGCTGGGCGGGCTCTGGGAAAGCTGAGGGCAGCACTGCTCTACTTTCAGAGAAATCCTTCAGGCTTCTTCGGTGGGGGGATCGTCCTGAGGACCCCCAGATGTAAAGGGGAACAAGTGACTCGCCAGTGTAGAGCTGCAGCCCTGTCTCCATAACGAGAATGGAAGTCAGGAGACCAGACCCGGAGCCCGCTGTCCCCACGCATCAGTGACTGACTGATGCCAGCCCAGCCTTCAGCCCCACTGCCTCCTGGTTGCACTCTGGGGCAAAATAATGACAAACCTACTCAGTCAATCCTTGTCTCTCCACTGGTGTGGACTGAGCTGGGCATTCAGACTTTGCAACAGTGAACGAGACAGGCCTTGTTCTCACCAAACTCGTATAGTTTTCCCCAAAAGCCAATGTAACTTTTCCCAAAAAAATTTTCTGTGGAAGCCCAGTTCATCAAATTGCTTTGTACAATGGCGGGACTTGATAAAGTAAAATGAAAAATACAGTTCATCCTTTAATAGCGTGAATTTGACGGGCGAGGGTCCACTGACGTGTGGGTTATCTTATAAACAGATGATGTAAACCTCAGTATTGATAAACCCAGTAGGGTGCTGTAAATGTATTTTTCTGCCTTATGACTTTCTCAATAACATCTTCTTTTCTCTAGCTTACTTTAGTATAAGGATGTGGCATAGAAATATATATATAAGAGATTTGTTAATCGACTGTTACGTTACCAATAAGGCTTCCCGTCTACAGCAGGCTCTTAGTAGTTAAGTTTTAGGGGAATCAGAAGTTAGAGATGTATTTTTGGGGGGGAAATAGTGCCCCTAACCTCTGATCAGCTGTGCTTCTTTCTATGTTTCCTTATAAAAGAACCGCAGTGCAACACAGCATTATGTATTTGGTGAACACGAAAGCAATTTGTACACAAATTATGTTTTCCAGTTGATATCTGGAGAAACTCACTTTAGGATACATTTTTCATCTCACAGAATGTCAGGAGTCAACCAAAAGTAGAGATCAAAATACACTCAAAAAATCAAATGAAAGAATTTTAAATTTAAAGAAATTACTGACTTAGAGATTATGTGGTGGCCAAACAGAAACAAATGCACCTGATGTTCAGTGATAATGAAGAATCAGCTTTTAATCTGGAGCACATCTGGGTGTTATTGAACCCACCATCCGTCCACACTTAGTCATGGAGAGACTCAGACCAATGTCTGCTGAGTCAGCGGTGATAGTGGCAGAGTCAGATTCAGACCCAAGGCCCTGATCGCTTTCCACTTCAGGAGGGGTCCAAAGAGACCTCGGAACCCAGTTTCTTTTCTGACATAACACATAGAAGAGACTTCTTGATGCAGAAGAATTTAATAGGATAAAGCAGCAACCCCCAATTCAAATGGAGCCTGGGAGCCATCTCATTGATAGGGTGTGAGTGGGTTTAGGAGAAAAAGTTGTGGTATTTTCTGGCACAGTGGGAGGGTGCCTGAGATTGGAAGACTAGAGCCAGGGAAGTTGGAGCACCCACCAGTCCTCTAACTGAGTCTTGTCACACCCTTCCTGGTGTTTCAGAATGAAGGATGCTGCTCTGAAGGTGCTTTATCTGCATGATAACCAGCTTCTAGCCGGAGGGCTGCAAGCAGGGAAGGTCATTAAAGGTTGGTGGCAAAACAAAAGCCTACGTTACTAGGTCTCCTTTTCAAGAAGGGCCCAAGGGGGCTTAGATCATTCATGCAAATTGGCACAGCCACCCCCCCACCTGTCATATCAGAAAACCAGGCTCTGAGCAAGGCCAAATAAAGTACTCACCTTCCTGCAAAGTGAGAGCATATGCTCCAGTGCCGCCTGCAGTGGTGGGGATGTGTCCAAGCTGAGCCCTTTGTTGTCTCAAAGGTGGATTTGGGTGAATCATTCCTTTTCCTGGAGTCAGTGTGGTGGAGAAAACTAAGGAAGGCTCTGTAGGTCTTCCTTCCGTACGGGAGTGGGTTCTGCCCCTCGCTGCACAGTTCCTTCTACTTTCTGGGGGCTCTGGTCACTCAGAGTGGGGACCCAGAGAGCAGGGACAGCATCTGCCTCAGGTTTGCTCACTCTGTAACCCTGTACCATGACAGAGCTTTCTCTCTGAAACAGACCTTTACCCTGGAGGTGTTTCCGGAGAGCTGGGGTCAGGCAGATCCTTCTGTGTGACTGTGTGTGTTCACACTTGTTCTGACTGTGTGTGTGCACGCTTGTTCTCTCACATGCACACGAGTGTGTGTGCCGTCCCTTGATGATAGCTGCATGAGGATACCCAGCCATGGGACAGGGTGTCTCAGCCAGGTCCTGCTCCCCAAAGTCCAGAACAGGGGGAGGAAGAGGGAAAGGCAGCTATGGCCCCTGCATCAGCCTCCTTCCCCTAGGTGAGGAGATCAGTGTTGTCCCCAATCGGTTCCTGGATGCCAACCTCTCTCCAGTCATCCTGGGTGTCCAGGGAGGGACCCAGTGCCTGTTGTGTGAGATGGAGCAGGAACCCACTCTGAAACTGGAGGTGAGTCCTGGCGGGGCATCCTCACCATCTGGCAACAGACACTCACCATCTGAGGCTGTGTGTCATGCTGCCCTGGTGTCTCACCTACGGTGCCCGTGCGGGGCTCTGTTGACTGCAGTGCCCTCAGCCCAGCTTCCTTGCTGCCCCTTCCTGCCTCTCACCTGTCGTGCCCCTCTGCTCTCAGCCAGTGAACATCATGGAGCTCTACCTTGGTGCCAAAGAATCCAAGAGCTTCACTTTCTACCGGCGGGAGACAGGGCTCACCTCCAGCTTCGAGTCGGCTGCCTACCCGGGCTGGTTCCTCTGCACGATGCCCGAGGCAGACCAACCTCTCACACTCACCCAGCTCCCGGAGGATGCCAGCTGGGATGACCCCATCACGGACTTCTATTTCCAGCAGTGTGACTAGGGAGGGTGCCCCCCCGAACTCCCTGTGCAGGGCCAGCTCTCAGCGCCCCTGCCTGTCTCTTCTGGGCACACAGCCGCTCTCCCTCTTCTTTATTCCCAGTTTGGGTAAACCCTTCTGAAATTTGGGGCTCAGTCCACAACTTGCATTGCTATTGGGGGGTGCTACTGATGTGGACCCTTGCTGAAGTCACACCAGGTAAACTGAGAGTCACGTGAGAAGATTGCTGAGGGCACGTGGTGAGGAGGAATGGTGGAAATCCTTCAAGGCGGCTTTCCCCCACCCCTGAGCCCGGCAGACCAGCTGTCCCCAGTTGGCCTCACAGGGCCACCAACAGCCCATGTGAAGTTTTGCCACTCACCACTGTGCAGAGAGGAGTGTGGCCACAGCTTTGGGGGCGCAAGCCCAGTCCCCTCCCCCTTGTCTTTAGTCCCCTTGCTGGCATATGCTGCTTTCCCCACCTCTTTCTTCGTGACTGTATCAGAGGAGGGAACTCCAGTCTGGAAGTCACAAGATGCACAGGATATGCCAGATACATCGAAACCTGAGATTAAAATTCAAACTGCTCGTTTCCATTCAAATGAAAAGATGCTTGTGATATATTATGAGAAAAGAGCAAGTTATAAAGCAGCATCACTTGTAGTTTCATTTTAATTTAAAAAGTACCGATCTAAATGGTTCTCATAGAAAAAAAAATGCCTGGACATTTGCTTCATTACAGTAACAGCAAGGTGGCAGTATTATAAGTGACTTTTCTTTTTGTGGTTTTCATTTTTCTGTGTTTTTAAATTTTTTGACAATGAAGATGGATTGTAGAAATAAGGTAAACTAACTTTGAGGTAGCACAGTGGACATTATTAATGGTTATTCTCAGCTTCCACTTCCCCAGAGTGAAATTTGTATTGAATTGCGTTCTGCTTGCCGGTCGGCGACAGCAGGAGTCAGAAAACACATCTCCGTGAAGCTGTGAAGGAATGGGGGTCGGGTTAGCATGGTGGCTGGGACCTCCTGAGGAAGGACCCTACAGGGAAAAAACCCTGTGCTCTACTCCAGGTAGTCACAGTCTCCCCAAGACCAATGGTGTGTGATCCAGTCTCTAAAGGGGCTACTGTGCTGGTTGAATAATGTTTCCCCCAAATTCCCGTCCTTCTGGGAACCTTGACTGTGGCATCATTTGGAGATAAGGCCTTTGCAGATCCAACTTGTTCACAAGAGGTCATGCTGGACTAGTGTGACCCCTAAGTCCAGTATGACTGATATTCTTGACTGGTGTCCTGTGACTGTAAGAAGAGGACACACAGACACACAGACACACGTAGGGAAGAAGGCGACGTGAGGGTGGAAGCAGAGACTGAAGTTATGTGGCAACAAGACAAAGAGTGATTGAGGCAACCACCAGAAGCTACAAAGACACAGGGAAGAATCCCTCCTAGAGCCTTTGGAGGGAACATGACCTCATCGTCTGAACTTTCGAAAGAGTATACGTCTGTTGTTTTAAGCCACCAAGTGTGTGGTAACTAGTATGGCAACTATAGGAAAATAATGCAGATGCCAACAACCCATTTCTTGGTATTCACCTCCCCTCCCCCCATTTAACACGATGTCTCAGCTCAGCTTCTGTTTTGATCTCAACTTGCCCACACTTCTTCGTTCACACTCTTTGCCTTGTTGTGAACAGCCCAGTGGTATGAAAAATGAATGTTTTTTTTTTTCTTTTGACTACAAGCATGTGAGTTCCTTGGGGAACAGCTCCTGCAGCCCTGGTCAGGCCTTCAGATGAGGTGGCCTGGTCAACAGCTAGCCTGCAACCTAATAAGAGACGCTGACCAGAACCGTCTAGTGAAACTGCTCCAGATTCTAAGACCCCACAAACTGTGTGTCATAATAAGTGTTTATCACTTTAAGTGTTTAAGTTCTGGGATTATTTGTTACATAGCAATAGATAATTAACATACAAGTAAAGAGAAATAAATGCATTTATTTTATTATGATTACAACATCCTCTAATATTTTATTTTCCTTCCCCAAATGAACATCTCTCCTTTCATTTTCCCAAATATTCCATTTTAAAGTGTGTTAGATTAAATTTGTCGAGTATTCCTTCTTCCCACAAGGATTAGATCTTCGCTACCACTGCAGCTCCTCTCATTAGTACCAGGGACTGTGACCTGTGCCTCATGAGTCAGGCCAGCTTGGCTGGTCTAGATTCTGCTGAGGGAAAGCAAGGAGGTTGCCAGACCAGAAAGGGCTTCCCATGGACCTCAGCAGTTCTAGCCCAGATGCAGCTGAGGTCCACAGACAGCATAGTTTTTACCACAGGCCCCTCTGCAGAAAAAATGGACTCCAGGCTCCAGGTTCCAGGCTAATTCTAGAGACCCAGTTCATAATCTCTTTGCCTTCTGATCCAGCCAAAGTCTCATATTTCTCCCTTTGCTTATTGGCTTTTCATGCATCTTTCCTGCCAAGATGTCACCTCCTCCAAGAAGGCTTTGCTGAGTTTGCTGAGATCCCTGGTCACCTGTTTGACAGTGCCTGGTGCACACCCATATTCTGAGTTCTTTGCATTGTAGCAAATCGACTTGCAGTTGATTGTCCCTAATCTCAAGGTCAGGGCTGCAGCAGTTTGTTTCTAAGCACTGAAAATAATGTTTGGCAAATAATTGGAATCCAGTGAGTGTTGAAATAGAAGCTATTTCTTCACCATGGTATATTCTTTCTCTATCTTCTACCCATTTAAATGGAGCCACCCTTTAGGAACAGGTAAAATTCCACCTCATTCTTGAAGCTACATCCAGCCTGCAGTAATTGTTCCATCATCTGTGGGGTAATAAAACTCAAAAAGGTTTTAGTAGAGGTGAGTGAACATGAATCAACAGAAAAGGGAGGAATTTGAAATGTTACCACTAGGAAGATAGTGGCTAGGGGTCTTGGCATCTGACTGCTTAGGTGAGAAGGATCTCTGCACTTTCGCTGTAAGCCCTAGCCTGCGCCTGTATCTAATGTTGGTGCATTACCCACACTGTGGAATTGGTGCCTGTATTTAGAAATCGAGGGTTACTCATGTGTCCTGAAAAGTAGAAAGAGCCCTAAGACCAAGGAACTGAGAGTGTTTTTCCTGAAGAAGCAATAGCATGTCCTTCAAGCTCTCCTCTACTTGCCTAGTAAGGAATTTATAGTTCCATGTAATTCTAGAAAGCATAAGCAGGACTGATGGGTGGAAATTAAATATGACCACGAAATGGTAAAATCACAAGAACCACACATACTTAGGGTGTCTTTAAGGGGTGGTGGGGTGTTTGAATCTGGAGACACTGAGGCAGAGCCTGACTAATCTATTTCTTGGAGCTGCTATGATACAGATTTCTCTCCTTGGGGGAACACTATGCAGTCATGATCAAGGTCCCTTCTAGGATTTATTTTCTTACTCGAGGAGATTCTTCACCCTCATTGTCTCCAATACACTGATGGCCCACAGATTGGAAAGTCTGGTTTTCTTAAATATCTTGTCAAAAGTTTATTACGTAGCTCCCCAAGCTGGACTGTTAAGCTACTTAACAACAGGGATCATGGACTGCACATCCTTGTCTCACCACATTGTAAATGTTTAGTAAACCCCAGGCACTGGCCTGCCACAGAAGGGCAAGAAATTGACAGAGTGTGAACAATGATGACCGTTGGCCTTAGACAATAGGCCTGTGGTCCATCTCTGCCCGTCTATTTTCACCACTTAGCTGCACATGAATGGGTATTAAACTGACCTCTCTTACTTCCTCGCCAAGGGCTCTGGGATTTTGCTAATAACCTGGGAGAGAATTATAATATGATAGTTGTTCTTCAGAAGATACTATATCCAAGTTTTTCTGCACCTTGTTAGTGGATAGCTGGCTAGCTGACTGGAAGAATGAGTGGGTCAGTTGGTGGATGGATGGATGGATGGATGGATGGAAGGTAGATTGATGGATTAAGTTAAATAATGTTAAAAACTACAGGCCTGAATGTGTGGACAAGGGTCCAGCCAAGGTTTTATGGGTGATTCAGGTTATTTTTTTAACCCTTTCCCTGCTCACATTAAGTCATGTACCCTATTAGTCCAAGGAACATGACACCTGCCCAATCCCAGCATGGATCTAAAGTCGATCTCCTTTGTAGGTCTTGTCAAGCTGATGCCAGCTAGAAGAACCTGTTGAAAAGCAGAGACTTTCCTCTCCTCCTTCCAGACAGGGCCATAGTCACAATGCTGTCAGTCCTTCCTCTTATCCGCCTTGTTGGCTGCAGCCTGGCTGCAGACATCAGAGGCTGTTTTGTCCTTAGGCCTCTCAGACACATTTGCTCTTGCCCCATGGTACACCACAAAGAAGGTAATAGGAGGATACCTGACCCCAGCTCTGTTTATCTGCCTGCCAAAACCACCATTAACAATGTCAATGATAGTAGCTATGGACAGGGGCGCAGCCTGGCTTCTGCCAAGGTTTTATGGATGATTCTGTCCCCCTTCAATAAACACTCATTAATGCCTCCGCCTTCTTATTATCCATACCTTGCTGAAGACATTGTGAAATCCCCAGGCTCTTCTTCCCCATACTGGAGCCAATTACAAAGATTGCCGCAGGACTGACCCACCCTGGCCAGTCGATATAAACTCAGTGCAGATGCCCTGGAGAAACCATTTGGAGGTTCCAGTGCCCGGGATCTGCAGGTCAGTGGTGGGAAGGCAGTATTCTTTCTTTTCCTCTCTTTTCTGTTAATATCTCTGAGATTCCCGTTACTCTTAAATCTTCCTGGCAAGTTCTCTAAATAAAAGACATCCCCTCTATAGAATACAGTGGAATGCTAGATAAATCTAATGGCACATAAATGGAATATGGAGAGAGTATAGGTTAAATCAAGATTTTTAAATATTAGAACCATATATATTTTCAAAATTAATTTATTTTTAAAATTGAGGGAGCATTGGCTTATTGTTGATATTTTGAAATGATTAGGTCCCCCTCAGGTATTGCCACAGCAGAGCACCTACCACCAAATTACTTGTAGTGCATCACCCTAGTCCAGTATATATATTCCTGTCCCTCTTTGTTCTCACCCCTTCTCCTTCTGCATGCTTCGATTCTTGTCATCTTTTAAATATTGGTTTTTATTTTTATTTATTTTTTTAAAGATTTATTTATTTATGCATGCAAGCACTGGGGTACAGGCCAGAGGTGTGGGGGAGGGTGAGAGGATTCACCACAGACAGAGCGGGGAGCAGAGCAGGCAGATCAACAGAAGTACACTGCTGAGGGGAGCAGTGGGCCAGGCAGGAGAGGTCTGCCTCGCCATGTGGGTCCCCTCCCTGGCCGGCAGCAGGGATCGAACTTGTGCTGCAGTGGCTGCGGTTTGCTTCATAGTGCATTGCTTAACCCACTGCGCCACCAGGGAGGCCCTAAATATTGGTTTTTAAATCTCTTTTTATCTGAGCTTAGTTTGTTTTCTCTATATTCCATACACAAGTGACACCATCTAGTATTTATCTTTTTCCTTATGACATTTCACTTAGAATGCCACAAATGACATTTGTTTATCTTTTTTGATTGCTGAGTAATGCCCATTGTGTCTATATACCACATTTTCTTGCTCCACTCTTCTATCTTTGGGTATTGAGAAAGAACCATAGATTTTAGAAAGCAATTTCAGAAGAAGTCACGTAGGCCAGAGGTCTTCAACAGTGTTTGGGTCTTCTTCAGAGATGCCCTGGTGCCTACTTCAGTGGTCAAGAAAAGTGCTAACAGGGTTCTGGTGTCTCCACCAAACCTCGCTTTAGCATCTTATCTATTTTATTTCCATTAGTTTTCTATGTAAAATTTCATCATGAAACTTAGTTTTGCAAAGTAGTGACATCGTCTTCCCTCTCATTTCTATGGCAATAAATTGGAGGCCCAGGGACAAAGGGAACTTTTCTTTTCCTTTTTTTATTAGATTTATTTAAATTATATTTGACATCATTTGTATTCCCCAGGGTGTTCCCACCACCATTTCACCCATGCACCATCACCTCAGTCCTAAGGGGAACATCTCAAATGGCAAGTCAGACTGGTAGAGCCAGGGTTAGAACCCAGTCTTGCCTTGCCATGTGTTTCTCTTCCTGCTTGTAATCGCCAATGTGTTAGGGAGGTTGCGGCGAGCTACAGACCCATGCTTCATGGCTTCCAGATCTTACTGTGTCTTATAAGGGAGACAAACATCTATATATAGAACAATAAGCAACATGATGAAATTGAATAGTTCAGATTAAGGTTGTAGCAATAAGGGAAAGATTCATTAAATTCTGAGTCACTGAATCATAGATAGTTTGATATGGAAAGAATTTTAATAACCATAGACTCTAATTTTATAGATGCTGAAAGAGGATTGTGAGTTAAGTAACATAACCTTGTATGTCTGAGCTGTCACTGGGCTGATAATTATTTTGGCAGAACTAGATGTTTAACTTATAGCGAATGAGTCTATGTCCAATGGCCCCAAATACAAAAACATCTGCATGGACAGAGATGAAGAGGGATGACTTTTGAGGCAGGGAAATCAAGGATATTCTGAGTATGCCCATTAAGAAGATGCAAAAGAAGGGGGTTTAGTGCCTGTGGAGAGCTACAACATACTCATCAAGTAAATGGGGGGGGCTGCTGGGGGTGAAATGGGCAGCTGCTGGAGTGAGGTGCTGGACAGGGCTGTGGTAAGATAGTGTTTAGAGCCTGTGAGTCCATTTACTGCATATAATTTGAACTGGATGAAAGGCAATAAAAGTAGAAATACTAGTCCTACTAAGGAAACAAAGTAATATTTTAAAGGAATAATTTGTTGGGACTTGTTGATAAATCTGTCAGGAAAAATGGGAGAAATTTTCACCATCTCTCTGGTTTTGAATCTCACTGACTAGAAGATTATGGTGGCGAGGAAAATAACATTAGGAGGAATGAATGTGTTGGGGGAGGAGAAGGTCAATTTGACCTGAGATATATTTTATTGGGTGTGATGCCAGGATATTCAAAGTGGAGTGTCTTGTGGGCTACTAGAGATAAAGTAGCATGTTCAGTCTGGTTTGGGAGGCAGTAGACCAAGTTGTCATTGCTGTTGTAGAAATGAACAAATTGCAATTCCTTGGATATGAAAGAAAAGTGCTTAGGATTTTGACTTGTGACTTCCAACCTTACAGAGGCCCCCTCCCCCAAATAAAAAAAGATTATCTATAACATACCCAGAAGAGAGAATCAAGAGGTGTGAAGGGATTCAGTGTCAAGGATTCCAAGGCAGCAGCCAAATAGCAGAGGAAACAGAGAAGAGTCACTGGATTTGGCTACCCAAAAGTCAAAATTGGCCTTAGAGTGAATAGATTCCATGTTGATAATGTCAATATTGGAGAACAGGAGGGAGGGTCTAGGATGGGTGTGATTTGCAAAGAACAAAGAAAAAGCCTTGGGCTACCTGGTGGTGAGACTGATCCGGGAAAATTGACATGTTCAGGGCAGGGCATAGGCCAAAGTCCAGTATCAAGACAGTTGGGAACAATAGAAAAGCGAGACTTTTGGAGACAGAACAGGTGGCTCTTTGGAAGGAGCATTGGTGGACCCTTAGCACCAGGCCTGAAGGCTGTCTTATAGATTAACAGTCAGCTTTTTCATTCCTACTCGTGCCATAATGATCTATCCAAGTCCAGGAATGGAGTGCTTACTGTGAGTGTCTCTAAGCGAGAAGTTGGGATTTGGGACGGACCAGGACAGGAGGCCTCAGGGACTCCCAGGTGTCCGTCTCAACTGGACTGTCACTGAATTTCTGCTTTGGGCTAACACTGACCAAGAATGGGAGTCATCATCAGTCAGCCTGTCCGACTTCACCAGGGCCCTCCAGTATGTCTGCCCCCGTGCATCTTCACATAGCTACCGGGGCGCCCATATTTCTGCTGCCACAAGCAAAGCAGCCCCAGTAGTATGGCAGTGAGAAAAGCACAGCACA
Organism: Galemys pyrenaicus; assembly: GCA_019455555.1. Lineage (NCBI taxonomy): Eukaryota > Metazoa > Chordata > Mammalia > Eulipotyphla > Talpidae > Galemys > Galemys pyrenaicus. Next base: position 305,110 of record JAGFMF010011928.1, on the reverse strand, counting down.
GTGGACTTACATGGAGGTCATGTGGCTGTCAGCCATTTGATGGGGGACATCTAGTTTTTTGCTACTCAAAGTGTGGTCCAGATGTTACAGGGCAAGCCCAATATAAAATGGGTTTGCCTGACTGGGTCCTCATCCGTGCGCTTCAAAGGCACTTATAATGCCCCAACTGCAGGCACACACAACAAAAGTTGATAAAGGGTTTTATTTAGAAAAGAGGGGGAAATAAAGTAATGAAAAACACAGGGAGAAGAGAGGGAGACAAATATGTATATGTCCTACCAGTTTTTCTGAGCTGGAACCCAACAGCACAGTGAGAGCTGGCTCCGAACCTAGAGTGTCCCCACATGTCTGGTTTTATGCCAAGTTTGGCTGCTTAATTCCACCCTCAGGTCCTAGTGGTCCGCTCTTCGATGATGACCTTGTAGGATTTGTAGATCTTGGATATTGTTGGTCTGGAGTGGGGGTTGGAGTCCATAAGCCTATTTGTGTAATCCATTCAAGACGACCTTTCCCCCTTAACACAGAGACCAGCTGCATTAACTTTACATGGTTGCAAATTTGAAATTCAGTCTCCAGTCCCAGCTGAGATGGAGAGAAACAGAATCTTTATTTTAGTAAGAGCTGGAGGTGATTTATGTGTTCATTAGAGAGTGAGAAGAACTGAGCTCTGTGCCAGCTCCCAAACCTGATGAATCACTCACTCACTTCAAGTCCTGTGGAGTCAGAACCTCCCACCCAGGAAACTGTACCCAGCAAGAGTCTCCCATGTAAATTATGGGCAGGCCCATTTAGGTGCCAATGACTTCACTAAAAGTCTCATTAAAAAAAGTAAAAACTTCTATTCCAGTGGAAATTCATGACAATGTAAGAAAGATGTAGGCGCTGACACCAAAATGTCCCTCGAAATCGATCAGTCACAGTCACGGGCGACCCTGCTGGTGGTCTTTGCTTCCCTGTAAGTGTGGCCCCGGTAGATGTGGGTTTAAATGGAGTCATAACGGGCACATTATTTATGACCTACATTTTTCACTTAATTTCTTTGAAAACTTTTATGCCATAAAACATCGTCTACAACATCTTTATGGGCACATGCTGTCTTATTTACTAAATTTGCCATATTTTTCTAACCAACTGCTTAGTACTGGGTATTTAGGTTACTTCCAGCTTCTCACTATTATATATATGATGCACTGTACATCTTTATAACTGAATGTCTGGGAACCCCATTATTTCCCTTGACTAAAGGCAACAGATGGAATTATGAAGTTCATAGAGTGCTTGATTTGGGTCTCCAGCATCCCTCCAGAATTCACACTCCAGTTACCCATTACTCTCTCGGGCTCTTAAACTCTCACCATAAAGCCCTGGGATAGGAAATGACATTTCCATGGTGACTGAATGGCTGATTTACTGCTAAAAGCCACCTTGGGTGCTACAGTCCTATTTCTTCTGTCTCCTCTAGCACCTAGTTCGGGCCTTCCTCATTCACTTCCCAAAATGTCCCTCACTGTCATCCTTTCCTGCTCTGAATCCTGTTCTTTCCTTCCCATCTTCCTTTCTCCCAATTCCCTCTTACTTTCTGCTTTCTTATCTTTTTTTCCTCATTTCCTATTTTACATGGTGAATATCTAGAATTAGCCCTAGGCATTCCTGAATTTTACTTTCCTACGCTATTTTTCAGCTCTTACCTCTCAGTTTCCCTCTTACATCCGACACGAGCAGGCAGGAAGAGCTGTCCTGAAAGGAACAGATTTGCTGAGAGAGGCCTGCATGGTTGCAGGCAGGCAGCCTTGAGGAGAGCTGCCTCCACTGAGGGAGGTCAGTGAGGAGAAGCCCCGGCATGGTGCTGGTTATGGGCAGGCAGGAGGCTGCTGCCCTGCAGAGGAGAGAGTTGGTGAAGAGAAGCACCTGCATGGTCGCAGGTGGGCAGAAGGTGGCTGCCCCAGCCAGTGCAGAGACTGCACTGATACAGTCTTCCTCTCCTTGGGAGGGGCTCACTCCTTCATGGAGTGGCTTGGCTGGTTGACTTTGAATCAACTATGTAGAATTTGAAAGGAAGAGGAGATTCTACAATGGGCTCTGAGATACTACAATGGATTCCAGAGATAGAGCTCAATCTCCATATCTTTACTCTTAGTCTGAGCTCCAGACACTCCCTATAGCAGTCTGATAACTGCTTGGATCTTATGCTCTGTGATCTAAGCATTGGCACCTAAGGATCTTTGCTTCTATAGTTAGGTTACTGGCTGTTAATCCTTTCTACCCCACCTCCAGCTCTTGGCATTGCGTGAGCCAGGTTTCTAGTCTTGTAACAGGGTGGTCCCAGGAAAAGGGGAAGTTCCAAAAATCCTGGTTCCGCCCTAAGTGGGTGGAGCTGAGGAGGAAAAAGAGATTTCTGCAGAGAAGGAGGAAGAAAGGAAGATGGAGAACAGCAAGGAGACCTAGATGAGGCACGTGGAGCAGAGGGACATGTGAAGAAACTGTGCTTGCTTTTTGGTCTTGGACTGG
>JAGFMF010011928.1:251885-298107 GCA_019455555.1 Galemys pyrenaicus | reverse complement strand
GCTGGGGGAGCAAAGAACTGATTCTCCCCTCTAACAGCCCCGCTGGCACCTTGGGTTAAGTCCAGTGAAGCCCCTTTCAGACTTCTGAGCTCCAGATCTGTAAAATAATAAACTTGTTTACCGAATTTGTGGTCATTTGTTGTAGCAGCAACAGCAAATGAATCGAGGGCCTTAAGTTCTTGTGTGCAGTGTCTCATGTCAGGAAAATTTAGTGAGCCCTTGGCAGGCTGGTCTGAGCCCTCCCAGCCACCTGCCCTAATGTTTCTAGGAACACCCAAGAAGTTCCAGGCAGGACCCAGCTCTCCTCCTCTGTCTTGGGCTGTTCACAATTTCAGTTAGACACATCACAGTAAATCAGTGATTCAAGAGCTCTATCAGTACCATTCATTGTCCGCTAGTTTGAACACCTGAGGAGTGCTGAGGGAGAGGATCGGGGGTGTTTAGGATGTGCTGAGTTTAAAGCTACTGTGGAAATTGGGCCTCCCGTGTGGCACAAAGGGTTGAGCATCGCAATGTGGGGCTTCCACAGCCACTGCAGGGCGAGCTCGATCCTCGGCCTGGGAGGGGACCCACATGGCGCAGCAGACCTCTCCTGTCTCACCCGCTGCTCCCCTCAGCAGTGTGTTTCAGTCAGTCTGCCTGTTCTGCTCCCCGCTCTGTCTCTGGTAAATCTTCAACCTCCCCCCACCCATGCCCCACGCCTCTGGCCTGTACCCTAGCTCTCGTGTGCATAAATAAATAAAATCTTTAAAGAAAAGCTACTGTGGAAACGGTGAGTTGAGATGACTTGCTACAGCTGGGAATACAGAACTGAACTCAGCTGAGAGTCTGCGGTTAGAACTGAATTTCAGGGCCCCATCCTTCAGACTTTCACAAAGAATCCATGATGGACTCAAGCTCGAGCAGAGAGCCCTGGCATTGGGACTTGGAGAAGTAGGGAGGCTGCTGGCACTCTTCCTCTTGCAGACAGCCACTCAGCGTCTGTGTATGAACCCCCAGCCCTTGGGATTACAGTGGCCTCACTGGGATGATGCTGGGGCATTAAGATCGCTATGCCCTCACCTTTACAACAACCCTGCAAGGCAAGGATTCTAACCCGTTGACAGATGAGGAACCTGGACTAGGAGAAGGGAAATAACTTCCTGAAGCTTGCGTAGACTCTGCATGATGGCATCCAGATAAAATCTGGTCTGCGTGACCCCAATGTCACTCTGAACATTTTTATTCTGCTCTTGTTCTAGGAGCTGGGGATAGAATAGTGAGCAAGACCAAATTTCCTTGGAGCTGACAGCTGAGTGGGAGATTACTAAACAAACAAAAAAAACAAACAAGGACAATGTATGTGATAGAGGGTGAAGGGAGTAGGCAGCGGTCAATGGTAATATTATAGAGCGTGGTCAGGCGAGGTGATTCTTGGACTTTTTGAGGAGATGATATTTGAGGTGTGGCTGAAGGAAGAAGTGGGACTAGGAAGAAGATGGACTAGACTGAGGATGAGCAAATGCATGTGGGCTTGGTGTTGTAAATGACCAGAAAGATGGGGATGGAGGGGGTGGGGACATATGTTGGGGGTAGCTGGAGTTTAGTGAGCAATGGGGAGAGGAGATGAGCCTGACTGGACAATGGACAATGAGGGGCTTGAAGGCAAAGTTAGAGGTTCAACTTATTTTTAAGTATGAAAGGAAACTATGAGGAGGTTTTAAGTAGAGGAGAGAGAGTTGGCTTTTAAAATGGCTCTAGCAAGCTGGGATTCTATCTATGCCTTTCATGACCTGCAAGGCCCTGACTTCCTGGGCGCCTGGCTGTCACGTCATAAGTACATGTTTATGCGCTGGAACTACTCGGTGCCCTTTGAAGGCAAGTTCTGCTCAGTTTTTGTCACCAGTGCCTAGCGCAACTGCTGCTTCATGGAAGGTGCTGAGGGAGCACTTGGTCCTTGTGCTTGAAGGATACAGTGTGAAGAGAGACATAATAAGTAGCAGGGGGGACAGAGGCCACTGCAGAGTGGAGTTGGAGCGGGCATTGAAGGCAGGACAGGACTTCACAAAGGAAATAGCATTGAGTCTGAACCTCAGACATTGTGGGGATGGGCATGCTGAGCAAGAGAGCATGTGGGAGAGCGTGGAGAAGAGCTCTCAGCACATCTGGGTCATGGTGAGCCATCTGTGGGGCTGGGACCCAGGGCCTGTGGCTGAGGAGTTGCTGAATATTAAGTTGCTGAATATAATGTGAAGGATAGGTGGGGCCTGTCTTGCACGTGCAAGAGGTTAGGCTTTATCCAGGAGGGCTGGAGGAATTGTCCACAAGTATTTCAGGTTGGACCTGGACTTTAAGCCTGGACCCCTGGTGTAAACACTAGACCAGCCCACATACTACCAGGATGGCGACTCGTCTCAGCTGCTCTTTCTCCCCTTCTCCCACTGCCTTCTACTTGGCATTGCCTTGGGATCAGCTTCCAAGGCTGGTTCCAGAACTGGCCTGACTGCTTCTTCATTTCCCATGATCAGCTCTTCTCCTTCATTTGTGGTACCTCAATTTGGCCCAACTTGGGGCAAAATCCATGTGTGGACAGAGACCTGGGCATGCATGGGGGGGTACACAGGCACATTTCACAAGAGAGGGCCAGCAAAAGTCAGATCAATTTCTCTATATAAGTAAAAAATGGCCATGTGAATATTGTGACTCTGTGTTAGTGCCGGGGAGGGGAGGGCATAGGAGATGCAGAAGACATGGCCCCTGCCCCTGAAGGCCACAGTGTAGGTGGGGAGACCAGGTGTTTGAATAAAAGTCAACATTTGACATTTTCTGTGCAATGACTAGAAGACACTCCCGGTACCACTTGGGGAGCTGTGAATTGAAATGCTACAGGCTCTACAGGGTTCTGGTGGAAATAATGTTAGCATATTTAGGCACTGGGGATTTAAGAGAAGAAATGGAAGCAACTACTGACAGGTAAGAGTTCCTAAACGACATAAATATTCTCCTCCCACATCCCAAGTCTTGTTTTTTAAATTCCTCCCCCTCCTCCTCCCTGGAGACCACACCGAAGGTTTCATTCCACAACTTACCCATCAGAGCTCTTATGTAAACACCAGGAGAGGGACACTTTAGATCTTATCCACCATTTACATCTCAGAGTGGACTCATAGGCTCTGAGCTAGAGACAAGTAAACAGGCAGCCGGAACACAACACCGCACTGTGTGGTAACCCTTCCCTTGTTCAGACAGCCCTGGGCGGATGGGGCGGGTAGAGGGTTCCCTACAAGGGGTCGGGAAAGGGCTCAGAGGGAGTGAGACTTGCAGGGCGGCTAGCCAGGTGAGGGTCTGGGGAGACGGAGGGGCAGGTGCCTTTTTTTTCTAGGCAGAGGAGACAGCCACATAGGCCTGAAGGAAGGAAGTTCTGAGTGTGTCTGTGTGTGTGTTAATTCACACATGTATGCGTCTCCAGTGAGCATGACTGGGTGAACATGTGTGGATATGGTGTGTACATGTGCACCCCTGAAACTGTATGCGTGTGTGTGCAGTGTGTGTACATGAGTGCATGCAGGTGTGTGCTGCTTGTCTCAGAGGCTCCAGAACAGGGAGTGGTTGGTATGTAGAGGTCCTTGTCTCTTGTCCAAGAAGCTCTGAAATAACTTGTCCAAGAGGGTGACATGTTCAAGATCTCCTGGAACCCTTTGTTCTCTGTCATTCCAGCAAGGATTCAATATCTACTCATACTTGCTTTTTGATTTAAATTTTCATCTTGTCAACCATGCCTCCACATTACCATAGCTCTTCAAACAGCTATTCAAAACGTGTACACAAACTCCAAAGCTACAGAACACGTTCTAGGGATGTCTAAACCCAGATTTAGGGAGAAAAAGTAAAAGTGAGAAAGATAACTAATGGAAGCCAAATTTCCCTGGATACCGTTCTTCTAGAATGTACAACCATTCATAACTGAACGTGACAAAAATGAACATCACAAGCATAGACAGCAACGTTAACATCCAGGGCAGAACACTGGCATTTGAATTATTTGGCTATGTTTTAAGGGGATTCTACATTTGTGTAACTCAAAAGGTTAGTTAGTGATCCTACAAAACAGTCTATTTAACTTCAAAGCAAATTCCAGCCTCTGCCTCTGAAAAGCACAAACTCCAAATGATCCTGGATCCAGATTCCAGGACCCATTTCTGAAGTCAGCATCCTGCAGTCAGACCTTTGGACTGCAGGTGGCGACAAAGATTAGTCCTGGTGCTGCCGTTTGGCTGGAGCTGTGTGATCCATTCAATTTAGTTCCTCGAGTATTAATTTTTCCCAGTTTTATTGAGATATAGTTGACACAGTACTATATACAAGTTTAAGATGTATAGCACAATGACTCAACTTACATTCTGAAATGATTGCCACAATTAGTTTAATTAGCATCTATCATCTCATAGATACAAAAAAAAAAGTTTTTCACTTGTGATGAGAACTCTGAGGATCTAGTCTTTTTAAAACTCCCTGTTACCTATACAGCCATATTATCTAGTCACCATGACACACCTCCAGCATTTGATATCTAACTTGTGTCTAACTTGGACTTATGGGGTGAGTAGGGGGTTTCCTACAAAGGGGGGGGGGGTCAGGAAAGGACTCAGAGGGAGTGAGGCTTACAAGGGGGCTAGCCAGGTGAGGGTGCCCCAAATTTCTACTTCACTTGCAATATTTCTGTCTCATTTGCAATAGATACATTTAACACATCTGTTAGCATTCCATGCATTGGATGCAATAGATACAACAGATGCATTCTTTTCAAAGAGCATATGGGAGCAAAACTGAGACTCAAGGCAACTCCTCATGAAGCTCCGTGTGCTCCTTCCTTCTGACAGCAGTTTCCTGACACCCTTGACAAGAAACTCAGCCTCTGCTCTCTGGTAGCTTGGCATCTAGGAGAGAGGAGCTATTAAACACATACGTCCTGTCACATTTTGTGAATATTTGTGAAGGTGCAAACCACTCATGTCTGAACCCTTCCCCCTGAGACAGAGACGCTGTGGGAAATCACTCTCTCCACAGGCATCCCTTCTTGGGACACACTTGCCCAGCCTGTGGTCTTGGAATTGGAGCAACAAGGAGGCTGGACACTTGGAGATTCAGCAAGATGCTCTTCTGCACGGGAACATTACGCAAAAATACACGCTGAGGACCAGAACTTTAGGGTCCCAGAGGCACAAATTAACAGTGGGGACGTGATTCCATCTGCTCAGAGCACTGATTGTAGCTCAGAACTCGGGTTCAAAAATGGTCCACTTGGGGTGTCAAGTCTGTGGAGAAAAGCCCCAGGAGAGCTGTGCAGATTTATCAGGGAGGACTTGGTAGTGGTTGGCAGTAGTAGAGAAAGGATCTTATTTCCAGAAAGGGTTGGGCAGCAGTGCATGGGGTCTTGGACCTTCCCATCAATGTCTGAAGCATTTTGCTTGGCGTCTCAGTTGTCTATTACTACATAACAACTAATATAAAACCTAGTGACTTAGGGCCTTCCCTGGTGGCGCAGTGGGTTAAGCAACACGCTATGAAGCAAACCGCAGCCACTGCAGCACGAGTTCAAACCCTGTCCCCGGCTGGGGAGGGGACCCACATGGCTCAGCAGACCTCTCCTGCCTCGCCCGCTGCTCCCCTCAGCAGTGTGTTTCTGTCGGTCTGCCTGTTCTGCTCCCCACTCTGTCTCTGGTAATCTTTTCATACACACCCCCCACGCCTCTGGCCTGTACCCCAGTGCTTGTATGCATAAATAAATAAATCTTTAAAAAAAAAAAACCTAGTGACTTAAAATAACAATTGGTTTTATGTGTTGATTGGTGGGTCCTCTTCTGGGTTTGCCTGAATTCACATATATACAGAGGAACATCAGTTGGGCTAGATGGTCCAGCATGGTCTCGCCCACATGTCTGGTTGGTTGATGCTGACCCGTGGCTGTGTACCTTAGCTTTCCTCTTGTGCCCTCTCTCCTCCATCAGACCCGAGTGACTTCTTGATGTAGCAATCTTAGGTCAGTTGTTCAAAAGGGGGGAAGGAGAAGTTACAATTTCTCATGAGGCTTAGCATCCAGAATTCACACAGCCACTCCTGCCATCTTCCAGTGGTCAAAGAAGTCACAAGACTCCAACTCAAGGGCATGTGGATGGAGAAATAGGCTCTATCTCCTGAAGGGCAGAACTGAAAATAATGCATGTGCAAAGTCACTGAGAAAAGGCAAAAGGAAGGCCTTAAGCCAGGCACCCTCTTAGCTGTCACATTGTCCTTCTTTCACAGCAAACTCTGACCTAGTTTGTGTAGGCCAGTTAACTTTTCATTCCTTCACTCACTCACCACCAAGCATGACAGCGCACCCACAGTGTTCAAGTGCTGTGCTGGGCATGGGGGAAACAGAAATAAGTGGGGCCCACCACTTGGTGCTCCTAAGGAAGCTGGGAAAGTCAGACTTTCTCAAGCTCTTTCCATGTTCTTCATCTTGGTCAGTGGTTTTCATGCTGACGGAAAGGACAAGGGAGGGATAGCCCTTGGAAGAAATTCCAGAGGGACGTGAAGTCCATCTGGAGCCCCACGCAACAAAAGACAGGTAGAAATAAACTCGAGTGTTTATTTTTTTTCCCTCAATGATTTATTTATTTATGCATACAAGCACTGGGGTACAGGCCAGAGGCGTGGGGGGTGTGTATGAAAAGATTACCAGAGACAGAGTGGGGAACAGAACAGACAGATCGACTGAAACACACTGCTGAGGGGAGCAGCGGGCGAGGCAGGAGAGGTCTGCTGAGCCATGTGGGTCCCCTCCCCAGCCGGGGACAGGGTTTGAACTCGTGCTGCAGTGGCTGCGGTTTGCTTCATAGTGCATTGCTTAACCCATTGCGCCACCAGGGAGGCCCCAAACCCGAGAGGGTTTAAAGCAAGCCACCAGGGCCTGAGAAGTACAGAGTCAAGCAATCTGAGGAGAAACATCAGACAGCAAAGGATCTAGGGCCCAAAAAATGGGTTCTAAAGAAGAAAGTACCTTCTGCCTTGGAGCAAATAACCTCCAGTGCTCCAGGCAATATTTTTATGCTAAATGTATTTATGTTGTTCTTTCAATGTCTCCTTCCTTTCTTTTTTCATTCCCTTCCTGCCTTCCATGTATATTTACTGATCCCTACTTTCAATCTGTACTGGAAGATAAGTAGTAGGTTTGACTTCCTAATCTTAAACTCATGCTTCTCTCTTACTCTCCAAATCCCTGAATTTAGTGCTGAACACATAGTCAGAGCTTATGCAGTGGCATCAGTAGTTCTAAATCACAGAAGCAAATTGAGAAGAAGATCAAAAAGAACATTTTCAGTGATGTTCTTGGGTGCTGCCTGACCTGAATCCAAGACTACCATCTTCACATTGTCTACGCCCAGGAGGACATGGTAGATACACGAGATGTGTGTGTTTTACAATAACTACTTTGCCTCCAGAGTCCCAGGGTTTCCAAATTCTCATGAGTACTTATATCAAGATCAGTTGATCATGATATGAAGACCTCTGGGTGCCCACTTCAAACTGGCTGATACACAAATTATGGGACTCAGCCCAGAAATCTGAATCTCTAGATAACTTCCAGGTGATGCTTGGAAAGACTCACGAAAGACTTCTCCCATGATTGGTCTCACGAAATTAGATCCCAGTCAGGGTACATAACATTCCATATAAGTATGTTTCCATGACAAAAAGGAATAACTAAAACAGGAAGTTGAGTCTCAAAACATAACTCCACTACAAAAACAATCGCTACAAATGTGACCCAACATGCCATCCTCTGCTCAGGCTCATTAGTCATAGATGATCTTGGAAAATCATCCTCATTGTGAGAAGCCGCTCGTAAGTCATTACTTCCCCACACACCCCACGAAAGAAGACGAGGGAGTGAGCATCATGGAAACTGAAGGAAATTGAGGCTTCACTAGAATAGACCCCAGTAGGATCAAGAGGTGCTTGTATGGGGCTGGCTAGAGTTGAGGCAGGGACCTGGTAATAGGGTGAAGGTTCCAGTTTGATTTGACCTTCTTTCCTGTTCTGGAGTGTAGGTGTTTCTCCTTATGTGTTGTCCTTGGGTATGCTTTCACTGTACCTTGTAGAGGGCACTTCTTGGCCTCACCAATAACAATCAAAAGGATGGGGGTCTCATATTCTTTAGAGATCCTGACAATATGGGTGAATGTGGGCATGGAAGAACTCATTCCCACTTGCTGTTGGTAAGAGGTAGAGGCTGCTCCTTTGACAATATTCTTATTACTGGGTACCCCACTGTGAGCTTTGAAAGGGCATTTTTATTTCTATACACTCAAAAATAAGTGCAAAGCCATTAGGATCCCTCATAGGGCACGCAAGCTCTACATTGCATTGCTCTACGGGGTGTCAGCCACATTTCAATACCATAGACTTGAATATTTATTATGACAATATTAAGACAGTTGGCAATAAAGTGCTTTGTACTAAAAAAAAAAAAAACAAAACTAACCTTTTGAATGACTTTCTAGCTAATGAGGATAAACTCAGGAAAAGAACTTTTCGTTGATTCACTGCCAGGAGTCATAGTGGTTCGAGAAGAGAGTGCAGAAAAGAGGGGGAGGCAAGGTATACAGCTCAGACGGAAAAAGGGTCAGGTCACGAAACTCATTATGGTGTTGATATAACATGATTTTTTACAAGAGGGCAACAAGGAGTCCTTAGGGGTGACTTCAAGCAGGGGGGTGGCGTGATCACACTTGCGTCCTTAAATATTAATTTTCTGGTGGCCGGCTGGAGAGTGGTTTTGGCATAGTCACCCAAGGGGTTTTCCTGTTCCACTCCTGCTGTCTTCCAATTCAATAGAGAGATGAGTTTCAATTGCTGTGGCAGGGAATTTTAGAGGAGGGAGTGAATTTAAAGCATCTTACGTAGGTAGAATGTGGTAGATGTGGGTGGTTAATTGTACTCAGAATTAGGTCATAATGGATGAGGTTGGTAACCAGCTTCCAAGTTTGGATGTGTGTTGATGGATGTTTCTACTTATGAACGGTGATTCCATTTACTGACATAGGAATAATGCGAGAGAAGATGGAGGTTCAGGGGGAAAGAGAAGCTCTGCTTTTGACTGTGCTGAGTTTTTAGGTGTCTAGAAATAGCCATACAGAGGCGTTCAGTGGGCTGTTACATATTCACGTCTGGATTTCAGGACAGGAATTTGGAACAGAGATAGAAATTTTGAAGTTTTCATAAAAATAGATAAACTTAGAGGCTGAATGAAACGGGGACAAAGATAAATTTAAGAAGAAGATGGTACAGGACAGAGAGCTGTTCTAGAATCAGATGGCGGATGCAGTGCCCTTCATGGAGATTTGGAAGTAGAGCTCTTAAGAGGTCAAAGGAAGACCACGAGACATGGAGTCACAGGCCTAAGGAGGTGGGTTGAGTCAAGAGCCAACAGTGTTCAACATAAATACATCAAGTCTGCTGAAGTTTGAGAAGTGTCCACGTGTCTAGTAATGAAAGACCCTGAGAGAACACTCAGAAGATTGGTTGAGCGAAAGTTAAAAATGAAGTTTCTTCAGGAGTGAATAGAAGGAGAGGACAGAGAGGCAGCATGTAGAGATAAATTTTCCAATAAAATAACCAGGGTAGACTCCACTAGGCTCAGGAGGTGCTTGTCCACAGCAAGAAGGGGAAGAAAGACCATAGATAGGTGTAGCTAGAGGAAGTCATGGGGTTAAGAGCAGAATTTTTTAGATGTGACAGGTTTAAACAAGTGGAAAAACTAATAACAAAGGAACTAATGGAGAGTGATGGACTGGAAAACACAGGCTGAGGATGCAGTATGGGATCCTGGCTAAGTGCTTGGGCTCTGGAGCAAATCTATTTGAATTGAAATTTCTCTTCTGCTATTTCTCCTCCGAGTAAATAGAATGTAACTGTCCTGTGGTTTTATCTTCCTCTGATGCCTGTGGGAGAAAAATGCCAATGGCCTTCTTCAGATTTAACAAAAAGTCTTTTAAGTATTTATATCATTTAAAGATATGGAAGTGCTTTTTCAGCATGATTTCCAAGACAAATGCTTCATCTATCCATTATCATGAAATAAACCATTGTAAAATTCAGTGGTTTAAAAAAGGACAATATTTTGTTCTGCCTGTGACTCTGCAGTCATGTAGGGGTCAGCCTTGACCCTGAAAGGGCTCAAAGGTGGTTGCAGGTTCCCGGATGGCCCCTGAAGGTTGATACTGGCTCCCTGCTAGGACCTGAGTAGAACTATCAACCCAAGAAGCTTCTCAAGCCTTTCCATTTAACTTGGGTTTCCCTATAACATGGTGACTGGGATCTGAGAGAGAGAACCAGGCAAAAGCTGTCTAACTCCAGTGACCTAACTCCAGAAGTTGCTCAGCATCACTTCCACCTCATTCTACTTATTGGAAGTGCATTATGATGTCATTCCACCTTCAAAGGGAAGGAAATTAGACTGCATCCCTTAATGGGAAAAGTCTCAGAGAGTTTGTAGGCGTGTTTTAAAACCACAACAGAAAACATTGTCAATTAGACAACAAATTATAATTACAGGTTTATTTTTCAGCATTATTTAATAGGCCTTGACAATTTCTGAAGTCTTCAATGTTTTATAAGACTCTTGTTTAAATAACACTTGCAAAAAAAAAAAAACCAAAACAAATAATACTTGCTTTATTTATTTTAAATAAGACCAGAGAGGTTGAAGTAGTAGTGAATACAGGTCTCTTGGATGCACAGGACGGGGGAGAGGGACAGTCTTATGGCTGTTTTCAATTTAATTCCTAGATTCTTTGAGCTTCTTTATGATGTAGAACTTCATTTCCCCCACTGAGTTGTGAAGGAGAGAGCACCCCATATCACAAAGACTTTCTGTTTGTTAGGTATAAAGCCAACCACCATAGGCAATATTATTTGCATGATAAGCAAACAGCAGGCCATTGGGCTTAATTTTACCAGCAGAAATTAATTTTTAATTCTTTCCATTAAATAAAGGAATTTTATTTAATGATGGGAGAACTATGACAGAACCATAGAACGCTTTTCTTCTACCTCATATAACTTGGGCAAGTAAAGTGTGTGTATATTAGCACTGAATTTCACTGCATAGCCTTTTGGGGAGTATGGGCTGACTACTACATACCAAGCCCTCAGCATAGTGCCAGGCACAAAGGGTGCTCTTGAGTCTTTAAGAATGACTGAAGATATGAGGCCCTTCAGGAGGCCTGAATGGGAAGGTACCCAAAGAAAAGGGTTAGGGATTTGAATATGAATGGGGTCCTGATTCTGTTGGATGAGCGGGAAGAAAGGTAGGGGAAAGAAAACTTGATGGGTTTTAATGTGGACTGAAGGGTCACTGAGAAAGTCTCCTTCTGCTAGTTTCTGCTATTTTGCTGTGCTGAGAAAGAAGGTGGAAGAAAATGGTGGAAGATTTGAAAAAACATTTTCCATGGAGTTGGGACAAACTGCAGATGACAGAAACATGGAAAGGCTGTTAAAAAATGATAAAATCCAAATAATGTTGGCTCTCCTTCATGTGCAACAACCCTCCATATTCTTCCCAGGTGCTCAGCCCCTTTGGTGTAGGATCCCAGAGGGTGTTTGCTGGACAGATCCAGGGCTTTGCCAGTCAGTGCAATGGGAGGGCACAGGAACCAAGCAGTGGGGAATACTGACAAAAGAATGTTCCAAATGAGGGGCTGAAAGGAAGCGAGAACAGGAACAGGTGATAGGGCAAAGCTGAGTAGGTAAAAGGATTGGAAGTGTCTGGTGGTTGATATATATAACCAGAGGGATAAATGGTTGGAGAGTGAGAGGAGAGAAGGGGAAAAGGTCACAAAAGCATCTGTTATCGTGAGGGTCAGAGTGTAGAATGTATGAGATTTGGGGAGGTGAAAAAGTTACAAGTGACGACAAGATGCAGAGTTGTTTCCTGGGTAGATAAAAAAAGGAGAGCAGAGGTGGAAGTTACTGGAGGCGAGAAGTCAAGGCACTGAGAGGCCACATTGTTGGTCATCCAAATGGGCATCAAACCCCCTCGGGGTTTAGGACAAAGAGGAGGACTTGGTTCCAGGTGTAAATATCTAACCTGTGGAGGAGAATGAGCATGTCAGCAGCTGAAAGCTACAGAGAGGTTTAGGAGGTTTAGGATGGTAGAACTTCAGAGGACTTGGGCTTCTGTTTGTTTTCGTTCATTGTTCCTTTACAGAGCTTGGAGAAGTCACAGAGTGATGTCAGGGAAGAGTGACCCAGGGTTGGCCTAGATTTCCTGATCCTGCAAGATCTGCGTCTAGGGGCGTAAGCTCTTACTCTTTCCTTCCGAAAGCTGCAGGGAAAGCACGGTACCCAGAGGACACTCTTGCCTTTCAGTTAAGGCAAGAATTGGGAGACTATTTGGAAAACAGAATGAAAGATAGAGGCCTTGTCTAAGATTCACTCATTTAAAAATAAATATCAAGTACCTGCTACGTGTGTGTCATTCCACCTCTGCTCTCCTTTTTTTATCTACCCAGGAAACAACTCTGCATCTTGTCGTCACTTGTAACTTTTTCACCTCCCCAAATCTCATACATTCTACACTCTGACCCTCACGATAACAGATGATTTTGTGACCTTTTCCCCTTCTGTCCTGTGATACTCCTGTGATACTGTTTTGAGCACCGGGATGTATCAGTAAGAAGGGATTTACATTTCAGTGGCAAAAAGCAAGGAATAAACAGCCACACAAAAAATATATACCCATCATTTCAGATAGTAATAGACTGTGAAGAAAAACATAGAGACTATAGGGTGTATAAAGTGGACAGTTATTTGTCACAAATTTTGTCCCACAAAGGGAATGGAGTGTGCACTGGAATTTATTTCAACAGTAAGCTTAGGTAGGTTTTATTAACTCAGTGCTTGGTAGGATAAATAGCTTTGTTGAATAGGAGGTTGAGGTAGGTCCATTCAGGCTTGCAAACCATGCTTGCGGGACGTGTGATTTTTGCGAAATTATTGCCAGGGTTTTCACAGCAATTCTTTCATAACTGTGGCCAGTGCATGACCTCTCCTACCTGCTTGTCCTCGAGGTCAATGACCTGCCCACAGCCCTATAGGTCACTAAACCACTGGAAAAAAGAGGTGACACTAGCTGTGCAAGGGTTGGAGGTGGTCTCTAGGGCAGTCCCAGTCAGTTTGCATGCAACTCAGGAAGCAATGGCGTTGTTGAAATTGAGCAAAAGGGAAGTGGCTAGCACTTCAGACGTGACTCTCATTGAGGCTTAGAGGAGACTTTTTTTAGGGCCAAGAAAAGGAAGTTTTATTTACCAGAGGTTCATAGATACAGGAAATTGACTCTCTTAGTAAAACTCTAAGGCTGGAGGAAGACCAGGAACACTATGTCAGGGGTAGATATGTAACTGACAGTGAGAGCTGGGGACAGTGGGGAGGGTTCCCTATTCCAGAAGGCTTTAAGAGTTGCTCTTCTGGGTTCCAATGAGCCTCTCTGGTGCCCTTTACTAGGACATTGGAAATGCCACTCAGGCTATTATTGGTGTCCCCTTTGTCTGATTTTCCTTTATAATGAATCCTGTAGTCTTGTATTTCCTCATTTTCTCTTCACCTGTTCTTTGGAGATCATGAGGAAGGTATATTTTTCTAACACTTCTCTTTTAAGATGTCTAAATTAATTTATTTTTGGTATTTTTATTCCAACTCTCTGAGCTTTTACAATATTAGAGACACTGTTGTAGAACATAAGGACTCAAAGACAAAGAGGTGACAGTTCATAAAGTAGCCACGAAAACAAGTGTAAGTATATATAATTTTAATACACGCTGAAATATTGGCTTACTTTCACTCTACATGCTCTCTTTTCAGCATCTCTTGGGCTTGAACTATCACTTCTGATAATATATTTACTAGAGTCTTCTCTTCTAACTTCAAGGTGTGAGTCCAGCTGCCACCTTCATTGGGGGACCCCATTCCAACTCACACAACATGACATACATTCAATCAAACAGCTCTCTCCACTAGCTCAGGGACAATCTGGTCCTCTTCCTTCTAGTATTTTCTTTGTCCATAAATGATTTTACTGTTAGGTAAAAGAAAAAAAATAAGTGAATCTTGAACCCTGAAGTCCCTCCACATTCAAGATTCACCTCTCACATTCAGTAGTCACTAAGTGTCATTAAATTACCTCCTAAATATTTCTAAGACCTTCTCTTCATTCTGGTTTTCAGGCCCATAGTTCAGTCCCTTGTCTCCTCATCTGTGGGTTACTGAGACAACATTTTCATAAGCCTCCTTTTCCAAACTGTCTTAAACCTTGGTCAATGCTGTTACTTTTGGGTGGTTCCGTGCCTTTACCTCTGTGGCTCCCCAGATGCCTTTAGCGCAGACAAGACTCTGACATTCTAGTCTCTACTGATTCCCTGGCTCATCTCTCAACTGCCCACAGAGCTCCCAGCTCATACAGTGTATCACCCATTGTGAGACTCTAGCAGGTCCCCTGGAGCCCTATTTTCTTCTGTAAACGCTGCCTTTGCACATATGCTCCTTCTGATTAGAAAATCATTCCTTTTACACGCCCCTGGCTAATTTTACTCATACTGTGGATCTCAACTCCTCAGAGAAACTGTGCAGACCCGCAGCCTGCTAAGAATCCCCTTTCTATGCTCCCGTGAGACCCTGGATTGCACCGCCATAACACTTGTCAGACTACATTCCAGCCATCTCCACCTCAGTAACCTAAGGCAGGGGCTGGATCTTATGCATTTTTGTACCACCAGTGACACTCTTTATAGTAAGTGCTTCATAAATATGTGATAAATGAATAAATTAAAGAAAGATGAATGGAAAGGATGGAAGAAAAAGAAAGAGAGAGAGTACATAGAGATAAAGAGGAACAATAAGAAAATCAATGTGAAAAGAGGAAGCGAAAGCTTCAAGGAAGAGGTAGGGGTTATCCAGACAGAATCACTACAAAAGACTATTTAGATAAGATGAAGAATACATACTAAATCACAGAATAGAGGAAGGTGTTGAAATGCTATTTCACTTGTCAGGATTCAATTTCAGGTAATAGAAAATAGCCCGACACATTAAATTAAGAAATGTTTCCATATAAAGAATCAGGGTCTTATCAAATCAGATGGAGACTAGAGAAATGGACTTTAGATTGGGTGTATGGAAATAGTCTCCCAAGGAACACTCTAGAACTGACTTGTCGGGGGAATTGTAACCTCTGCCACAATCAGAAGATGCTGTCACAGCTGCTGGCACCACCAGAGCCCAGAGCAGAGCGGAAGCACTGGGAAGGAAGCACTTAGCAGGAAGCAGCTGCCAAGGCTGCAGACCCTAGTGTCACAGTCTTACCCACAATCTGGAAACCAAAAATCTGTAGCTAAAAGGTGCAGCAAGAAAGTGGATGATTTTCCCCAAATAATGCATTCCAAATTCAAGTCTCCCACTGTCTGGCAGAATTGAGATCACACATGGAACTCTAGCTACCAGGATGCCTGAGACACGAGGGCTCCAGCTTTCCACGTGCTGCAAGAATGAGCTGGAAGGACGCTGAGCAACCCAGCTACCGCAGGGCTGCGCTTCCCGCATCTACTGAGTCATCACAACCCAAAAAACGGCCCAGGCATGACAGTAGCGATAAGCCCAAACTCTGCACAGAGCAACTACTCCTCCCACAGCCCTGTCATCCTCTCAGACCCTGCAGTCATTGTTGGGCTCTGTGTCCCTGCCAGGAAAGGTGAGCTAACACTCACTCTTCGTCTCTACTGAAAGCCATGGTCCTTCTCGGGGTTGCCATCTTGCAGCTCAGAGTCCAACTGAAAATCAGAATTGTGGGACTAGCATTTGTGTGGTGGCTGGCTCACATTGCCAAATCTGACTTTCTCCTACCGGGGAGTAGAGTTGGCAGAGCTCAGGACCAAGGGGATAAGGGGCCATGGGGAGAAGGTCTTGCTCTTAATGAACTTGACTCTTCAATAACCATGTGACCCTAGACAAATGACTTCACCATTGTGGATCTCATTTAGTGCTTCTTCAAAACGCGTATCTGTCAAGTGAGGGTCAGGGTTACTACCTGTGCCACCAGTCCATAGAGAACAATGCCTTCTTTTTTTAAATAAGATTTTATTTATTTATGCATACAAGCACTGGGGTACAGGCCAGAGGTGCGGGGGTGGTGAGAGAATCCACCAGACAAGAGCAGGACGCAGAACAGGCAGATTGACAGAAACACACTGCTGAGGGGAGCAGGTGAGGCAGGAGAGGTCCCCTCCCTGGCCGGCAGCAGGGATCCAACTTGTGCTGCAGTGGCTGCGGTTTGCTTCATAGTGCATTGCTTAACCCACTGCGCCACCAGGGAGGCCCTGCAGTGTGAGTTTGATCCCTGGCCAGGGAGGGGACCCACATGGCACAGCAGACCTCTCCTGCCTAGCCCGCTGCTCCCCTCAGCAGTGTGTTTCTGTCGGTCTGCCTGTTCTGCTCCCCACTCTGTCTCTGATAAATCCTCTCACCCCCGCACCTCTGGCCTGTACCCCAGCTCTCGTATGCATAAATAAATAAAATCTTAAAAAAATTCAATCACCAGGCCAACAATGCCTTCTGTGTCTCTCAGATGCGGGGTTCTCAGTGGGAGTAGCCAGTTGACTTTTTTTTGTATTGGTGAGTATGGGTGGAGGAGAGGTTTTTGTTTTTGTTTTTTTCATTTTTAAAATTGAAGTAATATTGGTTTATTATATATGTTTCATGTATACAGGCTTTTAAATCAACATCTGTATATACTACTTTATGTTTGCCAGTGGAATTCTAGTTTCCATCCATCACTATAAAACTGATCCCTTTTATTCTATTTTTCCCCTTTCTCTTCTAGTGGCCTTTGCTCTTATAGTGTAAAAGTTTGTTTTTGTTTTGTTTTGTTCCATTGTTTTTTTTTTTAATATGCCATATGATTTTTGTTTTTCTCTATCATTTAGCTCCATAACCTTTAGTTCCTTCTGGGTGGTTGTAAATGGGTTTCAGCTTTTTTTGAGGATAGCTGAGTAGTATTCCACTGTGTATATACTCCATACCTTCTATTTGCCTATTTGCCTTAGGCACTTAGGTTGTTCCCAACTCTTAGCTATTGTGCATGATGTTGCTATGAATGTGGAGGTGCAGATATCTCTTCTGATTAATGTTTTCATATTATCTGAACAGATAACCAGTAGTGGGAAAGCTGGATCATGTGGTTTTACTGGTCTTAACTTCTTGAGGAATCTCCATACCATTTTCCATAATGTTTGTACCAATTTCTACATCCAGTTGACCTGGATTTGATCATAGGCCCACTAGTCCTCTTCACTCTCCTGGAAAAAGAAAAGGATTATTTACTTTTCCTCCCATAAATGGAAAGCAGGATTTTGCTTCTTACCAAGACCTAACCATGGGGAATGTTGTCTCCAATAGGAAGCTCATTTACATGGTAGATAGAAAATTGCAAAGCTGTGATGCTGTGGACATGTTTTTAAAATAGAAATGATCCATTTTATTTTATTTTTATTATTAATAATGTACCTTTATTTCACATCCTTGTTTGTCTTTTCACAATATAGGTTTTCTCCCTTCAGTTGTGGTTACCATGGTTTTCCCACCACCAAGGCACCCACAGTCCTCCATCATAGTTGATTGTGCTCTCCTCCCTCCCTGTTTTTACCCTTTCCCCTGAATTATCTGTTTTAGATCCTCCTGAATACTAATATTCTTGAAATCACTAATATTCTTGAAAGTTAATATGCTAGCCACCTTTTTTCTATTATACCTTAAAATAATAAACACATAATTATTAATAAATAAAAACTGAATCTGAGGTCTGAAATCATCTCCTGTGCCACAAATGAGAGCTATCCCACGTGCAGGGGACACAGAGGTATACATGGCATGTGAAGTGCTGCCAGTGTTGGTGAGACAAGCGGATCACTGTTAACAGATCTGTGCGTATCAGCCAGGATGCTATGGGGCAAGTCATGGAAGTAGATGCAGCCTAATTGAAACAGAAACATAATTTATTGAAATCGCAAAGTAAATGGGAAGGTTGGTGAACTGGCTCAGAAAACCCACAGAAATCCAGGGAGACATTTTCCAGGGGTAGAAGAGGGGTGGGCATACGAAGGTTGAGAAGCCAGGAAAGGCCACTTACAGAGGAAGGAGCATTCTGCCCCAAAATCCTGTTCTTTCTTAAAAGCTGGCAGACGGGAGATTACTTTATGCTTAGACACATTCATACGCACACCAGCAGGTACCAGTTGAGTCCTGTCTCAGGACAAGCAGCGGATGACAAGATGTTGTGCCTTCAGTGTGTCAGACCATCGGCTTGATGCAGTTGGGGACACAGAGGATGAGTTACGGTCTTTATACCACAGAAGTTGGCCTCTTGGCTGTCCCCATATTTATCCTTTGGCTATAAATTAAATATGGTTCTGATTTTAAGAAAATCCCAGTGGGAAACAGATGGAATTTCAACTCACAATAAAACAGTGTGGCAACGTGGCAATGAAAAGAAGGGCATGGAAACCCTGGGAGGATGCACTGATGGGGAATGCATGACCGAGAGGACCTTCTCAGGGAGGTGAGTTGGGAGCTCAGGGGAGATGAGTTTCTGGCCAGATGACGAGCTTTCTGGGTAGAGGGAGAAGCAGGCAAAGGCGTGAAGATAGTGGACATGTTTGGGAAGAGTGAGTAGGTTAACAACCATTATGAGTCAAGAGCTTATGACATTAGGGGATACTGTTGGCAGGGTGATGACTGGGAGTCTTGTGAAAAGAAAAATAATCTTCCCAACTGAGAGCTAAAGCCACACCGATTATACATCACACCTCATAAGAACCAGGTAGGCAAACATTTGGGCATACTTATCACTCTGTTCACCAGCCATAATGTTGCTCACTAAGCATGTGTCAAGAGTAGCATTTTTGGTGAGATTTCTCTGACTAGAACTGTAAGCTGTTCCCGTAGTCACAGATTTCTCGGTTTGTTACTCATATAATACGGTCATCCTACCATGAGGCACGGCCATCTGTTCAGATCTTTTGTAAAATAGAAAGAAATTGCATGCTAGTTCTCCATCCTCTGAGAATTGTGCCCCTCAGAAAACTTCCCTTTTCAGAACCTCATGTGGGTGAGATGACATTAAGAGTGTGTTATTCACACTTTTAGTGAATGAAATTAGATATTTCATTGGCTGCATGATGTTCCATAGATGTAGCACTATTAATTCATTTTCTTTTCTTGTACATAGAAGCTTCTTTTTGCTGTTTTCATCTGTGCTGAAATAATCATGTGGTTTCTAGCTTTTGAATTATCTTCCATGGGAGGATTTCCTGAAATGGGTTTAATGAATCAAAGCTTCATAATATTTTGTGACTTTTGATACTCATCATCACACAAACACCTTTGGAGAAATTGGAAGCTAGTCTATCGCTGGCATCAAGTTTCACAACAATCTCAAGAATGTTGGGAAGTGCGTTTTTCCTAATTCTTGTTAACTCATTAGGTGTAACAGTCTTATTTTAACTATGGTTCCTTGTTAATCATGGAAGTTAAACATTTTATATATTTTTGTTTTCCACCTGATTTCCATTTTTTTGGTAAATTGTTCTTGGTTCCCTTATCTAATGGAATTTTAATGTTTTTCTTTCCAAGTTGTGTGACTCCAAAAACACAACTGAGAAAATAATCAAGGATGTTATTTGTTACATAAACAAAAGAATGAACAGCAGATAGGAGCAAAACTTTTCTTATTCATTAAAAAAAATTCTAATGTGAGATTAGGAAAACGACAGAACTAAAACCAAAATGTCATTCAAAAATAACACACAAGTTGGGAGGGACATGATTCACAGAGGAATGTAGTTTGGGGAATGATGTTTATTAACTTTAGACCCTGAGAAGTAAAATATTCATGATGATATTTTAATAGTGATGGCAAAAGAATGGAAACCAAGTAATGTAACTTCTAAAAAGTAGGGAGGGGAAACTGGAAATTAAAAAACCAATAACCACCTACCCACCAATAAGGCAAGATGGGAGAAATAAAGAAGCATGGAACAGGGCTAAAACAGGAACTAAAAATTAAGGTAGTAAAGCAAGCACAAGGAGGTTACAGAAAACAAACACAAACTAAAATTCCTACGTCAAAGACAGGTTATCTGCTCAGACTTTAAAACCTATCTGAACAGTATTTGCAAGAGGCATAGCTAAAATATAAAAATGTTGAAAGTAAGAGATTGAAAAATACAACCAGGCACTAACAAGGAGAGAGCTGGGTCACTCTTAACATGAGAAGAGAATTTCATTGAAAAAGTACAAATAGGAAGGGGAAAGACTGAAACATACTGATCAATTATTTAACTCACCACAGATAAGTGACTCTTCTTATTGTACAATTCAAAAAGAAACATGACCTCAACAGATATCATATTTTGTAAGGATCACTGCTATCAATTAATGTCCAGTTACTATGGCCATGTCCCTCTTCTAAAAGCTTTGCTGGTACTATCAAAGTGCTATCATCAGTTCCATTTTGCAGCTGGGGATGGCTTCCCCAGATGGGAAGAGGGTACACTTGTGCTCTGTCGTGGTTTTCTCTGGGCCTGGTCCCTCCTCCCTGAACCCACATCTCACCTGGAGAATCCTTCACTTCATTCACTCAGTGCCTTCACCAAAGGACTTGCAGTCACCCTCCAAATGCATTTAGATCGATCCACGTGGAAGCATCTCTGGCTGCCAGTGAATCAAGAGGCCTCCCGGTAGGTGTGAGGCTGAGTGTGAGCCTATATGCATGCACGTACACACACCGTCTTCTCCTGGCCTGCTAGTGGGGTGCTAATGTTCAGATCCCAGGTTCCACTCTGGGGATCTTTGAGGAAACCAGGGTTGCCTGGGACTCGTAGGCAGACCTCTTCTTTGTGCCCCTTTGTCCTTACCTGGAGATTACTTTCTGGGCTGGTGGCATAAAATCTTGGCTTCCCCAGCATGTCAATTTTTCTGATAAATCATTTCAGGTTTCCAGCATATTAACCCCACCAGCAAATCCTCACCAAGGAGGATCTCTGGAAAATCAATAGATACCTGAAAAAAACTGTTTATTAGCCCTTCTAACAAGAAAGATGCAGGTTAAGAACACAATGATATACCATCTCACACTCATGAGAATGGCATATATTAAAGGGAGCCCCCAAAAATGGTAGAAAGGATGTGGAGAAAGAGGTTCCCTGTTAATCTGTTGGTGGGAATGTGAACTGGTACAGCCATTATGGAAATCAATCTGGATTTACCTTAAGGAACTAAAAATGGAAATCATACCATTAATTCTACTCTTGGGCATCTATCCAAAGAGCACAAAACCATCCATGCAAAAAGCTTTGTGTTTTACTTTTTTTTGTTAAGATTTTATTTATTTCTGCATACAACAGCTGGGGTAGAGGCCACATGCATGGGGGTGGTGAGAGGATACCACAGAGACAGAGCAGGGGACAAAACAGGCAGTTCTGCTGAAATACACCACTGAAGGGAGCAGTGGGGGAGGCAGATGAGGTCTGCTGCGCCTTGTGGGTCACTTCTCTGGCTGGAGATAGAATTCGTGCTGCAGTGAGTGCAGAAGCCCAGCAGTACGGCATTGAACCCCTTGCGCCCCGCCGGGAGGCTTGCTTTACGATGGCTATTGCAGCACTTTTTACAATAGCTAAGACGTGGGAACAGTCTCAATGCCATCAACAGACAATTGGGTCAAAAGACATGTGGCTTCTCCACATTATGGAATACTATTCAGTCATAAGGAAGAATGAATTGCAGCCATTGAAGCAAAATGGAGGGAATTCAAAGAACTCACATGTAGTAAAGCAAGTCAGAACGACAAAGACAAACACTGGAAATTTACAGCAGACGATTTGACAAAGTAAAATACTTACAGTATTTTATCTGAACATTACAGTACAGCAGACATAAATAAACACCGTGAGGACTGAGTCTAAAAGAGGGGGAGGGAGGAAGGGACAAGGGGATATAAGGAATGGTGGTGGGGGAAAATGTGAAAATCTGTTGGAAAAGCACATGCACAAAAGCTTTAAAAATATTATAAAAAGGTGCTGATGTCTGCCAGCCAGTTCTGAGCATCTCAGTTTTGCCCTTTAATATCAGCCTTTTAAGTAGAAAGATGAAGTAAACTGTTGAAATTTCAAAGCTATGAATCGGTCATTCTAAACCAAGTTTTTTTGATTTAGTTGGGATTAGATAACAAACACACGAGCAATGAACAATTTTTAAAAATTAAATAGAATAGAGTCAGAAGGCAGCAATCCACATGAAAAAGATAATTTAGGATACTTCTAGAAAAATAGCAAACAGGAATAAATGGATGACTGATTGAAACATGTATGATTTTTACCTTCGAATCAAAAATAATTAGAACTTTCAAAATAAGATTTTCATTTTACGACAGTAACTTATTACTCCATAAGTAGTTGGGAGTCCATGAGTGGTAATAATCTGTATTCCTCATTACTGTCCAACCTCAGGAGGAAACCTTCCTATTTATAGTGAATATTTCTTGTTTTGTCTTCCCCAAAATACTGCTTCTGATAGGTATCTCTATTTAAAGATACAGTTATAGATGATGGGGGAAGCACATCGTTTCTTCCTCTGGTCACATGAACAAGGAAAAATTTTGCAAATCATAGTGTCAGTTCCCTTCACCACAGTCCTTGTTGCAAGGATGCCTTCATACTTCAAGCCAACTAAGCAGAGTATTTCTTTGTGGTTATAGTCAAGTTATGAGATAAGACTGAAGATGTTTAGGGCCAGGCCAATCTTTAGAGAAGTTGGTCAGAGAAATACAATTTTGAGAGTATGTAAATGAAAGCAAATGAGTGATAGCATTTGTGTCATTGCTTCTACTCAACTTCAAGGCCAGTTCCACCCATCTCAACAACTGTCCATTTCCCCATCGTAACTATGTCTTCCTGATGCTCTGCTACGTGCTTATAAGAGGTCCTGATGCAGAACAAGACTTTCAGATATCTTGGTGGGGGAGGGGGCGGGGAGAGGGCGAGGGGAATGAGGCATCATTCTTTCTGAATGTGACTGTTTGGTTTGTTTGGTTTACTTTTAGCCAGGAATGTACAGATTAGTTATCTGTTGACAAAGATAACAGGAGAATGTGGTTCTTTTAAAGGAATTCCTCTTTTAAATTCCTCTTAGTATTCTTCTCCCATGCCTGCTCGGGGACGTTCTGTAATAAAGCACTAAAACTTTTCAGTACGCGGTGACTACATTCCCTCCAATTACGAATTTATCTGTTATGTGCGTCATGCCACTCGCTACGAATGTAAGTACGTTCATCAGAACAGAACTTACATTTTAATTTATACCAAATATTACTAATAAATAAGACTGATGGTACTTTTGTATCACCTGCTTTCTTTGTCAAATCCAACGAAATAGCTCTCTTTTTCTTATTTGTTACTGTGTTGCCCATTGTCCTTGCAATTCAGACATTGAATTTGAAGGAAAACTGAAAATACATTGCATCCGAATGAACAAAAAAATAAACAAACTGAAGAAAATGGTTATATGTTCTGGAGGCTGTTGAGATAGCATGGTGCTGCTCATTATTTCCATAGGTGCAAGGGTGTGCTGCCTAGATTTGCTGCCTGTTTCATGAGAATGGCCCGTGGCTGAAGAGGCCACATTCCATCTCCCTGGGAAACCTATCTCCAGGGACCAGGCAGGTGGAGGTGAAGGA
Organism: Galemys pyrenaicus; assembly: GCA_019455555.1. Classification (NCBI taxonomy): domain Eukaryota; kingdom Metazoa; phylum Chordata; class Mammalia; order Eulipotyphla; family Talpidae; genus Galemys; species Galemys pyrenaicus. Next base: position 274,307 of record JAGFMF010011928.1, on the reverse strand, counting down.
AAGGTTCCCTGGCCAGGGCCACCCACCTCTTGATCTCTTAGGGGATGGACTGAAGTGTACTGTAATTGCACTGAAGTTCCTCTCTCTCTTTCTGTTGAGCACTTTTTTTTTTTAAGATTTATTTATGTATGCATACAAGCACTGGGGTACAGGCCAGCGGTGTGGGGCGGTGAGAGAATCCACCAGACAGAACAGGCAGATGGGCTGAAATCCACTGCTGAGGGGAACAGCAGGCCAGGCAGGAGAGGTCTGCCTGCACCATGTGGGTCACCTCCCCAGCCGGCGGCAGGGATCGAACTCATGCTGCAGTGGCTGCGGTTTGCTTCATAGAGCGCTGCTTAACCCACTGCGCCACCAGGGAGGCCTGTTGAACACTTTTTATGTAACACACACTATTTTCAGTAAATTTTACCTAATTTTCAGTATCTCCCTCTTACAAATAAAGAAGCAAGAGGAAACTATGCTTCGTGCTGTGAGAAGTGGATTTTTTTAGTTTATTTTCATAATTATTTTAACTAAGCTTACTCCCATAAGGTTTTACCAATTCACCCATATCCCACCACCAGAGACCATTGTGCTGCCTTCCCTCTTTGTTCCTCTCCCTCCCCACCTCCTTCTCCCCTTCGTGTCTCAGCTCTGTAGTCAACTGTCAAGGGTTAGTTTTTAGCCTGCCCTTCTTTGACTATTGATCTAGTTACTTTATATTCCACATATTAGTGACACCATCTGGTATTTATCTTTCTCCTTCTGACTTACTTCACTTAGCATTATCCTTCTAAGCTCCATCGTGCTGCTGCAAATGACATGAGTTTATCTTTTTGATTATTGGGTAGTATTCCATTGTGTGTATGTACCACATCTTCTTGATCCACTCATCTGGGCTACTTAGGTTATTTCCATAGTTTAGCTAAAGTAAACAGTGCTACAGTAAACATGGGAGTACAAGTCTCTTTTCAAATAAACGTTTTGAATTTTTTGGATAGATGTCTAGGAGTAGAATTACTGGGTCAAATGGAAGATCCATGTTTAATGTTCTAAGACACCTTCTTACTCCTTTCCATAAGGGCTGGGCCAGTTTGCACTCCCTCCAGTGGAGTAGGTAGGTTCTCTTTCTCTACATCTTCATCAGAACTTGTTGTTTCTGGGGGCCTCCCTGGTAGCGCAATGGGTTAAACAACACACTATGAAGTCAACGCAGCCACTAGTGCACATGTTTGATCCCTGACACCGGCCAGGGAGGTGACCCACATGACGCAGCAGACCTCTCCTGCCTTGCCAGCTGCTCTGCTCAGCAGTGTGTTTCAGTCGATCTGTCTGTTTTGCTCCCTGATCTGTCTCTAGTGGATCCTCTCACCTCCCGCACCTCTGGCCTGTACCCCAGTGCTTGTATGCATAAATAAATCTTTATTTAAAAAAAAAAGGAACTTGTTTGTTTTCTTGATATGGGCTACTCTCATAGTGGTATCTCATTGTGGTCTCTGCTCAGGTCTTCTTTCATTGCACCACACAGGTATGAATCCCCAATATTTGTCCTGCATGCTACCCTCTACTGGTTCTATTTGCATGCATGAATCCATTTTCTGTCAGCCAGACATGGACCACCAAAGTGAGTGAATTTACCTAGAGCCATCCCTTCAAAGTCCTCTTCCCAGAGAGTAGAGAGACTGGTCTGGGTTAGGAGTGTACCATGCGCATGTTTCAGCAATAGACCAGACAGGCAGGCAGGCCTCCGAGGTCTAAGTCTGTAACCTTGGCCCCCTGCCTTCAGGTCCAGCCAAATAGGGCAGTGTCTAGGTCTGGGGCAACCCCACATTTTGGGTTGTTTTGTTTCTAGGCACAGCTCCCTTTCCACAATGATGCAATCCTTCACACGAGATCACAGATCAACTGTATCTTCCTGTTATGGAGCACAAAGAGGCTTGAGCTCGGTCTGTCCAGGAATTCTGACATACAGCAAGGTCCCGTGATGTGAACATTTTTATTTTCCCTGTGAAAACCCCTGTCCTCAGAAAAGGAAGCATTCTCAGGTGACACAGGACTTCCCAGGGCCCTACAACGACACATGAAACAACCTACTGAGAAATACTTTAGCTCAAGTTGTTTTTTTGAGGTTGTTGGGATCTCAAATTACAGTCAACAATCCAACTCCCCTTCCTCCAAACAAGCATACAATGTAAAGGTAAAATACAAACTGAAGAGCTGCTAGCCTTTCCTCTACTTCTAACCAGATTGCAGCCCCAAATTTCCCATGTTGGCAGTTCTAAGGACCCACAACTCAGCCCCAAGCCCAGAGTGCTTGATGGAGTAAACAGCTACTCAAGCCTACTCGCCCCATAGGCTGCATCCATGGGTTTCCACCTTGGATTCTTTACTTCAGCTCTGACAACTCTGTTACCTGAACCCCAAGTCAAGCTTCCTCTCCCTTGGGGTTTTCCCTTTCTCGCTCCTACCCTACCTGTCCTATCTCACTTCCCTGATCACCCTCAAGTCTAGAGGGGCTATTTCTTGCTTTGTGCTCCCACAAAATCCTGTGCTTCTTTTATCCACACTCCTATTAGCCCGTGCTGAAGTTTTCTGGGGGTGTGAGGACCGAGCCCTTTGAGACAACCCCTTGCTCACCACTGTGCACCACTGTGCCCTCAGGTCTAACATACACTTACCAGGAATGGTGGGGAGCCTCCCTGGTGGTGCAAGGGTTTGAGCACTGCACTATGAAGCATCCACAGCCACGGCAGCACAAGTTCGATCCCTGGCCAGGGAGGGGACCCACATGGCACAGCAGACCTCTCCTGCCTCGCCTGCTGCTCCCCTCAGTGTATTTCAGTCAATCTGTCTGTTCTGTTCCCCACTCTGTCTCTGGTGATTCCTCTCACCCCCAACACCTCTGGCCTCTATCTCAGTTCTTGTATTCATAAATAAATTAATCTTAAAAAAAAAAAAGAATGATGGGGGCGAATCTGTGGAGCAGGAGCAATTGTGCATTAGGTTTTGTTACAGGTTTTTATGATTGATGTTGCCAGAGACCAATGTTAACCTCCACTGAAGTGACCCCCTATTTGGTTGCTGAGAAGGCAAGAGTGGCTGCCCCTTCTCTTTCAGTGTCAGCTGGAAGAATGCCAGGTGGACTCGGGTTGTTCTGACTTGGGTCATTTGTCCCCTACTCTCTGGCTGAGGACAGGTAAATGGCTGGGTAGAGAATGCAAGACAAGCTCCACTGAGCCTATGGACTCAGGTCTGGGCCTTTGTAAATGGGAACAAGCCTCCCAGAAGCAGGAACTGGTCTCTCCCATTCGTCAGCCTGTTTTTCTGTATTTTCATTTTCATGAACTCCTCAGGCCCTGGTTGGCTTGCAGGACTATTTAAGTAAGGTTTGGCTTCAGACATACTCAAGATGGCTCAAGTGTCACGGAGAGAGGACGCGGCAACAGGAATGCAGTGGGATCTTGAGAGAGATTGTAACAGAACTGGGAGGTGATAAGGAGTGAAGGTAGCCTGGAAGTGAAAGGCCTTCTCTCTGCATCTATTTTGATCTTCACTCCCAACAGGATGGCTTTCTCTACTTTTCTGTGCACCTGTGGAAAGTTTATGGATTTCAGAGTTTCAGCTTGAGAGCAGTTACCAAACCATGGCCTGACTTTTCTGGTTCTAGTTCCTTATTCCCTGAAGATTAGCTTAGAGCAGCTCCTACCACAGGACAATCAGCTACTGCTGGTGACAAGGTCAGAGCCACTGGTGGGGGCTGGGTCCTGTGAGCCGTGGTGGTGATGGTGGTGAGGTGAGTTCCCAGAAGAACGACTCATGGGCTAAACTGGGTCTGCGAGCCTGACCTTAACTGATGTGAACTTGTGTGTTTCAGAGTGTTGTCTGCTTGTGAATGTCATGTCTGGGTGTTTCATTCACCTACAGAGATATATGAATGTGTGTGTGTGTGTGTGTGTGTGTTTGTAAAGGAGAGAGACAGAAAGAGCAAGTCAGCTTCTCGTCCACTCCTTTCTTCAGATATGTGGCACATCCTGTGCTATGAGTCAAGGATATAATGGTAAACACAACACACCAGCTTCACTGTCACCTGCCAGGGAGGCAGGCGTGACACAGAGCATTGCAGGTCTTCAAGGTGAGGATAATTGACTGGTCAGTGGAGTGGGGGAAGGGAGGGTATTCATACCAATGATAAGCCTGTCAGAGTTTTGAGGTAAAAAGAAGTAAACTTGAGGAACAAAGAGGGCCCAGTGGTTGGAGTCTGAGCACCAAGGGCGTTGTCTTGCAAGGTGAGCCTGAAGCAAACCGTGTGGAGGCCATGGACCATTTGTGGGTTGGGGGGTTTATCTAAGACCATGGGAAACAGCTTAAGGGCTTCCAATCATCTGCATTGTAAAAGGATGCCATCTCTTTTCAAGGCTCAAATTCACTGCTGTGGCCTCAGGTGCTTAAACTAGCAGAAAGGATGTCCCTTGGATGCCTCTTTCCCTGGCTGCCATGAAGGGACTCATTCATTCCCTTGGTGTTCACTCAGCACACAGAGACCTTGTCATTGAGTCTGACCAGTGACCCATACTTCTGTTCCCATTGTCTGTCTTCCCTTTGGGGCCATGGGTATCTCACATACAACCCTCAATCAAAGATAAGGGCTCTAATTTCTTCCTCTGCCATTCTTCATGCCAGCCACCTTGTTACCGCCTGCCTCCAAGGATTCCCCAGACTGGCTTACCATAGCCGCTGACCCCAGACTAGGCCAGGTTCCTAGCTCCCTGGGGAAGTAATCAGAAGCTTACCCTGTGAGAACAGCTAACACCTAGGTAATGCTTCCTCTATATAATCACTTGTTTTTTCAGTCAATGCCTGCCTGCAACTCCTCCACCAAGCACCCCGCAAAGTGGGCAGTAGCCTTACCCTTCTTTTACAGATGTTCCTAGAATGACACAGTTGTGGTCCACAAGGCCAGGGTCTGAGACTCCTGGCACTGGGGCTGGCCCACAGAGTGGTTCATCTGATGTAAGGACAGAGAAGCACAGCACAGAGACAAGGGGAGGTTTCATAGGCAGGTTGCCCTGCCCAGTTTTCAGGTTTACAAGATAAAGTTCCTGATTCTTTACCAAATAGGCATGCTCGGTAAATTCTCAGTCCAGGCTCAGAGGAGACCTTGGCCTTGAGGCTGATGAGCCAAAGCTGAAGCCATCAGGAAGTGAGGCCCTGTAGGAAATCCCTGTGGTTAGGAGAACCAGGGACAAGTCGCCTTGCCCATATCTAGTCCCTGAACCTCCCAGCCAGAATTCAGGCCTGTGTGCTGAGTGAGGCCTCAGACACAGGGTTAGGGGACAATGAAGGCCTCCCGCAGATCCGTCTTGAGATGTTCATACAAGATTAGTCCTTCTACAAGTGGGGGTGGTCTGTTCTTCCTTGACAGAGAACCCTGTCCTTCTTCAGTAGAGGAGGATGGGAGGCAGGCTAACTTGTCCCTTCACCCTCCATTCTAGAGCTCTAAGGTTTCAATGCACACAGCGTAAGTGTATTGTATTGCCTTTCAGCCAATCCCTAACGTAAGGTAGAGCAGGGAGTGAAGTCCAGAGCAGAAGTGCTGTGTCCAGGGCCACACACCTGGTTAGCTGTCCACCTGAGGTTCAAACCCAGGATTTTTCACCTTCCAAAGGGGCCATTGCCACCGCTCCCTGGGAGTCAACTGAATGGTTTAAGTTTTCCTGAGTTATCTTTTCCCTGATGGCAGAGTTCAGAGACATGAAGTTAGCTAGCAAGTCCGTTCTGGCTGACAAAGAGAAGGTGATGGTATAAACAAAGGTCTTCCAGAGGAGGTAGGGTGTGTGTCTGACCTCATGGACAGCATCATGGCAGCAGCCAGGGCATGAAGCCTGAAGGCGGCTGGCAGAGTGGATGATGCCCTATGCTCCCTAAATGGTGCCCACATCAGATTAGCCCCCACATGACCCTCAAACAAACCATGAATATGCCCACCCCAGGCCTTTGCGCTTGCTGTTCCCTTCACCTAGAATAGTCTTCCTCTTCCTTGACATCTCCCAGGTCTCAACTCAGACATCACCTCTCAGAGAGGACTTCCTCACCATGATCCCTAAAGCAGGCACCCACCCTGTTTATAGGTGAGAATATGCTTTTGATTTCCCCTATAACACTGACCAGCATATGAGTTAACTTACTTGTTTGCTCATTTCCTGCCTGTCTATCTCCTGTAGAATACCAAAGGCCTATCTGACTAATGGCCAGTGCTGGGAAGAGTGACAGGCGTGCAAGTCAGTCCACATTGTCTGGATGAAGGGATGCGGGAGTGGTAAGCTGACAGTAGTCAGGACTGGGTGGCCACCAAGGAACTGCCCCACTAATTGAACTCAGCTCCCCACATGTCACCTCCAAATTTATACAGATAAGAGCCAGTCGGGCTCCTATTCGTATGAGTCACCCTTCTGGAAGCCTGGCCTGCACACCTCCTTAGGATGGCCAGCCCACATGGGTGTGTAGGAAGGCAGCCGCAGCTCCTCCTCTTCCTCTCCTCAGTCCTTCAGGAAGGCAGGAACAACTTCACCCAGGGAGGCATTGTGGCACAGGTACTGCCAGGTACTTGTCCTTTCTGCGCAGCTGCCCAGTCTGAAGCCAGAGGCTGGGAGTCCTCAGAAGACCGTGTATCTCATCAGGCCCTCCCATGGCTTTAGGTAAGGCCATTCCACTCTGATTTTTTCCATCTGAAAGTGAAAGAATCTCTATTCCTGGTGTTTACCAAATATTTTATGCTCAGAAGTGGAAGATTCCAGGGAAATGTCAAGGGCATGGCTGTCCTTGTGTCAAGGCCTGTCTGGGAGACTTGCAGAGGCAGCAGTCTCCATGGGCAGATCATGCAGTGTTCTGAGGCAGGGGCCCAAGCCCAGCGCCTGCTGGGCTAGCAGGTACCCAGAGGAAGCATGCCTGCTGTGAGAAAAATGACTGAGCTCTAAGAGGCTACTGGCCATTTTCACTGTTAGAGGCATGGAGACTGGAGAAATATTTTTATAAAATGAGAGAAAGTACAGTGTGAGCCCAACAAGAAATAGTAATAGAATCTGCACTCAGTCATAAGACCTGAGGGGTAGTTGGGACGGGTAAGGACTGTAGAGAATTAGCAGCTATCGCGAATTATTTCCAGCAGACGGTTGTCAGTGAGAATGCAGGTCAGGTGGCCAGACGAGTCATTTATTCTGGTTTCATTATGTGTGGTTTTTTGATTAAACAAAACAATAAAGTAAGAAAACGTTCAATCTATGAGCTGCCAGTTTGCAGTCTCTGGTTAAGATATGTGTGGTTTGGGGAAAAGACCTTAAGATGGATGGTTTCAAGACCCAGTTTTTAATTTTAAGTTGGCCTCTAATGGGTAAGGGTTTTTCCTTTCTGGATCTCACTTTTTCAGTAAGAAAAGGCTGCAAACTCTCAGGGGTTCATAGACACAGTAATAGCTACCTCTTCTTCATTGCTACTCTAAGCCAGACTTTCTGTTTGATCTCATTTGATCCTCACAGCAATGATATGAGGAAGAACTATTATTGTTCACATTTTCAGAAGAGGAAACTGTGGCATAGAAAGGTTAAGAAATTCACCCAGGACCAGACAACCAGTAGAAGGGGAGGAGCTGGGCTGACAGCAGATAGTCTGTCTCAAACCGCTGTAGAGACTCAGGCTGCCGAGACATAGAGCCTGAATGAGGACGTGGTGGGAGAAGTGCTTTATAAATAACCCGCTGTTTTTCCATGGGCCGCAAACCCTCTCTCCTCCCCTTAGTGGGAGTAGCAGTCTCTGGTGGGAAGTGTTCAAATGTAGCGGCCTTCTGAATTTTTTAAACGTGTGAAGGAGGATGTTGGAACCACTGCCAGAACCACACACTGAAGAAATCACTGTGCTTAAAGATGACTCACTCCACTGTGCTTAAAAATGGCTCGCTCCACAATAGGTAAAAACTGGCACACAGTAAGTGCTGAATAAATGTGCAAGAACTTGAATTGGATCAGATTCGGAAGACAAGTGGGTGACCCGCCAGTGACACCATGATTTCTGGAAGGAGGAAGAAGGCCCTCTGTCTGAGTCCAGGAGCATGGCTGGGCAGTGACGGGACTCAGAAGAGAGAGCGTGGAGGGGGGTAATGGGGACAGGCAAGTAAGAAGGACTGTCCGTGTGCGCCTTGGACTAGTCATTTACTGCACCAGATCAGTTTCCTCTCTGTGCCACTGACCTTACAGTTAGTGTGTGCGAAAAACAAGAGTGAAAAGGAAGAGGAGGAGGTGCTGAAGACCAAGATGATGAAAGTGTAAATGCTTTCTAGGATCCAAGTTTGAAAACAGTTTTAAGCTACTAGATGTTGATCCTATCTTGATTGTATAGTTGGAAGAAATTAAATATGACTGACCTAAGTAAAGTTTAACTTGATCAGAATGAATGATTGAGTATTATATCTGCTATATGCTTTTTCCTGGAGTGGATGACTTACTACAGTTTTTGGGTGCTCTTGTGTTCTCTCTCTCTCTCTAATGCATGGACCACACTGCTACTAAAAACAGGCTAGGGGCTCCTTGGTGGTGCAGCAGGTTGAGCGCTGCACTGTGAAGCAACTGAGGCACAGCAGTTTGCGTTCTATTCCCTGGCCAGGGAGGGGACCCACATGGCACAGCAGACCTCTCCTGCCTCGCCAGCTGCTGCCCTCAGCAGTGTATTTCAGTCCATCTGCCTATTCTATTCCCCAATCTGTCTCTGGTGAATCCTCTCACCTCCTGAGACGCTGGCCTGTACCCCAGCTCTTGTATGCATAAATAAATAAATCTTTTAAATTTTTTCTTAAAAAATTAAAGATAAAAACAGGCTAAACCAGCAAGGAATGAAGATTGATAACTAACCTTCAGTAACTGCAATAGTGTCACTTGTCAGCTGACCTTTCAAGGAACTCAGAGTATAGGGTGACTAATCACCTCATTTGTCTTGGGACTGAGGGATTTCTCAGGATGAGGGACTTCCAGTAATAAAACAGAAGTCCTGGAAAAATGAATCCATAACCAGTAAAGAGCTTTTGTATTACTTATGAAGGGTTTTAACATTACTTTTTCTTTACTACCAAAAATCCTTCTAAAACTTCCAAGTAACTATGGAGAAGACCATTGCTCTATGAGATGTGAGTGCAAACCAAATGAACATCCTAAGAACTATAATATAATTCTTGCTCTTGTGAACTGTACAATGAAGAAGAGAGAAAAAGCCACTCTGGCAGGATCATAGTGTGGGAAGAAATAAAAGCACTGGGCTCAAATCCTACCTCAGCCAGAATTTGGGGCAAGTGATTTAATTCTAAGTCTCAGTTTTTCATTCTACAAAGTCAATCTTGTCCATGTTGAAAGTGAGTACGGATCTACCCACCACACAGAGTTGTTACAAGCCCGTGAGATGTGTATGAAAGAGCAGAACAGAGAGCCAAAGAACCAGGTAAGAAACAGTTGCCAAGCAGAGGCAGGCAAGGTGGAAACAGCTATCCCCTCCCCAAGCCCTTCTCCCACTCCACTTCTCCCTGCCTGTGGAGTAGCTGCCTCCTAACACTAATCATCCAACGAAGAAGGCAAGAGCAAACACGTATACTACTGGGAATACAAGATAACTCGACAAATGATGACTTTCAGTGCAGATCCATATCAAACCCAGAAACTACTGGAGCAAAAATCACATTGGAGGAATCTGGGTCTCAAAAAGACTTATAGGAATCTTACCATTTGGACCTGGGAGGAGAGCAAGCTTGTTATAAAGAAGTGATTGATAACTATTGTCTTTATCCACCATCTCCTGGCGGCCCTTCATTCACCAGGAGGGCAGATGAAGTTACCCTGATGTCTTCAACGTGGTGGGCAGAGATGCCCAGAACACCTGTGCCCAGACCTGTAAGCAGCTGGAGGGAGCTTCCAATAAGCTTCTGGGTTTGGTTAAAATTGACTTGCTACCTGGCAGGGTAGGTGGAGACTGACAAAGAGAAGATTTTTGAGTATACTTGTCTCTCTTCCTCCTCTTTGTACTAAGATATTTACCCATCTCCAGGAAAGAGTAACCAGAATCTTGATTCTATTAGCTTTCTAAAAATTTACAGAGTTTGGATAACGAAATTACCTCTATAATGTGCGATGGTGGTGTAACACTCAGGCATTCCGAGGTGGTAAAGACCCTAATTATGAGATAAAGCCATTGCAATTTAAGATGTATACTTGTCCACTCAAAGCCCAATCATGCTTATGTGGAACAAATATAACCCCAGGGAGCACAGAGGAAATGTTTGCACCAAGATTCATTAAGCTTTCCAAATAAACTGGATTTATTGGTGGGGATTGTTTTCTTCAAGGACGTTGGGACCTGTGGGATGAACCATCAGGGCTGAGGAGGAGGGAGATGGAGTTGGGAGATGGGGTGATTTCCATCTAAAAAGCCCAAAGAGAAGCCACATCTCCCTGTTTCCATGGGGTGCTGGAACCAGGAAGATCATATTCTATGTATATCCCTTCCCAACTCTGTATTCAGTGGTTTGAAATCATCCATTCAATAAATCAGCAATCAATAAAAAGTATTAACATCAGATAAATTGACAAATGGTGCAAATCAGAATTTTTTTTTTTTTTTTGGTGATCCAGTTGTTAGGCATTTACTAGCACAACCCTGTCCTGCCATCAGGCTCAATCGCCCTAAATCGCAATCCAAGTCCAGTCCCCAGAATGACCTTACAACCAACCCAACAGTGTCACCCTCTGATTCAGTTTTCTGAAGATGAGTCCCTGCTCCCTCCAACTTTTCAATCACTTCTTCTACCTCTGCCACCCAAATGCTGCCCAAACTCCAGCCATTCTAATAAGACTTAAAAAATAGACAACATCAGGGCCTCCCTGGTGGCGCAGTGGGTTAAGCAACGCACTATGAAGCAAGCCGCAGCCACTGCAGCACGAGTTCGATCCCTGCCACCGGCCAGGCGGGGGACCCACATGGTGCAGCAGACCTCTCCTGCCTCGCCCGCTGCTCCCCTCAGCAGTGTGCTTCTGTTGATCTGTTGATCTGCTCCCCGTTCTCTGTGGTGAATCCTCTCACCCCCCCACCCCCACACCTCTGGTCTGTACCAAACTGCTTGTATGCATAAATAAATAAATCTTTAAAAAAAAAAATAGACAACATCAGCACCCACCTCTGGCTTGGGTTGTTTAGGCTCAGCCCTCCGGCTGAGATAGCTAGACAGAGCAAAGCCTTAAGGGTTATCCATCTACGCACACAGGAGCTGGGTACAGGCCAGAGGCGCGGGAGTGAGAGGATCCACCGGACAGAGCGGGGAGCAGAACAGGCAGACTGACCGAAACACACTGCTGAGGGGAGCAGCGGGCGAGGCAGCAGAGGTCTGCTGTGCCATGTGGGTTCCCCCTGGCCGTGGATCAAATTCTCATTGCTGTGCCACGGATGCTTCACAGTGCAGTGCTCAATCCGCTGTGCCACCAGGGAGGCCCCAAAATGAACTTTTAAAAGATGTGAAAGCATCCAAGAAAAGTCAAGGGTTGGAAGAATTGCAAAAGGCCTAGGGACGTGGAGTTTGGCATTGGGATTCTTTATCTCTGGGAGTATGTGCAGGTTTCATGGCACTTGGGGGTAGGATAGGATCAAATTTGTACAGTATATTCTGCAGAGGGGGAAACACCACTCTAAACACTCTGGATGATTAACATTGACCCTGAACTGGTTACTGAGCCCAGGTCTGGGTCATCTCAATCCCTTTCTGGGGGGAGGACCATCTGGGCTGTAGTGCTCTCAGCCCCTTCGCCCAGCAGAAGCAAAAGTGAATTGTTTCTGGGTATACAACACTGTCAAGGACCTGGGGGAGTTCTACAATTTTTTCTGGACAGTGTACAACAGTCAATAAAAAGTTGCCAGGCATATGTACATGTATAGGAGACAACCAGGACAGACAAGAGCAGACAACAGACAGGGATCCAGTGGGCTTCGATGATGGCATCATCGAGGGCAGCCTTCATAAGAAAGATGAATGATAAGTTCAAGGATTTAAAAGATAAGGTGGAAGTGTTTGGCAGAGACCTAGAAACTGTACAAACAAGGAACCAAGTGGAGATGTTAGAACAGAAAGGTGCAATGAAATGAACCTGACTAAACTGAAATTGAGAAATACTAACATTTATCAAGCACTTCCTAGGTGGCCCCCCTGAGCCTAACACTTTATGGGCATCGACAACAGAGGCTTCTGGGTAGTGGCCATGTAACCTGCCTAGTGTCCATCCCAGGGCACAGTGTCACCTGGTTCTCCTAGTTGCCCCGAAGGGGCGGTTAGTCATGCGTGCCATGGTCCAGTAGGACAGGACGCAGCATGTGGAAGGCACTAGACTCCATCACAGTGCCTGGGCTCAGAGGGAAGCAAGCAGCAAGTAGAAGTAGAGTCCACTATGTGCTGTGGTCCTTAAACTTAATTCGGGAAGCGAGCAGAGGTGGGCTGGGTATCCAGAACTGAAAATAAGTTTAATCAGAGATTTCCTGTGGGCAGAAATCCCAGACACCAACTGATTTTCATAGTCAACAGTGGAATTGTGGGCAGAAGTGTGAGGGGAGAGAAGGAAATTGTGCTCCTTTTTTTCTGACTCCCCTAAATTTGGAGGTGTGAGGGTCTCTCCCTGGAGTCAGGAAGCCTTGGGAGGGGCCAGAAATGCCGGGCAGGGTTGAGAGGTTGAGGCTCTGTGATCCTCTCTCTACTTCACCTACAGCGAAGAAGTAGATGCAATAGTTGTTTATCACTCAGAGGTTTCCTATGTGCCAAGGTCAGGGCTCAGTACATTGTGTGCCATGTCTCAGTGCTCATCGCCACCCATGATGAGGCTTCTACTCTTAGCTCATCTTACAGGTAATGACACCGAGACAGAGCTTCAGCACATTGAGTGTCACGGTGCAGCTCGTAAATAACAGGACTCAGTCCTGAATCGGTCTGACTTCACAGGAAGGTCCCAGGGACTCACTCAGCTGTGAGGTCTGTGGGGCCACTTCTTAGGACTTTGTACACCTGGGAAAAGTGGGGAGACCAGTGCTTCTGCTCTCCGTGAGGAACCTGTCACTTTGACCTTGGGCTGGGACAGAGAAATTTGCCCAGAACCACAGTGTGGCCGGTCCTTGGCTTGACAGTCTGAGGGCGGCAGTCAGGACAGAGCCCCTTCAGTCTCACTTGGTCAAGTCTCTTGGTCTTCAGAGACATCTTTTGAGGGTGTTGATTTAACCACTGAGGACTTTAGAAGCAGCAGAAGAGAGACAATAGGAAAGAGCTTATCACAATGGGATGCAGCCTGCCCTCCCTTTTAGCAGGTATGACTTATAAATATTTCATAAATTATAACCCTTAATTTAGCAAATACTGAAGTGGCAAATAACCAAGAATGTCCCTAAGTCCTTTGGTGAGTCATCAATAAAATGGGCCCCTCCCAAGGTGGATATTATTTCTTGTAGGCATTTCAGAGAGGGCAAAAGTCTCTCTCGAGGTCACACAGCTTGTGAGAAGGCAACAGGAATACCTATGTGCCATTTTGCACCTAGAGGCAAACACACAGTGATATCACCCAGTGATACAATTTTTGTACAAATGTTCCATTTGTTCTGAACAGGAGCTCCTTTGATTTGAAAGTTTGTTGGTAACTTTCCTCTTTGAAAGATTTTATTCTCAGTTGGACAGACACTGTTTTGTTTTCTGAAGATAATCAGACTCATTAGAATCAACAGCTGCGGCAGGGTCTCCATAGGCTGGGACACAGGTCTGGATTTCTGGGTGCACTGTTGCCATTAACAAGCTGGGTGACCTCAGACAGGTCCTTCACCTTCTGGATCTTTCAAGGTCTTTTTTTTGAAACAAAGATAAGGTGGGATAGGGTGACTGAGGAGCTCGCATCCAGCTGGGAAGTGCTACAACCTATGTTTCTGTATTAGCGTTACGTATGCTACTGCGTAGCTGGTATAGACAGGCTCGTCATCTTTTACCTGTACATAACGAGGAGTGTGCTTACCTTTTCCTTAACTGTCTAGAATGCAGTAAGGAAAGAGGTTAACGTTCATTAATGCTCACTGTGGGCCAGAACTTGGCCTTCTCTCACTTCCTTGCTTGTTCCCTCCCTCCTTACCTGTGAGGGGACATATCAACCTCATTCTGAGCACGAGGAGACAGAGGCCAAAACTCAAATAAGTGAAGTAACTTCAAGGTCGCGTAGGTGACAAAAGGTAGAGGAAGAATGTGGGCCCACTTCTGTCCAAGTGCTGAGTTCACCCCACTTTCCTGAAACCATCACTTTTCAGGTGTGCACAGCACATTAGAGGTTGTTTCAGAAACACTCACTTAAGAGCAGGCGTCAGTCAGCAAGCTTCAGGCCCTATGTGGCCACCGTGTGTTTTTGTCAAGAAAGTTGTTCTGGAAGAGAGTGATGAGCGTGCCGTGACCGTTACGGGTTGTCTGTGACCACTTTGAAGCCACACCAGGGGACTGGAGTAATCACAACAGAGACCAGATGACTATAAACCCCAAATATTTACTATCTGGTGCTTTACAGACTGTTTACTAGTCCCAGTCCAGAGTCCAGCAAGACTGTCCTTCCTTCAAAGAACACGAGGTGACACGAGACTGTCCTCTGTGCTGGGAGCCCTACCAGCTCTTGGCTTTATTAGGACAAAGGGACATTTCTTGATGAAATCTTGTCTTTTGAAAGTCAACTGTGTCAGGATACCTGCTGGTCAGGCAGATGAAAGAGTTTGGTTTTCATTGTGTTCTTCCCAGGAACCCAGTGAAGGGGAAATAGTAATGTCAATTCTGGGGAAATTACACAGGGGAAAAAAGGGGAGGGAATTGTTACAACACCCCATTGCGACACTCCGCAGGGCTGAAAGTGACAGCAGCAAGGGTTTCTTTTTTTGGAAATGTGAGGGCATTTCCGCTTTGAAGTTGGGGAAGGGCGGCAAAGGCGTGTTTGGTGAGTGACTATTTTCTTTATAAGTCACATTTCTGGGTCCGAAATGGCAGTCTCTGTTGCCTTGCTGAGACCCCAGGATGGAGATCCACAAGTGCCTTGGCAGCTACCTAATCTCTCTCCTCCTCTTCCTGTTCCACTCAGAGACAGCCTGCCATCCCTCCAGGAAGAGACCTTGCAAGATGCAAGCTTTCAGGTAAGGACCGCGAGCAGCTGGGGTGGATGGGGAGTTGGGGGGACATGCTATTGTTACCGGCTGCCGCTCTGCAGATTTGGGCTGGAATGGGATGGCCACCATTCAGCAAAGTGACTGTCACATGCGTGGTCTTCAGGATTTATATTTCAAAACATCCCAGAGCGCCAAAGCCTGGTGAAACGCTTGACTAACTTCCCCAGTGACTCGGCAGCTCCACAAGTAACAGTCACTGCCGAGTAGCTGTGCTGGGACCTGGGCCTGGCTGAAGAGTAGGCAAAGAAGCAGAGAGGGGCAGCCCCTGTGGGCAGGATACAACCCGACATCCCAGACGAGTGGGTAGGCATGGTCTGTGTTGGCCCATGAGAGGATCTCATTCCCTGAGTCCTCCGTTGCCTTCTGGAGTCACCATGAAGAATCAACACACAGGTAATTGCATAACAGAGTTCTGTCAAGTGCCTGAGAATGATCGTGGTTCTTAAAAGTTGGACCGGGAGTTTTGTGAGCAGTCACCATCACTGTTGTAAAAATGACAGGCTGTGATGTCGTTAAAACAGTGCTGTCTACGTGTTCCCTCTGTCCTGTGAGATTCTAGGACTGAATTCTGTTGGGGTGGCTTCAGGCCTGAGGCTGCAGGTCAGGACTCTGCGTGCATGCTTACCTAGCGTGTATTTGGGTGTGTGTATTTACATTCACCCTGGACAAGTCCTTGCCCTTCTCTGACGTGGGATCCGTCCTCTGCGTGACGGTGTTCCCCTTCCTCTTTCTATCAGCTGGGACATCAGGAGATGCCCCAGAGTCTGAAGTAGAGATAGTTAATCTCTTCAGACCAAGATTTACCCAGGAACACAGAATAATCACAAAAGGTCAGTTAGTCACTGGTGCAAACAACTTCAGTTTTGGTGTCCTTAGCCATGATGCACAGGTGAGGATATGGTCAAGGTCCAAGGTCACGCTGGTGCACAACAGGTCGTGGAAGGCCTATGTCCCGCCTGGGGCTGTACTCAACGAGTTCAGAGCTTCAGTTTCTGCTTTCAGCCTGAGGGTTCTTTCACGAAGAAGAAAAGACTGGGTGCCAGAAATAGGCCACTGGGTGATGGAAAAAAGCTCTGAGGTGGACCCCGACAGTCTAAGGCTCTGAGTCAACTACAAGGTCTCTGTCCTTGAACTTCCAGCACTGTTTGTGGTGGCCACTGGTTTCAGATGACTTTTCAAATTTCCATTTAAACTAATAAAAATAGAATTCAATTAAAATTCAGATCCTCAATGTACCACATTCCAGAGTTTGATAGCAATATATGGTTGAGAGCCAGAATATTGGAAGTGCAGATGTAGAGTATTTTGTGTCCTACAAAGCCCACTGGATGGTGCTGCTCTAGAAGTGCTTTGCTGAAGCGGAAAGTGCCTGTCCCGGGAATCTGAGGATGAGGAATGAGGAGAGGGAGGGGCTCATGCAGCCAGCTGTGGTGGGAATTGGGCCTGTCTCTTACCTGGTCTTGACGCCATCTCTTCATACATACCACAGATGTTCTAGAAAACCACACCCCTGGCAGAAAGCTGGATGCAGATTCAGCAAACTCTCAGGGACATAGAAAGGGACTGAACATGGGGCTGGGTACGCAGCTCCCTAAAGTGGGGTCCTTTCGCTTTACAGAATCTGGGATGTCAACCAAAAGACCTTCTACCTCAGGAATAACCAACTGGTCGCTGGATACTTGCAAGGCCCAAACGCTGAACTGGAAGGTGAGTGGTGGCCAGGAAAGCTGATGCTCTATGGTACCAGGTGACCGTATCACTGCAGCACAGTGGCCTGCGCTGGAAACCTAGCTCTGTGCTAATCCTTCAGCTGAGTTTGAAGCTAAGGAGGCCTGGCCTCAGGAGGGTGAGAGGGGAGAGCCTAGGTCGGGAGTTACCTTCTACAGGTATAGTAGTCCTAGGGCCACAGCTGGAGGGGAATAGCCCAAGGGCAAGTTCTACCCCTTCTGACCTCCTAATAAACCCCTTTGCTCCTGTGTTGTTCAAATGCTAACTCTCATTCAAAGTGAATCCACCATATGGAAGACAGTGTCAGGGGCCATAGCGGTCAGTACCACATTCAGCCGTTCTGGAACATGTGCTAAACAGCTGGATGAGCATGCTTTGCCCACAGTATTCCTCAGTTTTCCCTTTAGTAACATGAGGGCAGGTGGAGGACTTGATGTGAGATTTTTTTTCAGCACTTGCCTTCAAGGATATTTCATGTCCCAGTGGCAGGCTGGGTATTTGGAGTGGCATTATCTCCATCTCCCTGCCTTTCCCCACCCCCTTCTCATTCCCCTCCACTTCACCTGAAAGAGCATGAGACTTAACTTTCCTGTTCTTCTGGCAATTTCAATGAAACTTGAAGGCACGGAGAAGCTGAGATTTTCGCTGTTGCATGAGAGCACAGGCAACTGAGGTCAGAGGCAGGTCCAAAGTCACTCAGGTGCCATGGGCTGAGCCGCAGGAGGCCACGCTCATGACCTTGTGTGTGTTTTTTTCTGTACATGAGCAGCACGCCTGTTGACTGGAGTCCAGGTATCTGTGCTCGAGAAGGAAGGGAGGGCAGAAATCACATGGAACAGGATCAAGGCGACTTGGTCCTTGAGCAGCCGCAAGACAGCGTGCTTACTTTGACCCTCTATTTGGACACAGTCCAGGAAGATGGTGCCTGACTGTCTTTTTGACCTTGGGGTTTCAGTTGGAGGGGAAAGAAAAGTCCCTATGCTGCCATCTCCTCTCTATCTCTCTCCTCTTCTTTATACCTGATCCTCTTCTCTGCCCTTCCCCAGAGAAGATAGACGTGGTGCCCATCGAGCCTCACACTGTGTTCCTGGGGATCCACGGGGGGAAGCTGTGCCTGGCTTGTGTCAAGTCTGGTGATCAGATCAGGCTCCAGCTGGAGGTAAGAACCTGCCTCGGTTAGTGACCATCACTGGCGGCTCAAACCACCACACTAGGTCCTTTCTCACCATGCTCTTGCTGGCCAGGATCAGCAGGACACTTCTCGTGTTGCACAGCTGGGCTCTCTCCTGCAGCTGTGTTCAGCAGACCACTTAGCTGTCTCTCCCCATGGCCTCTCAGAGTTCACTGGTCAACTCAAGCTTCCATACAGCATGGCTGCTGGATTCCAAGAGAAATGATCCCCCCCCCACAAAAAAAGTGTGCAAATGCTTGCTAACCCTTTACTTGCATCGTACCACTGGTGCCCCAGTGGCCAAAGCCAGAAGTGGATAAGTCTAGCCTCCATGGGTGGGGTGGGGTGGGAGGGAGACTACCTGGGATGTGAACCCAAGGGTCATTATTCATTTAGGGAGATAAGTCACTGCCCAGCACTCTTTCCCAAAGCCCAACTCTCTCCCAGTAACTTTCAAGATCGTTCTCTTCCAGCCCTAATCGACTCAAACCTGTGAGCTGGCACCCCGCTCAGGCCCCGTCTTCCCTGAGTGCAATAGTAGTAGTCTCAGAGGCTTGTTGGACAGGCTCTTAACTCAACTTTGAGTGACCATACTGTGAGCCTGTCACTGCTTCCACAGAGGACGGGGCACTTTTTGGAGGGTGACTGATCTCTGGAGCGTGGGGATGGCAGGATGTTGTTTTGCACCTTGAGTGGCCGCAATACTCTGCTCGCTGTCTCCTCTACCCTCTCCTTGGAGGCACAGAGCCCAACACTGCACCAGCCTCCGCAGGCCTCCACCTTTGCTCACGGTGTGAGTTCACTGAACTTACATGCTCATGGTCAGAGTGGCCGGATTTTCCCAACTTTAAAGTGTGATGACAGGACAGAGTCTTTGTGTCATCGCTGTCTTAAGAGACTGGGGTCTTGTGGGCTCATGCGGGGTCTCCAAGTCAACGTTCCTGCAGGATTACTCTGGGCTGCGGGAGGCCCCCACCCTGGTGTGGGGTGGCGAGGCAGGTAGTACAGGACCTTCCAGCTCCTCGGCTCTTACATGCTTATTTCACGGCTTCCAGGCAGTTAACATCACCGACCTGAGCACGAACAAGGAGCAGGACAAGCGCTTCACCTTTATCCGCTCAGACAATGGTCCCACCACCAGCTTCGAGTCGGCTGCCTGCCCCGGCTGGTTCCTCTGCACTGCCCTGGAGGCCGACAGGCCCGTCAGCCTCACCAATACCCCCGAGGAGGCTGTCATGGTCACCAAGTTCTACTTCCAGCAGGACTAGTGTACAGTCACACCCCCGTCCATGCATAGCCCATCGATGACTCCAGAGAATGTCTTCTCACCTCTGCCCAGGTCTCCTGCTTTCTCTGGGCTCTGAGGATCAGCTTTGGTACAGCGGACACTCAGGAGGCAGCACTAGAGCCCCAGAAACAGGACTCTGTCTCCAGCCTTCTCAGTTAACCCAGCCCCCATGCCGTCTCCACAATGGCCTTCCAAAGTGCAGACTGAACCATGGTGCTGCTTAAAAGCTTTTGCTGCCACCTATACCTCCAGATGAAATCCAGGCTTCCTGGGCAGCCAGGATATGCCCTCTGTTCTCTCCTCCCCAACTACTCCCTCACTCCAGGGCCCCTGTGCCAGGCCCCGAGGCTACTTGCTGACCTCCTGTCACGTGACTCCCAGACCTTGGTTTGCAAACGGATGCTGCTCCAAGGAGAAATTTTTAGAATCTGTGGCAAACTGTAAACATAGGTTTTCATGGTATTTTTAAAGTTAAGCCAAATTTATTTGTTTATCATTCATTTAAATAAGTCGTTTATTAGGAGATTATGTCCTTTCTAGAAGGGAATGAGAGAGAAAAATATTATTGTGTTAGTGAACTGATTGTGAAACTAGTTCTCCCTTTTTATTTTTATTTTTGTAGTGTCCGAACCTGTAAAAAATGAAAAGTTAGATATTATGATGGCCCACTATTTTTTTTCCCTCCAAGACATTCCTGTCAGGCTGACCCCATGGTCCAGTTCCCAAGCACCCTCGACCCCAGCCCTTTCACAGTTGCTGGCAGGTCTCTCCCCAGCGGTCTCCCATCAGACCTTCCTGAATCCCACGGCATGGCACCCAGTGGCCCCAGAGGTTTTTCTCATCTTCAGGAGGGATGAGTTGCTCCTTGACTTTTTAAGCACTTCTGACTGAACATTTGCTTGTCTCTATGCTTCTGTCTTGTCCCCGACCCTGAGCTCCTGAGAGCGACAGCAGTAGGGCCTAAGGTCCCTGCAGGGCTGAGCACGTGGCCTGGCCTCTGCAGGGGCTCTGTGAATGTATGTTGTCTGCGTTGAGTGGGAGGTTTCCTCCCGCTGTGACTTAGGCTCTGTTTTACAATAAAACTTTTAAAACTCATCTACTTTACTAGCTGTGTCATTGCCTTAAGTGCTTGTGGCAGAGAGTAATGGGAAATGCAGAGGCCAAGTCATCTTTCCCATTCCAGGGTCATTCCTGGCTGCCTTTCCCTGGGAGTCCTTTTCCTCTTTGGGTCTCACTCCCCTTGGGTAACATGAGAACAATCCTCTTGACAGGAAGATATGTAGTACCATCATCTGCAACAGTTCCCAAAGGGAAACAATCCAAATACCCATCACAAAAGAATGAGTACATCAATGGCATATGTTTATGCAATTGCAACACTTGACAGCCAATGCGTGAACCACAGTTGACTGTGCCCAGCAAAATGAATGAGTCTTACAAATACGGCGCAGGGTACAAGAATCACAAGTGCATGTTTAAAACATGATTCTACTTACATGAAGTTCAAAAAAGACCGAATTGAATAGCTGTGTGGAATGATGTAAAGTCCGATGGGTCAAACGTAAAGAGAAGCAAGGATGTGCTCCCTGACTGGGTGCTGACTGGCTCCTGGGAGGTGGAGGATCTAGACAACATTCTATTTCTTGGCATGGGTGCAGTTAGATGGTGTTTTTGTCATATTTCATATTTTGAAATGTCTACAAAACATTTTACCCCTCTGGAGTGTGAGGAAGGGGGTATATGGGTAATGATGAGAATAAAAGCAGAGTATTGAATGTGGCCCTGAGGTGGGAGTCCAAGACTGTGAGAAGGATGGCTAACCAGACACTGCCCGACTAGTCAGGTCAGTGAGCGAGGAGTGTTGTCCTTCCTCCGTCCAGGGCCCATTCACCTCAGGGTTTGGCCTCCAGAGTCCTAGAGGAGATTCCAACCACAACATGGTAGCATAGGAAGGCTTGAAAAATTGTGTTCCCCTAAATACAACTAAAAGGAAACACTCAAAATCTGCTCACAGGAATTTTGAAACTCACATTGCCAGAGATAGGGGATTTTCTCATGGAGATTCCATGCTGAGGTTGGTGGTTTGCTGTGGGGTCAGGGGGTACAAGAGAAGTTGCAACTGGGACGGTGGCTATTCCAGTCACAAAAATAAGCCAGATTCCTGACAAGACAGCACGCGGATTGTGAGTTGTTCCAGTGAGTTTTTCAGTGAGGAGGTCATGTGAATGGGTGGGTAAGTACCCAGCAGCTCTTGTCAGAGCCCAGCTGCCTGCAAGGGGGCAGTGGAGTGCCCAGTGCTCCTCCCAGTGAGAAAAACCATAGGATGCCTGCCCTATAGCTCCAGCTAGCCACCAAACTCAACAAAAAAGAGAAACAAACACCCCAATCAGAAAAATGCAAGTGAGGCAACGTGAGATGAGGGAGCAAGGAACCTCTTCATGCAAGACGGAAAAGAATAGAAGGAATGAAGGAAAAGAATAGAAACCCAGAGAGTTATATAAAAGACAGAATTAGAGGATTAAACAAAAATATTTTATGATAACTTTTTTAAAAAAAAACTACATGAGCTTCTAGAAGGGCAATCAAACACAGAAAGCCTGGTGCAGAATCTTGGAAGAGATCCAGGAACAAAAGAGATTAAAGAGACACTAAAGAGATTAAAGATATTAAAAGAACACAAAAAGATATGCTAAATGAAATGAGGACGATTATGGAAAGCTTATTAAGTAGATTTAAAAGGCAGAAGAGAGAGTTTTAGAAATTGAAGGCACAAATGTATTTGTACAAATGACTTAAGCAACAGAAGAGAGAATAAGATTAAGGAAAAGTGACGAAAGTCTACAAGAACTACCAGACTCCATGAGAAGAGGGAACATAAGGACAATGAGTACACCAGAAGGTGAGGAGAAAGAAACAGACATTTTTTTTTTTAAAGATTTATTTATTTATGCATACAAGCACTGGGGTACAGGCCAGAGGTGTGGGGGGGTGAGAGGATTCACCACAGAGAGCGGGG
>JAGFMF010011928.1:200781-225714 GCA_019455555.1 Galemys pyrenaicus | reverse complement strand
TGCTTCGCTAAGCATAATCCCCTCCAGATCCATCCATGTTCCCATGAATGAGTCTAGTTTTTCATTTCTGATTGCTGAGTAGTATTCCATCGTGTATGTTGCCAACTTTTTATCCTTGCCAGTTTGACAAATAAAAAAAAAAAGGAAAAAAATGGCATCATGTTGTCATTTCGAAAGGGTGTTTATAATGAGTGGTATCGTGAGTCTCACATGTGTTTTAAGCTATTGGTCCTTCTGTGGGCTCTTCAAGTCCTTGCCCTCTGATTTGAATTGTATTTTCATTGTTGTGTTTGTTTTGTATTGCCTTCCCTCCATCCTTCACCTCTAATCCACCAACAGCCCCTTCCTGCCTCCCCCTACCCTCGTGAGCAGTAGCCACACCGGTATATGCGTGCTTCTCCTGGGGTCTGGATGTACTTTAGAGAAATACATGATGTTGCTTTATATTGTCCTGCATTTTTAATTTGCATAAATTGTTTTGTGCTGGAAATCATGATCTCACTTTTTAAACCTTCTTGTACTGTATTTTTTAAAAACTCTAGCTGACCACTCTCCAAACACTTGATTACTACACTGTGTTCCATAGTCAGGATTGTGGAGTTATCCAAACAGTTGATTCTTTTTTTTTTTTAAAGATTTATTTATTTGTGCATACAAGCACTGGGGCACAGGCCAGAGGTGTGGGGGGGTGAGAGGATTCACCACAGAGAGCGGGGAGCAGAACAGGCAGATCAACAGAAGTATACTGCTGAGGGGAGCAGCGGGCACAGCAGGAGAGGTCTACCGCACCATGTGGGTTCCCCCCGTGGCCGGCAGCAGGGATCGAACTCGTGTTGCAGTGGCTGCGATTTGCTTCGTAGTGCGTTGCTTAACCCACTGCGCCACCAGGGGAGGCCCCAAACAGTTGATTCTTATTGAACTGGTCTAGAAAGATTTGGAGACATGCATTTAGGGGGTGAGCCTTTGAGGATGAAAAGAATTAGATGGAAAGGAGACTGGAGAAGGGGACAGAACTGATCAAGAGCACAGCATGAAGACACACCAATCTGTGACAGTGTCAGAACATTCGGGGGCGCCCCATAGCCTGCTGAGCTGCAGTTCAAGTATAAGGGTGAGGTCCTAGGAGAGGCTGGGATTCCCTAAGGACAAAGATCAAGAAGCACTGGGGGCGGTAAAGACTCCCAGGGCAAGAGTGGCCTCTGGGAAGAGAAGCAGGGTGGGCTGGATGTGAACCTCAGCCACTGGAGGTCCCGTGGCAGATGTGAGACCCAGGTTAGTGTGAGGGTGGAGCAGCAGGAACTTCAGGCACCCAAGTTATGAGGGGTGGAGGCAGGTGTCAGGCCTGCTAACTTGGGATGTTGAGTGGCTGTGATATCATAGATGGGGCCACCGGGAGGACAGTC
Organism: Galemys pyrenaicus; assembly: GCA_019455555.1. Classification (NCBI taxonomy): domain Eukaryota; kingdom Metazoa; phylum Chordata; class Mammalia; order Eulipotyphla; family Talpidae; genus Galemys; species Galemys pyrenaicus. Next base: position 224,311 of record JAGFMF010011928.1, on the reverse strand, counting down.
CTGGGCATGTGGGCATGCTACCAGTTCTGACGTCCTGTTCACCCCTGGCTAGAGGACTTGTGCTGGCGGCCGGGACTCTGGGCAGGAGAAGGATCTGGGAGCCTTTAGCAGAAAGGTGGGAAATGAAGATGTGGGAGATGAGGGAGAGGTCACCCCAAAAGAGGGAGCAAGCCTGAGAGATCTTTCTGGAACAGAGCCTGGGCCAGGCATGCAGTGTGAAGTGGATGGACAGGCCGAGCCAGCCAAGGAGACACAGGTTGCACTTTTGAACTCTGCTCTTCGCTGGTGCTGCCCTTTGCTGACTGACTGACCTCGGGAAAGCATCCGCTTGCTACGGGAACTTGGGTGGCCATTATAAACAAGGACGTCTAAGGAGGGGTCCCTGCTTTCCTGGAGTCTCTCAGTGCTGTATTGCACTGTGGAAATGACCCCAGGAAATGAAGGTGTGTGGTCTCTCTTCCTGGGATGAGCTCAGAGGCCCTCAAACTGTTCTTGCTGAGAGCTGCCAAGCCAGGCTGCCCACTCTGTCCCTGAGAGTGACTGCCCATGACCCTGGGTTGGCTCCTGCTGGCACAGTATGGGCATCTCAGGCCCAGGGCTTTGCTGCTCTGGGCAGGGTCAAGTGTGGGCGCCCCAAGGGAATACTGACCCCTCTGGTGGTTGCAGGAAATGCTTTGTTTAGAGCTTTTCGTCCTCCTTTGTTTTCTCAAATATACCTGTTTTCTGTAACACCAGAGCCTTGCTTTCCTGCTCTTGGAAACCTTGAATTAGTGTTACAAGGAAGAGTCTCAGTTCTGTTTCCAAAGGACTACATGGTTGAAAGGTCAGGTTCAACTGTACAAAGTGCTCATTTACATATCTTTGTCATGACTTTTGACGTGAGTTTTCCACCTATATTATTTTATTTAATATATTTCCTTGAGCACACGCATTTGAGAATGCAATATAAAATAGGCATTATCTGCTTTAGCATATGGTCCTAGCAATAACACCTCTGAGCTCACAGGTTTGTTGCATCAGTTGTTTTTTTAAATGCATATTTAAACAAATGTTTATTTTTTTAAGATTTATTTATTTATGCATACAAGAACTGGAGTACAGGCTAGAGGTGCAGGGATTAAGAGGATTCACCAGAGACAGAGTGGGGAGCAGAAAAGGTGGACCTATTGAAATACACTGTGAGGGGAGCAGCAGCCGAGACAGGAGAGGTCTCCTGTGCTGTGTGGGTCCCCTCCCTTCCCAGGGATCAAACTTGTGCTGCAGTGGCTGCCATATAGCTTCGTAGTGTGTGACTTAACCTCCTGTGCCACCAGGGAGGCCCCCTGAAACAAACATTTATTAAAACTGTTCATTAAATGAACCACATACTTAGGCAAACAAAGCCTTAGATTCTTGGATTTTGGAGGCGGTAATCTCATCTGTATAGCAAAGGGAAACATCTTTTCCTCTACCCTCTTAGATTTAGTGACTGGGGCCTGCAAACTCAACTGACAAAAGGCAGAACAGTAGAATAAGGTTAATTGGTATGATCACAGGAGCTGACAAAAGTAGTAGCTGACTTGGTAGATGGTTAAAGTTAGAGGTTTATAGACCTAACAGGAGGGAGAACAAATGGGTTTCTTTTTAATGGGTTTTTAGCAAAACAAATGAGAGAAGAGGAAGTTTGAGGTAATGCTTATGTATAGAGGTATGAGGGGTGTTTTGACACACCACCACCCCCCCCCCCCCCCCCCGANCCCCCCCCCCCCCCCCCCAGAGAAGGGGTTTGGAGTATGTTTTATTGAGTTCTTCCTTCTAGGAGCACATCTGCCCTGAGAAGCACATTATTTCTGAGAAGTTGCTACTGTTACTCAGGTAAAGGAAGCTCTGTGAAAGCTTTCATGCCGCCTCTGTGCAGTCTCAAATGTCTACCTGAAAGTAATATGTCAACTCCAGAGTTCTATGGGTGCCCACACCCACTTCAGAGAGTTCACACTGACAGCCATGTGAGAGGTGGTGACAGGGAAGGAGTAAAGAAATGCGTGTCTGTCAGTCCCTCAGGCCCTTCCCTTCCACACTGGCTCTCAGCCCCCCACCAGCAATGGGACACAGAGGCAAAAGACAGCCCATCGTTACAGTGAGAGGAGAAATCCAATCATTAGTGAAACAAATTTTCTCATGCCCTATTATTCCTGATGTTTGCCAAACACATTTATTTTTAAAAATTAGGTACATGCCAAAAAGGCACAAAGAAATTAAAATCCCGCATACAGACATCACATACAAATACCCACTATCAACCTGTATTTTGTTATTTTGTTTCCTCAATGCACAGAGTTTTAAAAAGTTGAGATCAGAGTGAATACATAATCATTTTTCTTAATAACGTACTGTGAACATCTTCTTACTTCATTCAATGCTCTTCAAAAACAAGAAATTTGCTGAGGATCACCGTGTGGCTGTGCGAGGTTCGGTCTGTGCTGGCCGCATGGCTTTATTTGCGCTTGTTTGCCCAGTCCCTCTGTGGATGTTGAGTCGTGAGCACTTGCCATTATAAGTAACCACGTGTGCATGTGTCTTAGCAGATATTTTGTGAGCGGTTTGGGTGCCAGGCAGACTCTGGGGTGGTGGTGAATAACTAGAACCCTTCCCACTGCTTCCCTGGCAAGGGCAGACTCACGCTCAGTGGCTGCAGGGAAAGTGCTAATAGGCGCTGACAGGAGCCCAGAAGGGGAGTCTAGGAAGAGAGACACTGGGGCCAGACATTGCTGCAGAGGTAGAAGAGCTCCAGGACTGCGCCTGGGCGGTCCCTCCGCTGGGCATGTGTCCACAGCTGTGAAGGTACGGCCTCTTAAGGTTAGTGTGCCAACCACAGAATTGGACAACAGAGAGAAGCATGTCATTCACTGTCATAATCACTTCCTTCCCTTCTCCAGGGAACCAGGGTGGCTCTGGTGCACGCACGTGTGTTCTGAGGCTGTTGATGTTCCCACTGGACTGTTCACCCTCTCCCCATTGCCTTGACTCTCAGAGGCTTCTCCCTCCCACTACAGGACCACAGGCATTGGGGGCGGGGGGCCAGCTCCCGCGATGGACTCAGTCACAGGAAGTCCTACCTCCTGGCTCTGCCCCTGTCCTCAGGGAGCTCGGCAGAGCCAAGGCCAGCAGTCATGTTGGTCAGCGGGACAGCAAACCTGCCTCTCAGAAGAATTGAGGGAGAAAGTGGCCGCCTGTCTGTCCTCCCTGAGGACCCAGACTGGAGGTCGAGAGCCGGAGGAAGGACACATGACTGCCTCACGCCCAGGCTTCCTTAAAGGACAGGACTTTTGCAGAGACAAATTCAGGGGCACGGGAGCCCGCTGAGGTGCCCCTGGCCTTCACCCTCATCCCACCCAATAACTGGTGTCGCTGCAAGTGAGCTCCATCTGCTCAGGAATTTTGAAAGTGTTGAGCTGGGAATGTGCATTCGGCCTTCATTGTCTTTGGCGCTGCCCCCTTGGGAAAGTCTGCTCCTTCACAGTGCGGTGTGAGATGGTCCGGGCCTGGCAGAAAGCTTCTCTGCAGGCTTTCGGTGGACCTGGGTTCAAATGCAGCTTTTCCGCTTCCTGCCTATGTGAGCCTGAGCCACTGCTCTGACCCTTGGTCCCCTCATCCGTTCTGTAGCATGGGCCCCATAGCACCCACTGCCACCCCAGACTGGTAGGCACAGTGCTTAGGCGATCTTGGTGTCTATTAAGGGTCGTTATAGCTGGTGGCCAGATCATGTGCTGAAATCCCCAGGGCTCCTCTTCTGGAAGGTGACCTATACTCCCCCTTCTGTGCTTGGCTCTTGAGAAGCCACCTCCTCTCCACCTGTGCTGCGCAGCTTCCTCTGCGGGCAAACAGGAAGCTGTTCACCTCGAGGGAGACAGGAAGGGGCTGCCTGGCAGCGCTGTGTGCCCACCGGCTGTGGTCAAGTCAGGAAGCAGTGTGTCCTCTGGACCGTGGGCAGGGGAGACAGTGGGCTGGGGAGTGAACCCCAGGAGTAGCATGAAGGAGGCAGCATAACTCAGTTCCCAGCTGGCGGGGGCTCTGAAGGCAGTTCCTCGTCCATTGCCTTCCTCTGAGCCATGCACCCTTCTGAACTGGAGAGTCTCCCCATCGCGCGATCTCCCATCTAGAGTTGTGCTTCTTGCAGCTGGGAAGGAGGTAGAATGGAGCTGGTGACCCCAGGAGTCTGGGAGACTTTTCTTGAAGTGTGGTATAAGCAGGAACCACCCCGAGCCACACCCCAGAGCCCCCCAACACACACACACACACACACACACCCATACATACACAAACCTGTTCCTTGGGAGCAAAGAGAGAGGCAGAGCCCTCTTCTCGCAATGTCATCTGCCAGATTGAGCAACTCTTCCTCACTGGTCCCCAAATACTTGTAGTTATAAGCCTGGCACTGATGCCCAATTGGGGTGACTGTAAAGATGAATGGACCAGTTCTTGCCCTGGAGAAGTTCATGGTCAGAGGGAGGCAAACTACTGGGCCTCATTTGACCAGCGCCTTTCCAGCTGCAGAAGCCGAGTCTGCCAGCACGCAGGAGCAGGGGCGGAGTGGGTCTGGACACCCGGGCACATGGAATCTGGAGGGGGGCTGCTGCCCCCGCTCTCACCTCCTCTTAGTCCTCACCTTGTGGTCACCTGTCTTCTGCCTCCACCTCCCACTTCTCAGTAACCGCCAGGTGCCACGTTCGACGGTCATTTTGGCTCCTTTGTCTTCTTAGATTTTTCTGGTAGTAGTTGACATGACTGACCACTTCCTCCTGAAGTTGTCACGTTTCGTCTTCCATCACAGTACAAAGTCTTCAAGTTTCTCTCAACTTCTTGACAGTTTTCTGCCACTGTGCTTTCAGGCTGCTTGATGGGCACCACCAACTGTGGTATGGACCACTTGACACACACACACACACACATCCTGTCCAACCTCCCATCCTGGTCCAGGCATGTTGCCTCCTAGAGAATCTCAGCTACTTCAACCCAGATATTTACAAAGTCAGATTCTTGCTTTTCTCACATCTTCCAATCTGTGCCCACTTCAGTGTCTGCTGTGACTACCTGTCCAGGTGCCCAAGCCAGAAGTCTAGAAATTGCCCGACTTCTCTGTCTTCATGTTTTGCATCTCCTTAAGTGGCAGAGCTGACTGGTCATCCCGTGATGTGCCCCACATTTTCTGTCTCCTCTTCTCTGCCCTTCCTGCCCCCTCCAAGCCACTGCCCCCCTCACCTGGACTGCCAGCGTGCCCCCCCGCCCTGGCCTCCCTGAGCTCAGTCACTGCTCTTGACTATTCTCCACACAGCAGCAGATGGTCTTAAAAAGAAACATGCATCCTCCCTGACCCGGCTTTTGGGTATTTAGCATGTACCCTGACTTACAACTGGGGACCCCAGGATCTGGCCCATTTTCCCCACACTCTCACTTGCTTTTCCTGGAGCTCATCGTGGAGCCCTAGGTATGCAGTTCCCTCTGCCTGAAGCGCTGCCATGCGCTTCATGGGCTGGCTGCTCTGTGCAGAGGTCCACGCTCCTCGCCAAGTGCTCCTCTACTTCTCCCTGTCTCCCAGGGAGCTCACCCCTGCTGCCCTCTCTCCCTATTCCCTCTCCTTGGCATCCATCACTATTTATAGCTAGATGTGGATTAATTAGTCTGCTTGTTTATTCCTGTCTCTGCCACTAGATGGGAAACTCCCTGAGGACAGGGATCCTGCATTTTATTCCTGATGCATCAACAGCTTCTCACCTCAGAGTGTGTGCTGGTGACCACATTCCAGAGACACCCATGAGGTCGGAGGCCTGAGGGGTAGGTTTGCATTTAGGTCTAAGTGACTGACTGCAGGTGTCTGACTGACACTGCTGGACAGTGTTATAAAACCCCAGATACGGGAGGAATAGCAGCTTGGGGGGGGGGTCCGGGGGTAAGGAGCCAGGTGTGTGTTGGGGTTGTTGTGCTGGTAAATCTGCCTCTAGCATTTATTAGCCCCTGACAGTGGACAGCGAGGTGTAGTAGATCTAAAAATGTAAACGCTATAACTGCAGCCACCAGCTGCCATAATAAAGTGTCCTGTTCTCCTGCTTTCCATCTCGATAAGGAATTAGGATGCTCAGCTTCCTTTGAATGTGGCCCCTGCAGCAGAACCCACCCCTGGCGTTTGAACCCCTCCTTCCCTTTCTCTTCCTCACGGGGCTGTGCCATGCCCACGCTCTTAAGCTGGGGCCTGGGTGACCTGGGTCTGAGGGCACTACTGTTAGGGACTTGCATGTAGAGGAGGCTGCTGGAGTTGGGTCAGTGAGGACGAGAGCTCAGGAGGCATCAGGGTCTTTGCGGTTTTTGTTTTTAAAAAAGTTATTTATTTATGCATACAAGCACTGGGGTACAGGACAGAGGTGTGGGGGGTGAGAGATGGATCCACCAGAAACAGAGTGGGGAACAGAACAGGCAGATTCACTGAAATACACTGCTGAGGGGAGCAGAGGACATGGCAGGAGAGGTCTGCTGTGCCATGTGGGTCCCCTCCCTGGTCAGCGGCAGGGATCGAACTCATGCTGCAGTGGCTGTGGTCTGCTTCATAGTGCGTTGCTTAACCCACTGCGCCACAGGGTCTTTGGACCCTCGGTAGAGAAGCTGGTAGCTGAGGCTGGAGAGCAGACTGTGTAGGGGGAGTTGAGAACTGTGCAGTGCGTATGGTCCCTGCCAGTCTCTGTCTCTTACTCGTGTCCTTGGACTTACATGGGGGGTTCAGCGTGGGGTGGCTGATAGTGGCTCCTGTGTTTCAAGATTTGAGCTCTGGCCCCAGCTTTGTGACTTCTCAGCTGTGCGACCCTGGCCAGCGGCCGAACCTCTCTGAGTATAGCAATGTATAATGGGGATAGTAGAGCTTCTTAAGGGAGATGAGAGCATGGCTGACCTGGTACTTATTGGGAGGTCACCTGATAACTACAAGATATTTGTATCAGGAGCCATGGTTACTCATAGCCACAGAGAAGTGGAAAATGTCATTTGTTAAAAACAGAAAGGGAAAGTTGTCTGGGGGGGGGGGGTTGAGATGCAGGGAGCAGCTCCTGTGTTGCTTGGTGCCCTGCCAGAACCAGGAACCGAGAGAGTCTGGGCAGATGAGAACCTGGTGACAGGGCAGCAGGGAGGATGGGGGTGGGGCTGCTCCTGACCCATACCTTCCCCTTTCCCTACCAGCCTGGACTGGGGAGGAGGACTTTCCTGGCAAATTCTCTGGGCTGGGGTTGGAGCGGGGTGTAGCCCCCTTGGGGAAGGGGCAGTAGCAATAGGAGTAGAGCTCTAGTCTTGTGGGCAGGAAGTGTGAGGTACAGCGCTGCTTCTTCTGGGGAGCCTCAGAGCGGGAGGGGCGAGAGTGGTGAGTGTGTGTGGGGTGTTGAGGGGAGCGGAAGTCGGAAGCTGCAGCCGCCATACTCATACGGTTTCAGATAGACTGTGTGGCAGGGACGGGCTGTGACTGACTGTGGCAGGAACTGCGCCTACGGGCCCAGACCTACTCATCCCTTCTTGGGTTCTCTGGAGGTAAGCAAGACAGGCTTGCTTGGGGTGGTGCTTGGAGGAGCCTGGAGGGAACAGGCGATGTGGAGAGTTGCCTATGGGTCCCGGCGGTAGCGGCAGGGGCAGGTGGGCAGGAAGAAGGCCAGGGCTCTGCGGGCCCACTGTGTGTGCGCGCGTGTGTGCGTGCGTGTGTGTGTATGCGCGTGTGTGTGTGTGCTCGCGCACTCTGGGGAGCAGGCCCCACAGGTAGAAGGCTGCAGCCGCCACCCTTTTCTGTCCTTCCCTTCATCTGCTCCTCCCTTAGACTTCCTCCCAGTCTGGCCCTGTCTCTGATTCTTACTCTGGCCCCCACTTTCTCCAACCCCCCGGGGTACTGAAGGCTGAAGGGCCAAGGAAGCCACTTGCCCTTCGTGGGCCTCCTGGGTCCCTGGTGACTGTTGTGTCTAGTACCAGAGGGAGCTTTTGTGACAGAGTTTTGACACCTAGACCCCAGAGAGGAGGGAGCCCGACAGGCCAAGACTGGGGTGGGGCCTGGACAGCTTTGGGTACCGTCCCTGTGGGAACTCGGATTCAGATTCAGCAACTCGGAGGCTCCCACTTCTTTTTTGGCCCCACCGGCAGGCGCGTCAGGTTCTGGAGACCCAGCTTGTGGTTTTGCAGAGTACTTTGGCTTTGGCCTGCTGAAATGTTGTTCATCATCAGTCATTTCAGTCTGCGTGGCCCTGTGTGGGTCAAGTGACTGTCTTCACAGTAAAGAGAGCTCATGGAGGGAAGGCCCTTACTCTGCCTCGGTCCTCCAGCGGGAGTCCGCCCTCTGTGCAGAGCCTGGGAAGGGGTGACTCGGCATCAGCTGATAATAAATACCTGTTGAGCCTGAGCCAGATATGAAGAAATTGGTCCCAATGACCAGTCTCGGAGCCTCCTGGGACGTCAGAGCGCTGGAGTGACCCTCTTCCTACACACAGCTGACTGCAGCCGCTGGCATGTGCATCAGAGCCCGGGCTTCCCTGTCCTATGTGGAGGGAGGAAGATAGATGCAAGAAGGGTGAGCTCCTGCCTGGCCCTAAGCCTCTCAGAAGTCTTTGTCCGTCTCTCTCCTGCGTCCCCCTCCTGGCCTCCCTCACTGGGTCTCAGATGATCCGGGACCCAGGCTCTCAGCATCACTGCCCACCCTCCTGTGCATGCACATTTGCATGAAGGCTCCTTCCTTGTGGGCAGGATGTGGGGCCTCCCCTATTCATGTCTCTCACAGGGTGCAGGTAGGGGTTCTGTCCTGTATTGCAGATGGGGGAACTCCACCCGTGGTTCCTGGGGGGAGGGACTGATGCGCTCCTGCTCTCCCAGCGGTCAGTCCCCATATCCTTTACCTCCTGTCTGCTGGACACAGGCTCAGCACCTGCAGTGTCCTCCATGGCAAGCAGATTCTGTACCGAACACTGAGAAAACAGATGACTCGAAGTGACTCTGCCTCATAGGGAATTCGTGAATGTCCAAGGGAGCTGATTTCTGTTAGGAAGAGAGTGAGTCTTAAAAGCATCTCAGGGGCCCTCCCTTGTGGCGCAGTGTCCACTGCACAGCGGCGTGAGTTCGATTCCCGGCCAGGGAAGGGACCCACATGATGTAGCAGACCTCTCCTGTCTCGCCCGCTGCTCCCCTCAGCAGTGTATTTCAGTTCATCTGCCTGTTCTGCTCCCCACTCTGTCTCTGGTGAATCCTCTCACCACCCACTGACACCTCTGTCCTAAACCCCAGCTCTTGTGTGCATAGATGGATAAATCTTTAAAAAAAAACAAAACAAAACTGCTTAGATATATGTGTAGTGCTATTCTTAAAAAAAAGCATCTCGGGCTTGGATTGAACTCCTGCTGCCCTCATTATTCGCTGAGCTACCTGGGCAAATTCCTGAAACTCCTGAAGCCTTAGCTTTCTTATTAGTAGGAAGGAGATGTTACCACTTGTTTCATCACGGAGAGGCTGGCAAGACAGGTGAGCTGCTGGTCCTAAAGCACTGAGCCGGCATGTTGCAGGGGTTCAGTTCATTCTCCCTACCTCCACGGAGTCGGGCTGCTAGATGAAAAAGAGAATTACCAGTTCAATTTGAACTTCAGATAAACAGCTAGTAGATTTTTAGTGTAAATATGTCCCAAATATTGGGCATCTTATATCTTATTTGGTAATATGGCAACCCTAGGAGTGGACCCTTTATCTCCTGGGGATCCAGAACCACCCTTACAGGCTCTGTAGCCCCAGGTGTCACATGGGGGGGCCGAACCACTCAAGTCAACACTAACCTTTCACTTTCTAAGCCACTTGCACTAAAGCAGAACATCAGGCCCCCCCAGAACTCTGTCACTGGGGGTGAGTTTCACATGGGTCCCTAAAGGGACTCAGCCATTTCACATTTCCGTGGTGAGATGGCAGTGAACAAGGAGCACAACGAACCTGCCTTCGTGGTGCTTCCATCCTGGAGGGGGTGGCAGCGAGAAACAGGGGAGTCGGCCCACTGAGATCACACTGGGGTGCGGCTTTGAGTTGAGGAGCCAAGCCAGGTTCCTTGGCTCAGACTCGGGCCTTTCCAAGCGTGCATCAGGATGGCCACCACTGCTGTCCCCGTCTTGTCTCTCCTTCCCCACTCCTCCGTTGCTTTGGAGCACACCCACTCATCCCCCAGTGCACCCCTTTCTTCTGGCCCTCAGACTCCTCCACCATCCCCCCTACTGAGATGAGATTGGCTGCCACAGCTTCTTGGATGTTTTCCCCCCTTTGACTTCACTGAGGAACACTCTGCTTCTTCCGGGAAGGCCAGTTTGATACTGCTTATGTCTTGCCTCGCCGGTCACATCGACCTGTGGACTGCTTGAGGCACACGGACCTATTATGTGTGCCTGTTTGCAAAGGTGGACATGAGGGACTCATAAAAAGTCAGGACACGATTTCACTTTCTATGAGCTCCTGCCCACCATGCCTGTTCCCATGATTGGCTTTTGACCTCTTCCCGCCAGTGAGTCCACCAGCAGGTGACTCGCTGTTATCCAGGTCGAGCGCTCTGCTGCCCACAGGGTTTGCTCCTGAGACTGGCGTACCTTCAGGGATGTGTGAGGGGGCGGGGGGAGGAGGAGAAGCAGGGGTGTCTGGAGGGAGTCAGCTTGGCACAGAGAGACCAGGACTTGGCAGGGAGGAAGGGCACGAGGAGGTCAGCCTTGAATTTTGGGAAGGAGGCTGGGGGGCTACCCCATGTTCAGGTCCCTGCAAACGAGGGACCTGTCTTCTCTTGTCTGTCCTCCTCTTCCCCATTATGCGCTGCACGCTGCAGGCTGTTTGCGTGACAAGCTTCTGTGGCAGGAGGGCTCACCTCCTTCCACCCTTGTGGCTCCCCACCAGGCAGGCAGAGGGGAGGGAGGTGTTCATGCCTGAGTATGACAGCGACAGCGAGTCCTGGGCTCACTCATCCCTTCCCCCTTGGAAACAGGACCGCAGCAGATCTCTTACCCAAAGGGGACTGAGAGCAGAAAACGGACAGCTGCTTCGGGGAAGCGGGATAGCCTCTGGCCCTCGGAGGACGGAGGAGGACAAATCAGAAGAATCTTCCACCTCTCGCCTGGCCAGTGGCGAGATGTGGGATGGAAAAATCGAATCTAGAGTGATTTCTAGAACTAGAGTGAAGGCTGAGCTAAAAGAGTTGGATATCAGAGCGGAAGGGCGAAAGCAGGACTAACTCCAGAAAGTTTGATCTAGAACCTCAAACATGAGATTCCAAGTAAGAGAGGGCATAGCTTTTGGGGGTAGTCACAGTGTCGAGAGGCTGATCCAGGGACAGACAGACTGGACCGCTGACTGCACAGGCCTTTCCTAGAAACAAGAACTCCGGACCCTTGGGCCATAGTGCAGCAATTACAGATTCTTGCTGTGCTGAAGGTTTAGACTGCCGGGGGCAGCACAGAGGCGAGGTAAAAACCCAGCATCACTTCAGTCAGCCCGCAGCTCTCCTGGGGGTGTGGGGAGGGCCCCAGGGGCTCCAGAAACATCCTGGGCTTCTCCCCAGGTGCCAGGACAAGGGTTTGAGCTGCGTCCATATGATCCACTGAGCCCCATGCTCTTTCCTGCTGGGCACAGAGGAGAGACTCTGTGGGTTGGTTATTATGTGGTATGGGCCCCCGCGGGCCTGGCGGTGAGGAGTCTGGTGCAGAGAAGGCTGCTCCGCAGCTGCCTCCGCGGTGGGAGAGATGCTGGTAGCAGGGTCGGGGCGGGCAGAGCTGCCTCCCTCACCAGCTGTGGGTCATCAGGTGAATCTTCAGCTTGGCTTCGTCTCTGGCATGGGGACAGCATGTTGCCCCTCCTCCCCCAGGTGTGAGGTGGAGGTTGCTGAGCAAACGAAGGGCCTGCAGTTCTTGGGAACCTCAACCTGACAAGTTGAGAGCGCGCAGATGTGTATATTTACACCTTTGTCCCCTCTGTTACAAGCACACAGTCGTCTTTAAGACAGAAATATGTGAGTGAGGAAAGTGAGGCTAACAAAAGCGAGAGAAGGTGTGAGGAGGCCAGAGGTGCTCTTGGGGCCTTACCCCTGCTCTTCCGGAGAGCCAGTACCAACAGGGAGACAGGGAATTAGGGGCTTCGTGTGTCCACGAGGTCAAAGCAAGCTGCTATTCTAAGGGAGCAGGGCCTGCCTAGAGATGCTAACCTGCAGTTCTACACACAGGGGATGAAGACCAATCTTCTAGAAAGTACCCTGAGAGAGTTCTTGCTGCACCCACGGATGTCCCCCCCCCCCTCCAGAGTACTGTGTGGCTGCTGCACAGGGTGCTCTGAGCTTCCCAGGTGGACACAGCTGTGTAGGAGCCTCCTTCCCAAAAGGCCACCATCTCCTCACCATGCAGCTGTGGCCCACGTGGTGGGGAGCCTGGCTGGGCTCTGCAGGGTCTCCCTGCTTCCGCCTGGCCACATGGCGTCACTGGAAGGGAGCCATGAGCCTGGTGAACCACGCAGACCTTGGGAGGGAGAACTAGGCAGCTGTGCCTTTTTGTTCCTGGGTGCCTGCTTCTCCTGCAAGCTGTTCGTTTCCTTGCCCTTAAACTATGTCTCTGGTGCCCACATATTTTGGTCTGTGTCGTTTTCTCCACTCCCTGCAGCTTTCACACAGTTTTGAGGCATTTCCACCTTTTGCTCCTGAGCCAGCCATCTCAGCCTCTCCATTCTCCAGTCCAAATTCCCAAGAGAAGGGTCTGACAAGCTACCAGTTCATCTTTTTAGCTAAGCCCCTCTGGCCACCTGCAACTAAGCATGGTGTTGCCCTGGTGCAAGCAGTGACGTTGTGGGTCTCAATGGCATGTGTGGTGCACGCCTCACCTGCACAGAGGAGGGCGGTGTCCCTTGGGCGGCCATGGATGTGTCCGTCACACACTGGCGTGTGCCTCCAGGCGCCCACAGCCCTTTGCTCACCTGCGTTCGCTTTGTGTTGGCAGGGTAGGCGCGGAGTCCGCCGCCCCCTGGCCAGCACCCCGTAATCACACAATGGGATTGTGAAGGAAGACGCTCCTGGGAGCTCCTTTGCAGCTTGCACTCTGTGGATGATGGGTGACGACAGACCTTCTGAACAACCCAATCCCGTGGAATTTCTTAACGTCTGTTTGGGAGACAGCCTGCGGCCCTACCCAGAAGCACAACTGAGGGAAACGTGCAGCCCCCCTGACCCTCCAGAACCATGTGGGGAACAGACCTCGGCCTTCGACCCTCCCGATTCCATCAGGCAAGATGTTCCTCCTCAGGACTCCTGCGCCCAGCCCATGCAGCTGGGGAACGGCTCTCCCCAGGGAAGCCTGCAGCAGAGCCAGAGCGGCTCCACCCAGGTGGTATTCTGGGCGGGCATCCTGCAGGCCCAGATGTGCGTCCTGGACCTGGAGGAGGAGCTGGAGAAGACAGAGGGGCTCAGGGCCGAGCTGAGGTGCTCCATCCCCGCGACCCCTGCGGACCTCCCCACTTTCTCCGCCGGCCCCCCAGGCCCTCAGGATTCAGGCCTGCACCCCAGCCCATCTGTGGAGGAGGCCTCAGGGGAAGACAGCAGTGATCCTGAGGGGGAGAACCAGACCCCTGCGTGTTCCAGAGAGGGAACATCAGGCTCTTCCCCGGGGTGGGGTCCCGAAGAGGAGAGCGTGTTCTTCGACAACCCTCTCTTCCTGGAAAGCCCTTGCTCGGACACCAGTACTTCTGAACCACACTTCTCCTGGGGCTTCTCGGGCTCCCTCGCGGATGTCAGGACCGGGTCTGAGTGCCCACAGACGCAGGCGCCTCCACTCCCAGAAGCCAGAGTGCCGTGGGAGCTGGGGAATGAGCCCGACTGGGGGGATGGTACCGCTGATTCCAGCGGGCACACCACCCCTCCATTCCCTGTGCCCACCTACAAAACGCACTCCCTTTCCTGGGCCACCCCCGACACCCCCGAGGGGGCTTCAGTAGCTCCTCCTGGCCAGGAGGAGAGTGAGGTAAGTCGTGCCCGGGGGCATGGAAGGAAGGGCCTTCTTCCCTCTCTGGTCTTCAGGCTTGAATGTACTTCTCAGATGCTAGGGCCTTTTGGAATCCTGGATTCAGAGCAGAAGAACAGGCCTAGTGTGGCCTTCAGAATTGTAGGAGGTTTTTAGCCACACCATAATGTCAACTGGATGCAAAGGCACTTTGCACAGATGTCTCATCTGGCCAGCTCCAACGGGCTGTGGTGTCTGGATGCCTGTTGCAGCCTACTCCAAACCATTCTCACACTCTACCCTCCCACCTCTGAGACATTGCTTAATGCAACATGCCAGGGCGCCCCAGGCCTGCAAGGATAAGATGTCTATTTTAAGAGACTCATCTTCACTCCAGAGACTGGAGCATTTTGCTACGTTAGCTCACCAGCTTTCCTTCTGCCCCTCCCCGCCAGTGTCACTAGAGCAGGCTCCTCTAACAAAGGCAGTCCTTGACATCTACTGGGCCAAGCTATGTGAGACAACAGGGAGCGCAGTTTTCCCAGGGAGGCCCCTGTTTAAGAGATAAGGCTACTCAAGATGGCAGAGAGGGCTGTAACTTTCTAATCTCTCTAATCCCAGAGAACAGTAGAGAAGAGTTGATAGTCCTGCAGCTGTGTCTTTCCACCCAGAGATCAGAGGACTCCAGAGTACTGTGGGAGTTCCCTCCACCCATAGGCCAGGTCATGGTCCTGTTCTGCAGAAGTGTGTTATCTCAGGACCTTCTTGCTCTTGGGCGCCTGGGCCCTCATAGGGACGCCTGGGAGCCCCAGTCTTAGAGCTGGCAGCCTGCCCCATCTTGGCTAGCAGAGCTATGCTCAGCGCCCGGGGGCTGTCACCCTGTGCCACAGCTCCTTGGACTGGTGGTGCTCCAGGAATCATGGCGTGGGGCGTGGGGCGGGGAAGAGCAAAAGACAGTGGGCATGGACAGGAGTCCCAGAGGGCCTTGCGGAGTGTGAAGAAGTCCCTGGGAACAGATTCCCTTTCTCAAGCCTCTCTCCCTTTCTCTTCTCTCTCTCTCTGTAAGACTGGCCCGGGAGGCAGTCTGAACGCTGTGCCATCTGCAGCACCCTGTGCAGTGGAAGCATCGACCTGGGAAACAGGACACGCTGGACCTGAACCTAGCTCAGCCGCCCATCCCGTGCAGCCTTGGGCAAGTCACTTCCCTTCTCTGGTCCTCACCTCCTTCTGAAAAGGAGGAATGCAAACTCAATGATTTTCAGACACAGCACTACTAGAATGGGGGTCTCCTCCCGCCCAGGGTTCCTTTTCTAACTGAGGGCCGTGTGTTCTGGGCCGGGCAGGAGACAGCAGCAGGGAGGGAGGACCGAGTGTGCTCCCAGGTGCTCTTCCTTCCCCTCCATTCCCCTCTCGCTGGCTGGCCACTACCTTCACTTCTCAGTGCCACCAGGGCTTGAGGAGATACCGGTGGCTCTCTCCACAGGCCCTGCCCAGCCCTGAGGACTGGCAGACAGAAGAGGGTCCTCTTCTCCCTGAGGGCAAAGGTGAGACCAATGTGGGAGGCTGGGAAACTGGGCGGTGAGAGCCTCTGGAGTGAGGAGTGGATCCTCCGTGGACCCCTGGGTGTCACTAAGTAGCTGCAGTGTGTTGGGTTGGAATCAGACACGCTTGAGGCTAAAGCCCGCTTCTGGGACTTGCTCAGTCCAGTGGGCTTTAAAATACTCATTTCATATAGTAATTGAAGTGCACAAATGACCCCGCATTTTCAATGCCTGGTCTTAGTGGACCAACAAGGCCTGAACCCTGGTTGCCTTGGGGCTCAAGTGCCGGGGAGTCCTCTGCCCACAGCCTCTGCATGTGGGAGGTCCCTGCCCCAAGGAGGGACAGGACATGCTGCCCAGCCTCGGGGAGGAGCCCAGGGAGGAGCCCCAGGGAGGGAGCAGGCGCGGTGGCAGCTGGCTCTGCCGGCACCCTGGCCCTCAGCCTGCCTCTGTGCCCACCTCCCTCCATGCTCTCCCCCAGGCGACAGGGATGCGGAGTGTCCCCAGGAGTCAGCTTCCTACACTCTGGCCCCCGGCCCCTGGGGGAGCCCACCCTCTTCGCCAGAGCCTAGCAGCCCTGAGCCTGAGAGCAGGGGCCCCAGCTCCAGCCCCAGCCCTGTGACCTCCCAGGAGGGCAGCCCGCTGCACCAGGGCCGCCACACGGCCACTGTTCTCCCCGAGCGGACACTAGATGCTTCGAGCCCTTCACTCTTGGAGACAGATGGGGCAGAGCCAAGTTCTCTGGAGAAAGAGGAGGCAGGAGAGACTGCAGAGCCAGAGAAGGAAGTAAGCAGAGAAGGCCCAGCGGGGCCGGTGGTTGGAGTCATGCAGCCTGACGCTCACTTGGCCCCCACGGCAGGGTAAGTGCTCCTGACGGCTCTGGGGGGCTCCCGCGTTTGCATGCGCTGGAGAAGACCCTGGGCTGGGGGAGCAGGAGAAATGCGCATCGGGATTCCACATACCAGAGCCAGGAGTACATGACAAGGTGCTGGCGGAGTCAAGACAGGTTTGGAAGCACGGGGACCTGTGGGGCAGACAGCCGAGCACGCAGGGCAGGATTTGAGCGTGCAGAGCGGACCCTGAGACGAGTCCAAGGCTGGGCAGGGTGGTGGAGCAGAGGGAGCTGTTCAGGGGCCTGTGCGTGTGCGCAGAGAAGCGGGAGCCCCACAGGCAGCTCTGGGAGTGAAGGTTGGGACTGTGATGTGGGGATTCCACGCTGCTTTGCACTTGAGGAGGTGTTGGGGAAATTCTTCCGGCAGCCTGGCCCAGGGTGCGGCTCTGATCTCCCTGGATGTGAGAGCGCCCAGGAGAGGTGTGACTGGGGCTGAGGGAATGGATCTTGGGGCCCAGAGCAGGAAGAGATAACCGCAGAACTGTGAAGCGGTAGGAACAGCCCAACTGGGAAAGCAGTGTGGGCGGTTTCCTGCCTCGAAGACTGTCCGGGGGGTCAGGAGAGGGCTTTCTCTCGTGTGAGGAAGGGCCATGCCGCGGAGACCAGGAGCCGGCCGTGGTTCAGATCTTGAAGGTTATGCTGCACTAATTGGAGAGTAAACCCCGTGCAGGCCCCATTGTCATGGCGTCGTGGCAACCAGAATCCAGAGACGCATCTGGAAGGCCATGCCGTTCCTCGGGTGTTCAGAGACTTCAGAGGTGTCATCAGAGGAGTCTCGGTCTCTAAAAAGAGTGGGTTCGTTTTACCACAAACTAAAGTAAATTCTACCCAAAACAAAAGTTAATCCACCTAAAAGGAGAAACATGCTTTCATAGTGAATAATGAAAACGTGGGGCTTTCTTGGTGACACTATCACAGAAGTAAGTTTATTTCATCTTTTATTTAGCACCATGTAGGAGGTTTAACTTTCCAGCACAAGTTCGCTGTCACA
Source organism: Galemys pyrenaicus (assembly GCA_019455555.1). NCBI lineage: Eukaryota > Metazoa > Chordata > Mammalia > Eulipotyphla > Talpidae > Galemys > Galemys pyrenaicus. The sequence continues at coordinate 206,911 of JAGFMF010011928.1, read as the reverse complement.
TAAAGGTCATTTTCATTTCACCTCAACTATTTTACCATTAGATGTTCTTTATTACTTATTATTATTATTAAATTACCGTGTTTATTTTATTAGCAACAGCTTTACTGAGATAAAATTCACAGACTTGTATTCACTTACTTGTATTCATGACAGTTTAGACAGTATTTTTTTCTCCAAGTGCTTCCCCATCTAGACATTATTTTATATACAATGCTAAGTAATTTGGTCATTTCTGTAAAAGTACATTAGGGCTTTGTCACCTGACTATGCATATAATTCTCTTTGGATGTGACAGTGGTCATTGTTTTTATTTTCTCCTTTCACTTGTTTGCTGAACTAACCTCCAGTTCTTCCTTGACCAGTGACTTTCCCTGTGATTTCTGGAACCTTCCAGCGTTACTTTCAGGGACTTCAAGAAATCCTAGGCATTTTTGCAAGATTTGTAGTCCCACTTTTCAGATGGTTTCCCTTACCTATGTGCACGGCTTCGTGTACCCCGGCAGGCAGTGAGAGGATTGCAGCAAAGACGCTGACCCAGTCGGGGCAGAGATGGACATCCTGTTAATGCAGAGGGCTGCTGAATGTCTTATAAAGATTTATTTATTTATGCATATAAGAACTGGGGTACAGGCAGAGGTGAGGAGGGTGAGAGGATTCACCAGAGACAGAGTGGGGAACAGAACAGGCAGATTCACTGAAATACACTGCTGAGGGGAGCAGTGGGCAAGGCAGGAGAGGTCTGTTGCGCCATGTGGATCCCCTCCCTGGCCAGGGATCGAACTCACGCTGCAGTGGTTGCTGATGCTTCACAGTGCAGTTGCTTAACTCCTTGTGCCACCAGGGAGGCCCCTGCTGAGTGGTTTATAAGTGGTCATTCTGTCAGTGAAGAGTGGCCTGTCCTTGGGACCTCTGCTATCTTTATCACTCTGTAACTGGGCAGGCTCACAGGGATACCCCACCCCTGTCTGTGAGGTGGCAGGGGGAGCCAAAGTCAGGTAGAGCTTAGACTTGGGGCATGTGGGATTCTCAGTGTCTCATTCTGCTGCTTTCTGGTCTGTCGGGGTTGCCAGGCAGGCCTGCGAGCACTCGTGATGGTCCCGTCCAAGGCCTTTCTTTAGCAGGAGGCTGCCAACACAGGAGGTTGGGATGCCCGGCCTCCCCTGGCTGTCACCATTCTTAAAGCTAGAGCCTAGATTCCTGTTCTCATCCTTGCACCTTTCTGGCTCCAGATCTTGAAGTGGGAGCTAGAGCTGGGCTGGGGGTGGGGGATGGGTAGGGGGGATCAAGGAGGCCTATGAGGATGGCAGGACAGGTGAGGCCCTGACAGGCCGCCCTCCTGAGAATGGAGCACTACATAGCTCTGCGGTCTTCAAAGGGCCGCACTTGACACTTTAGGTAAACTGGACTCAGGTGGTTCGCCTGAGCCTGTGGTGCGTCCCAGGCTTGGTGCCCACCTTTGCTGGCTTTGCAGGACACTGCCCTGCCTGGGTTCTTCAAGCGCCTGGCAGGCTGGAGCAGCAGTCGCTGCCCCTGCCTGTCCCCTGGGTAAGGCCCTGGTCCAGCTCCGCCACCACTCTGGTCCTGAGCTCCAGGCTGGGCTGAGTCCCCTCTCCAAGACTTGACCCAGAACCCCCCATGCCCATCCCAAATGGGATGTCTGAGAACACCAATGGACTCTTGCAGGCTTCCCGAGGACCCCGTACCCCAAGCCCATTTCCCAGTGGAAGACCAGAAGCCACAGGCTGGAGACAAGCTGGCTAATGGTGTCGGCACTGACCAAGTGGCCTGGAACTTGGCATCTCGCCTCTATCACCTGGAGGGCTTCCGGAAGTCTGAAGTGGCCGTCCACCTGCGGAAGAAGTAAGTGGCTTTGAGCCTGAGTGAGTCTTGGACTGAAGCAGGATGGAGAAGAGCTGCTGAAAGTCTTTCTTCTCTGGCTGCCCCTCCCCCCATGTCCCTCCAGTCCCACTGGCATCCCGGCATTCCTATCCTGGTCCACCTTCTCCTCATCCCCTCTCTCTCCAACTTGCCAGGTCTGCTCCTTCCTCTCAGTTACACTGCATCACCCCTTCTTCACACCCTTGATTCCTTTTAGCAGCACTACACCCGGCCACCTTGTCTTTCCTCTCCGACTCCCTGTCTCCTCCCACTCACCACTGGACGGAGGGGCTAGTGGCAGGCCTTCCCTTTGCTCTCTTAGGATGCAGGTCCCAACCTTTTCCTTTCTTGGTCCTGGCCAACACAGGCTGTGTGCAGGCCCCGGGGCCCCCAGTCCAGCACCCCCGTTCGACTTCATCCCCATGTCCCTCCACAGCAATGACTTCAGCAGGGCTGTGGCTGAGGAGTACTTGTCCTTCTTCCAGTTTGGTGGCCAGAGCCTGGACCGTGCCCTCCGGTAGGCCTTGGGGCCCTTTCTGGGGGGCCACAGAGGAGGGATGGCTGCAGGGCGGTGGCATGGCTGAGGCTGGAATCTGGTCCTTCTGTGTGGCCTGCTGGCCATCTTAGCCTGAGCTCCTTCCCTCATTCTGGCCCTTCTCCTTCTAGGGGCTTCCTCCAGGCCCTGGTGCTGAGCGGGGAGACTCAGGAGCGGGAACGAATCCTCTACCAGTTCTCCAGACGCTTCCATTACTGCAATCCTGGGGTCTTCTCCTCAGTAGGTAGGGAGAGGCTGGCCCCAAGGCAAGCAGGGGGACTGTGAGGCACCCAGGCGCATGGCAAGGGTGTGTCCCCATGACTGCTCAGGAAGGAGCTCACTGGGTGGCTGCTGGCAGGAGAGTGGTTGGCGGGGGGGTGGGTGGAACTGTAGCACTGGGGGGTCACCCAGCCAGTGCAGGCAGAGGAAACACAGGTGTTCAATTGCACTTATCTCTTGGGGGCAGATTCTGTACACACCTTGACCTGTGCCATCATGCTCCTTAACACAGACCTGCACGGACAGGTGAGAGGGTGGGGAGTGCTCGTGGGATCCAAGGCAGGTACCGGATAGGGGGCTGGAAGAGGGAAGTTGAGACCAAAGCCTGGGATGGAGTCAGCATAAAGCCCTGGGGACGTGGCATGGGAACCTGGAGGAGGTTCTGGAATGACTGACCGGGGTTATCCTGTTTGTGGCTGTGGGTGTGCACCTGCTATCCACTCCTGTCTGTGGCCATAGAACATCGGGAAAAGCATGAGCTGCCAGGAATTCATCACCAACCTGAATGGCCTGCGGGACGGCGGCAACTTCCCCAAGGAGCTGCTGAAGGTACCATAATGGGGCTCCCTGGGGGAGGATGCGGAACCCAGGCGTGGCCCTCCCCAAGTGCCCCTGGGAGGACAGTGCTTGCTTACTGAAGGGCTGCTAGACCTGTGCTCCAGCCAGCAGTGTGGATTCACCTTGGCACCTGTTGGCTGACGCACATTCAGACTCCTGCACCCCCACAAGCCTACTGACTCAGAATCTCTGGACTGGGGGGCCCCTAAAATGTTACATTCATCTCCCAGATGATTCATAGTCCCCTGAAGTCTGAGAATCATTGATTTCTTGGTTCTCTGAATAAACATAAGGAAAAAGCTTTTAATTGCTACAAGTCTGGAGCTGGGACTTGGGAGCCAGATATTCTGAGGTTTGAATTCTAGTCTTGACCAACTCAGGATCCTCCTGGGGGTCATAAGCACGCTGCAGTGTTGGTATTAAACTGAAATAAAGTTTGTCAAGTGCTCAGCACAGTGCCTGGCACACAGCCTGCCTTTTAGAAGCAAACACAGCTTGCAGGCTCTTTTGTCTGGTAGAACATTTACTTAGCAGTTCCTATGTGCCAGGCACCTTGCTAAGCAATGCCAGGACTACAGATCATCTGCGTGAATACTTCCAGTTATATCAGTTCACAGCACTCCATCCATCCATCCACCCACCCATCCATCCAAACTTCCTTCCTTCCATCCATTCATCATCCATCCAGACATCCATCCACCCACCCACCCACCCATCCATCCACCCACCCATCCACCCCCTCCACTCACCCAGCCAGCCACCCAGCCATCCATCCATCCATCCATCCATCCATCCATCCATCCATCCATCCATCCATCCATCCACCTACCCACCCACCCAAACACTCCCCCCCCCAATATCCCCACCCACCCATCCATCCAGCCAGCCAGCCAGCCAGCCAGGGAGCCACTCACTATACATTTATTCCCCCATCAGTCAGCGATTCCTTCTCTGTCAGATTCCTCCGGGCAGGATGGCATGTGGGTGACTCATTTCTTCTTCAGGAGAACTAGTTCAGGACAGGTAGGGACTGGGCTTGCTTTGCTCATCTCCAGCACCCAGGCACAGGCATGCCGCAAATGCTGCACAGTAGTTGTCTGCACGCATGTGTGGATGAGCCGCTTCCCTGCTCAGGGAGGAAGGGCAGCTCTTTTGGGGGAACAGGTGGGATGCAGCATGCTGCTCTCCCAGCTCTGCCAGAGCCTGCACCCTAGAGTCTGCGCCTTCCCTGCCCACCCGTGTGTTTCTGTTCCAGGCCCTCTACTGGTCAATCCGAAGTGAGAAGCTGGAGTGGGCAGTGTGAGTGAGAGTCCCCTTGCCTGACTTCTTTCCCGTGCCTCTGGACATGTCCTCCCTCCCCACACTGCGCCTCTGAGTGGGGTGTAGCCTGAGGCAGGGCCCTGGGCCAGTCTCAGAGAAGGGGAGGGTCTCAGATAATACTTGGAGGAGCCCAAGGTGGTGTGTGTGAGGGTTGACAGTGGTTCCAGGATTGGTGGAGTGGTTTCAAAAAGATCCCACCTTTTGGAGGATCCCGGAATGTTGCTCCCTCGTAGGAGAGGGGGTGTCGATGCCCTGAGAGGCGGTGGTCCCTTCCTCTGGCACTCCAGCCTGGTTGTCTGGTGTTCAGGGATGAAGAAGATGCCAACAGACCTGAGAAGGCCCAGCCATCTACCCCAACTGGCAAAATGGGCAGCCCCTTCCTCCAGCTGGCCCAGGACCCCACCGCGCCCACCTACAAGCAGGGCATCCTGGCCCGGAAGATGCATCACGATGCAGATGGCAAGAAGAGTGAGTGTCTGCTGCCGGCTGCTGCCTGGGGTGTCGCTGTGGGAACAGCGTGATGTGTGTGGAGCTGCTTTGCTCAGGGACAGGCGCTGGCATGTGCACGGGTCCGCGACAGCTGTTCTGTTCCTTCCTCACTGGTGACCAGGGGCTGGGCATTCCCTGTCCCAGACCCCTCTGCTGAGGCAGAAATTAGCCAAGCACAGCAGGGTCTGGGATAAGAGGCAGAAATTACAGAGAGGTATGGGGATGGCCATGTCAAGTACGGGGACGTGGAGGGGAGAAGGTTTTACTTTTTGTTTTGGGGGTGGGATGTGGGAGGCAAAATAGTTAAGGCTCTGGGAAATGATGGTATCTGAGCTGCACTCTGCAGGAAGAAAGGGGCTGGATATCTGAAACTGAGCAAGGGGCAAGGTGGACTTGTGCTGAGCAGGGACACGTGAGAGTGGCGGAGATGCGTTTGGGCCTCGGTCCCAGAGAGCTGCAAACTTGAGAACAGGCAGGGACTCGGCCAGGGCAGTAAGAGAAGCCCAGCCTGGACTGGGTGCGGCGACTGGCCTGTGGCTGTGAGAAGCCCCGGGGCCTGAGAAGGGAGGTGACCGCATCCTGCCTGAGCCCCTGGGCCTCTCTGGAGGGCAGCAAGAAGATGTCTGGGTGGCGGCGCTGCTGGTGTCGGAGAGGGCGTGTTCTGTGCGAACGTTTGGATTTGTATGTCAGAGGCTGGTTTGGTTTTCAGCGTGATGGCCCGTGTGTGGGGCACGTTACTGGTTCGTTCGCGATCGGGTGTGTCCTCTGTGTCGGCATGCCTCTGCCTGTTTGTGTGCACGCTGGGGAGAGACTGGACAGGGGGAGGGAGAGGAGGACTCTGGGTCTGCGTGGGTGCCAGCGCTCACCTTCCTGTTCTGCACCCGGGGCAGCGCCGTGGGGCAAGCGCGCCTGGAAGATGTTCCACACCTTGCTGCGAGGGATGGTCCTCTACTTCCTGAAGGTAGGAAGCGTGTCCACCCCCCCCCCAGGGCAGGTGGGGGACAGGGAGGGTCCTCTACTTCCTGAAGGTAGGAAGCGTGTCCACCCCCCCCCCCAGGGCAGGTGGGGGAC
>JAGFMF010011928.1:11754-200677 GCA_019455555.1 Galemys pyrenaicus | reverse complement strand
TTCCTGAAGGTAGGAAGCATGTCCACACCCCCCCCCCCCCCCGGGCAGGTGGGGGACAGGGAGGGCCTGGATGCTTGGGAAGGGGACAACAAGTGACAACAGTCCTCTTTTCTGAAACCCTTGTCCTGGGGCAGGGAGAGGACCACAGTCCCGAGGGAGAGATTTTGGTGGAGCAGATGGTGGATGAGCCCGTTGGCGTGCACCACTCTCTGGCCACCCCCGCCACCCATTACACCAAGAAGCCGCACGTCTTCCAGCTACGGACTGCAGACTGGCGCCTCTACCTCTTCCAGGCACCGTAAGTCCCTGCGGTGGAGGACAAGTAGCAAGACCCCAGCTCCCCTGCCCCCGACCCTCTGCTCGCCCTCTGCTGGCTGCCTGCCAGCCCTGGTGGGAGCTATGTCTTGACCAGGAAGCAGCGAGGGCTGCAGCTGGAGGGGTCCTGGGCTGTCTGTGGGAAGCACGAGGGCCTCCTGCCCCGACCCACCTTGCCAGCACACCAGCCTCTTCTTGTGACTCTGGACTCCCCCAGCTCTGAACAGAGGATTCCAGGCAGTCACTAACAATGGGCCTGTCATTCCAAGATCTGCTGCCTTCCTAGAGTTTCCTTTTCGACCTGTGAGGAGTCCCCTTGAAGAGTCCACCACTCTTCTCGCGTCAGGGTTCCTGGCTTTCTGAGGCCGAGTCTTGAGCTGTTGGACACAGGAGACTGGGGGAGGAGGCGCGGGCGAGCAGACTAACTGACCCTGGCACAGACAGCCTGCTCTGCCCGCAGCACCGCCAAGGAGATGAGTTCTTGGATTGCTCGCATCAACCTGGCCGCTGCCACGCACTCCGCGCCGCCCTTCCCTGCAGCCGTGGGCTCCCAGCGCAGATTTGTCCGGCCCATTCTGCCCATGGGCCCTGCCCAGAGCTCCCTGGTATGGCCCCCGGGGAAGTGCGGCTAGAGAGGAGCTCACCCGAACTGAGCCAGAGGACTAGCGGGGAGAGGGAAGGGGCAGGGCTGTACCCCGGCTTGGAGTGGAGAGGGCTGGGCGCCTGGCATAGAGCGGGGTCGGGAGGGGGGTGTTGCTGCACCTTTGTGGGGGAACAGAAGAGGGGGCTGCATGCCTGGGCTCTGGAATGAAGGGGGAGGGAGGGTGGGCAGCTCGCCTGTCCCCAGGAATGGGGCATAGAGTTGCACACCTCGATCCTGAACCCGGTGGAGGAGTGGGGGCGGGGGCGGGTAAGGGGAGAGAACACAGATGGCTTCTTCCACTGCCTCCCACTCCCAGGAGGAGCAGCATCGATCCCATGAGAACTGCCTGGACGCTGCCTCAGATGACCTGCTGGATCTGCAGAGGAACTTACCAGAGCGGAGGGGCCGCAGCAGAGAGCTGGAAGAGTACCGCTTGCGGAAGGAGTATCTCGAGCATGAGGTGAGGCTCCTGAGTCTCACAGCCAGCCAGGCCTCTCCTGCCTTCGGGGCCTTCTTTGCCTCCCGGACCAGACCCTCTGCCGCCCCCTCGTGACCGCTTCCGTCCCTGCACCCTAGGCTCTCTGGGTTGCTCAGGACGAGGAGAGGCATTTGTGTGACGAAAGCAGGCCTGTGCGTGCTGTCTGTACACTTGCGGGCAGGTGCATGTGCAGGGGCATGCGCGGGGTGTGTGTGTGTCAGCAGGTCCCTCTGCTTCTTGTCGCGAAGTCTCACAGAGGCTGCTTGCCTGGACGCCAGATCTTAGGGCATGTTAGTAAACATTTTTGTTCTCTACTAAGAATATATTTGACTTTCCAAAGTAAGAACTATATTTTTAGTTCATTTATCCACCCTAATACCTAGGTAGGCAGTGCTTTTAGAGCTGGAATTGCTTGCATGGCTTATTTTGTTCCACAACAACTTTGGGGAGGTTGGGACTATTACCTTCATTTTACAAAGGAGGAAACTGAGGCAGAGAAAGATGAAACCACTTATCCAAATATGATAAATACATGTGCTACTTCAGTCCATGTCTACTCCACAAATGTGTGAGCCTCATTTTTGGTTTTAATTAAGGAATGACCTTTATTAGCTCTGTGATCCATGCCGAAATGTTTTATCCTCTAATCCTAATACATTCTCTTAAATTTGGCCTCCTGTCCATGCATATTCTGGGACCCTAAGAAGGAAGGGTAGGAGAGAGGCAGTGTGACGACAGAAGGGGTATGAGACCCAGGAAAGGAAGCTGAAGGTCAAGGTGGCCTCCTGGCCGCACCTGCTGGGGCCTCAGGCTGCCGTCTTTCTCCAGGCCCTGGCCCATTCCTGTAGTTGCTGGTTGCAGCAGGGTCTGCAGGCCCCGGATGCGGCCGAACCCAGCTCCAACTGCAGAATCCCAGTTACCCCCTAACCCCCCCGCCCCACCCCCACCTGCCAGCTGGGACTTTGAACAAGCTCCTGGCCGTTCCTAGGCCTCATTTCCCTTTTTTAAAGCAGCGAATGATTCGTGCCCTGCCAGCCTCCCAGCAGCCAGGATGAGGGTCCCGTGAGATGGAGGTGGGGAAATACTTAGTAAACTGGGAACCGTATCCAAAGGATGCTAGTTACAGAGACCCTTTAGGAGTGTGAAACAGATGAGAGTTATCATGATCTCCAGATGCCAATTGTTAAAATGCTATTCAGACTCAATTATGGTTCGGTACAGATGTGAGCATTTTGTGTACAGGGCTGCCCAGATCTCAGGCCTGGAGGACTTCAGATGTCTGAGTGCCTCTGAGATGTAACACGTTCTAGAGATGTTAGTTACAGCACTACAAGGTCAGCTATTAGAACAGGGCTGGGCTGATGGGTGTTATTCTAATACCATCCAGATAACTGCAGGGTTCTAATACTTTACTGCTGTGTTATGCAAGGGCGGTTTGCTCAAGTCCATTACAGTTAGCACACACTAGCTGTTGGCCTAGCCTCTCTTGGAACAAGTTTTCATTGCCATAGCTTCTCACATGGATGAGCTGCCTGGCCCCTGCATTCCAGCCTCCCCCTGACCTGGAGCCAGGACGTTGCTCAGGGGCTGGGGCTTGTGTGTTGTAGAAAACCCGCTACGAGACCTATGTGCAGCTGCTGGTGACCCGTTTGCACTGCTCCTCGGATGACCTGGACCTGTGGGAACAGCAGCTGGGGAGTGAGGCCGGAGACCTTCAGGAGCCCAAGCCCAGCCTGAAAAAGTCCCACTCCAGCCCGTCTCTGCACCAGGACGAGGCCCCCACCACGGCCAAGGTGAAGCGCAACATCTCAGAGCGTAGAACCTACAGGAAGATCATCCCCAAGCGGAACCGCAACCAGCTGTGAAGCCAGCACCACCGCGCACAGAGGCCGGCACCTGCTCTGGGAGGGACCAGACACGAAGCCCGCAGAGCAGCCTTGTCTCAGTGCCTCCTTGATGGGGCAGCAGACCACGCTCCTCCCTGCTTCTCCCTTCCAATGAACAGTCCATTTCCCTGTGGTCCGCATCCTCTCCCTAGCTCATGGGAGCTTTCCCAGCACTGCTGTGTCTGCCCCCCACGGTGGTCCCTGGGCACTCCAAGGGAGGCGGGAGGTGGAGAGACTGACTCCATTCCCAGAGGGTGACTGGTGTCACCCTTTACCCCTCTGGAACCCAGAGTGACATCATTTCCTGGGCCTGAGGGAGCAGGGCCGCTCAGGCCCTGCATGGAGGGGCAGCCTTTGAGCAGGGGAGGGCTTCAGGTGGCCAACACGCAGGCGGCAGCCAGGCGAGGGTGACTGGGGCCTGTGTGCTTTTTTCTCCTTCTGGTTCCTTTCCCTATAGTCGTCCATGTGCTAGGGGCTGACGAGAGGCCCCATCTCACCCACCCGATTGCTAGTCAACCGAACAGACTGAGGAGGTCAGTGAGAGCCAGAGGGGTGCGGTCTCCAGGGCCTGGAGTGCATGAAACAAGGGGCCTTTGTTTCCAGGCCAGGGAAGGAGATTCTTCAGGTTCAGACCCCAGGGAGCTGCGGAGTAAGAGGTTTGGCACATCCCCTTGGGGGTTCTCTGGGCAGGAGCCCTGAGGAGAGTTGTGAGGGTTGCACTGGCCCCCATTCCATACAGCTCCATTCCTGAAGGCGCCCAGACCCCTTTTGCCCTCTCTCGGCCAGATCACTGAGGGCTCTGCTGGCCTCCCGGAAGTCTCCTTGTGCTGCTCTCTGGCTGCCTCCCAGCTGGGCCTGTTCTGGGGGGAGGTTCCGGAGGCTTGGGGTCCTCAGGCTCTGCCTGTGGGAAGGAGGCTGGGCTGGAGGAGCAGCCACCATTGTCTCTGTTCAGCCAAGTGTGCCAGCAGGCTGCCCGCCCGCTGCCTGCTGGCTGACGCACTGCCTCTCCCTTCCTGCCCGCGTCCTCCTCCCTTCCATGCTTGTAAGCAGCTCTGGGGCCTAGAACATCAACCCGTGGGGCTGACCTTTGGAGACATGAGGAGTCCTGAACCGGGGCCCAGAGCTGGACCATGCACCCAATGGGTGCCCAATAAAAACAGACCAGTGAAGATGGAGGCGTGCGGGAGTGTGTGTGGAGGGGAGGGTTAGGCAGTTCTAGGTTGTTGGGGCCACCTCTGGTGGCAGACTGTCCCCCCTTTTTCTGAATGGCTGTGTGTGTCTTTGTATATGCCTCTGGGGTGTGTGCGTGTGTGTGTGCGTGCGTGTGCATGTCTGCATGTGTGTAGAACAGTGTGTGCAGGAGTGACACATTTATAAACCAAAGCTGGAGGAGACCTCAGAATCATTTATTCATCATTCGACTCATTCTTTCACTCATTCCACAAATAATAGTGACCACTTTTTATGGTCCGGCACTAGGGTACGCAAGGAGTGAAACACGTCTCTGACCTCCAAGGCATGGCCACTCCACCCTCTGGCCCCCAGATGCCAGTGCAGAGGCATGCTTTATCCTGCTGGGGAGGCGTGATGAAGACACATCCCCACCTAGACCCAGGGATTTGGATTCAGTAGCTCTGGGTCAGGAACCTGGATGTGTATCTTCTTGGGAAACTGATGTGCAGTGGCAGTTGACAGCCACGGCAGAGACCAGTTGTCCCATTTTGTTGAAATGAAAACTGAACATCGGGTGACTTGGTCCAGGGCTGATGCTTACAAGTTAAATAACCTTCATGGGTTATTTCACCTCACTGACCATGTGTCTTTATTTCTAAAACCAGAATAAAGGGTAGAGTTTCATGCGCATGGGTGCACATGTGTGTGTGTGCGTGTGCGTGCGTGTGTGTGTGAGAGAGAGACGCCTTGATGCTGCCTTGCTTTCTAGTCTCACATGAAGCCTTCAGAGCCAGGTGCTGGCGTTCCTTGGCCTGGAGGCAGGGAAGTGGATACTGGGCTGCTAGACTGTGCTTGTGACGTGTGACCACTGGGGGGCGGGCTTGCCTCTTCCTAGCTTTCACCACCCGTTTGTCTAGCTGCAGAGCCCTGCCCAAGGGAAGTCAGCAGGGTGCTCAGCTGTCGGAACTATGGGCTTCCACTTCCCTCACCCTACAGCAGCCACAGCTGGCCTGCCACGCAAAGGGTGGGATGGCGACATCTTCCTGTAGGTGGAGAGGAATGAAGACATTTCTGGAACCTGAAGGATCCTGGATTAGGGGAGAAAGGAGCGCTGTGGGCCTCTGTTTGATCTTGTCTCCGCCTCCCTCCCCCCCCCCCCACCTGTGAGGTCAGCAGAAGGGGACTGGCACGGCTCATGAATGTGCGTGAGTTCGTCAGTCGCTCCCTTTCCAGCCAGGGCCTCGGTCCCCTTGGAGCTGCCATGACGCCAGGCGATGCCTGATGCCGCCACCGCGCCATCTCCTGTCTCTGCTCCTGGCTCTCTGCTGATGACATTCGTTTGTGATTTGAAAAAGATCCCTGAGCCTCAAGGCCTGGTCCTCTCCTTTGGTGGTTCAGAATCAGATGGAGACAACGTTAGGGTGCTTTGGAGCTGGAGAGCTGGGGGGAGGCAAGCTGAGGAAAACACAGCAGTGGGTGAGCTGAGGCCATGTTGTAGGGACCGTGCATGTGACTGAAGAGTGTGGTGGGCTTTTTGGTTTTTTTTTAAGATTTATTTATTTATGCATACAAGCACTGGGGTACAGGCCAGAGGTGTGGGGAGGTGAGAGAGTCCACCAGACAGAGCAGGGGGCAGAACAAGCAGATGGACTGAAACACACTGCTGAGGGGAGCAGTGGGCCAGGCAGGAGAGGTCTGCCTGCGCCATGTGGGTCCCCTCCCCAGTCCGCAGCAGGGATTGAACCTGTGCTGCAGTGGCTGCGGTTTGCTTCATAGTGTGTTGCTTAACCCACTGCACCACCAGGGAGGGCCCTGAAGAGTGTGTTTTTTTTAAGCCAAAGAGGGATAACCTCACAGCTTGGCAGATGGCTTGGGAGCTTTGCTTTCAGAAATGAAGTGAGGCCCATTGATAGGAAGATGCCCGGAAGTATTTGTGCAACTTCTCTGTAAGTCTTAAAAAAAAAACAAAACAAAACAGGAGCCAGGGAAACAATGACCTGGAACCTTGGAACAACTAACTTGGTGCCCCTACACCTGGTGCTTCCTCCTTCCACCCCACCCTGGCTCACCTGCCTGCTTCCGCGTGCTGCGCAAGGCTTTTTCTGCCCACACCCAGAAGGCCTCCTCCCCCGCTGCCCCTCTGCCACCCCTGTGCCTCCAGCTTTTGAGGTGTCTGTGCCCTCTGGCCAACTAACTGGCTCCTCCCTCTACCTGTTCTCTTTCTCTTCCCTTTTCTGGAGGAGGAGGGGTGTTCTGGGTTCCAGAGGCTGAACCCTCCCTGCCAGCCCCTCTTCTCTGCCTGCCAGGCATCTCTCTCCCTCAGATCCCTATATGAGTCTTCAGGCCTACTGTCTACCCCCTTGCTGTCTTCCTTGCCAACAGCTCCAAATATCACCGTCATGAGGAAAAGAAAGAATAGCCTGCGTTGGACTCTGCATCTTGTAGCTGAGACTCACAGGATGTGGGGTCTCCTCCAGCTGCCTCCCTCTTCACTTGGTTCTCATTCACATCAGCATCTGCTCTGCCTCCATGAGGACCATGAGGACTCTCGGTCATCAGGTGTCATCGGCCTTCACCTGCTGGTCACCGGGTATGTGACCTCAGCAGCCTGGTCCTGGACTTGGTGGCCTGAGCTTGGGTTCCAGAGGTTCCTGACCCACCTGTCTGACCAGGGGCAGTTATTTGGCCTCCTGTGCTTCTGTTTCTTCTCTATAAAATGGGATAATAACCCTCCTTACCTCACAGGGGTTTTGTGAAGATTATGTGAAATTATGTACGTAAACACCCCAGAACAATGCCTGGCACAAAGGGAAACTTCATAGGTTAGCTATTAGTATTTGACCTCACTGGCCTTACCTCACACACCCCCACCCCTGCATTCTGGCTCAGGTTCTGCTCGAAGTCTGGGCCTCCACCTCAACTCTCCTGTGGCGGGATGATGCAAGTTACAAATATGAACTCAAATGGGTTTTAGCAGGAAAGGGCATTGATTGGATTGGATGATTGGATAATCTGTACGTAGGTCAGATGAGATTTAATCTTGGGCTCCACACTGAGCAGGACCCCAGTTCTCTCCTGCTCTTCTGGTCTGCACCTCCCAGGCCAAGGAGGCAGAATGACCCTCACGGTACCAAGATGGGCCAGCACCTCCGAGACTCCCTCCTCTTGGAACTCTAGCACACCTAGTGCCTGTTCCTTGAAAATCTCAAATTCAAGTCCAGAAATGGAGGCTTTTTTCCAATGAATTTATTTGATTACATCTTTGTTAATTTTTGGACAACATTTGATTTGTCCCCTCAGGTATAGTCCCCATAGCTCTTCCACCACCACAGCACCTGTGACCCATCACCACAGTCCTTTCTGCTCTTCCCTGACCTGTTTTGACCCCTCTCCCTTCTCTCTCTCCTGCTGTGTGCCTCAGATCTATGGTCAGCTTACAAGTTTTGTCTTTTTTTTCCCAGTGCTTCATTTGGCTTCTCTATATTCCATATATAAGTAAAACCATCTGATATTTTTCTTTTTCCTTCTGACTTCTTTTGCTTAGTATAATCCCTTCCAGCTCCATCCATGTTGTGGCAAATGACATGAGTATCTCTTTTGATCACTGAGTAGTACTCCGCTGTGTGTGTATACCACATCTTGATCCGTCAGGAAGGCGTTTCTTTGAATGGCCTACCTTGAGCCGTATGCCCACCTGTGAGCCAATCGCTAGGGGACCAGCGGCTTAAAGTAATCAGAGCTCACCTTCTGTGGTGGGAATAGGATGAGATGAGAGGTGGAGGCAAAACCTCACAACGGAGAATTGGGATCAGCTACAGGGAAATTCTGAGCCCCACTAAGGTCAGTAAGGGGAGAAAGCCAGCCGCTGCTCAGATGCCATCTCCACAGAGTCCTTATTCCTCCTCCCTCATTTACTCTGTCATGGGAGAGCTAGCAATTTTTACACTCCTCCTTCTCTTGCTTTGCCCTGCCCTGCCCTGGCCTCCTCTTCTTTCCCAGGAAAGCGTAAGTTTCACAAGGGCAGGGCCAGGCCAAATTGGTTTCCATTGCATCTCCAGGCTCTTATCTAGGCTCTGCCACCTTAAGTTGAAAGATGTAAATCCCAAGACTTTATCCTCCCTGAACTTTTAGCACTCTGCTTGCTCCTTGTTCATCTACTTTCGAGCATGATCCTTTTCTGTCCCTCTGCTTGATCCTTCTGAACTCAGCCTTTCCACAAGGTGAGCTGCTACCTTGGCTGACTCTGTGCTTTCAGAAGAGCTTCTTGAAAAGTCTCCAAAGCTACATCTCAGCCCCGACGTCTGTTCTGTATTTTAGAACTGGGGTTGGAGCTACGGGACCTAGTCCTGGGTAATGGCAAATATCTGTAGAGATGCTCCTCGTGACTCGTAAGATTGAACTCGGGATCTACCCTAAGCCTGCGCCTCCTGACGTTCCTGTTTGCTTTCAAAGGCCACGCAGCAGGATTATAGGGAGATGAGACTGGTGGACCTTTGGTAACAGGTAGAAGCTTCTGGGTTTATGATCTCTTTGTCCTCATCTTGTGTGATACAGGCAGGGTTGGGAGGAGGCGCTTGGACCGAGAAGAGCTGATTCCCTCATTCAATGCCTGCTCAGCAGTCTTGTCCTGTCTCCCGTGTCCCTCCCCGCCCCCCTCCCAGTGTGTTCCCCTCAGCCTGGGGCTCTGAAGCTTGACTCCAGCTATGAGGATTTCCTAAGACTCCAGTCAAGGTCACGTGCTAATCTGTGGTCCAGAACCCGCTGGAAGCAAGTCCAGGAGTTGAAGTGAGATTGAAGGACACAGACACTGCAGACAGAGGGTTTCTTCACACCAGACGGCCTGGGTTTCAACACTGTCACCCCCAGGCTGGGACTGGGAGTGCCCCTTGCTTCTGCCTGCTGATGTGCAGCACTGGGGGGCCCCGCCAAATGGGCTGGGTGTTTCTGAGGGCATTACCCACTCTTTGTCCCTTAAGCAGCTCTTAGGTTTACAGCCAAGAGACACAAAAAGGCTACCTCTCCTGAGAATTTGTATGTTGTCTCCTTGTGAACAGGACCAGGCAAATGACCGTGAAAGCCTTTTCTCCTGCCACCAAGAGACTCAGGGCTGATTTCTACCTTCGGTCCTACTATACCACTGTTTGTTTATTTTCTGTGGTCCTGCTGCTTTATTTCTTTTTATATTTTACTAATTTATTGCATACATTTCCTATGAGCTGTCTCAAATCCTCTCTGGAACAAGGTGGGGAATACATTAATATTTAAAATAAAATAAACAAAATGTCAGTGTGTGTGTCTTAGGCTGGAAATTCCTTAAGGGCAGGGACCATGTCTGTTTATATAGCACCTGGCACAGTGTCAAATTGAGGCTTAACAAATGAATTTTGATGAAGAGAGAGAAAGAAGCTGCGTACACTAAGAGATTTAGACCTCACCCCCCAGCTAACCCTCATCCAAACCCCTTTTGCAAGGGGTACACTTTCTCCTGGCCCATTCCAGCCCTCACCCCACTTCCTGTCATCCTACCCTGGTCCTCTCAGCCAGGTGCATCCTCACTCATGCTCTGTCCTGAGTGTGCCCTGAGGCCCACACTCCCTGCCTCACACAAACCAGCCGTAGTGGCACCTTTCTTAGGGCTGCACCCCAAAAGCCCTACCTACCCTCTCATCATGGCCTCACTTCTGAGGGCCTGTCCACAGGCAGCAGCATGTGGTGCTGGGAAATGCCTTCCTCTGAGCCACTGGAGGTGTTGTCCCCATGCGTGCCTTGGCCTCTTGGGGGCCTCCAGTCAGGCGGGGACCTGGTGGCTGAGGGAGGGAGGGGATAAGCTGCTTCAAAACTCCAGATGCAGCAGTTAAAAAGAGGACAGAGGCAATGATCCTTCAAATTGCCACATCTGTATAATCTGCCTTTTATTTTCTGCTTCATGAAGTTTTATTTCCTATTATTTATTCACCTCCCCGCCCTCCCCTCCCCCGCCTCCACTCCTCCTTAGCAGGCGACATGCTCAGATGGGCCCTGAGCCTTGGCCTGGGTCTTGGCCCACCCCTGCCCAACCCCCACCCAGGGCTGGCTGCTGGCAGAAGGCACCTGCTCCCCCTCCGGCGACTCCCTCTCTCCCACAACATCCTTGTGTTTCGGTCCTCTATCCCTCTCCCTCCATCCTCCCAGTGGAGCTGGGAGGAAATGTACATGGGGAATGGGATCCCAGAAGTGAGGCTTGTCCCCAAAGCTCTCTCACTGTCACCACTCCCATGCTGGAATAGACAGGGAAGAACCCAGACACCTAGAACTCCCCGCCTCTGCATCCCCACCTGCACGCACGCTCCACTCCCGCTCTTCACGCCTCAGGCTCCTCACCCTCTGGCTCTCTCCAGTCTCTCTGAGCTCTGGGCAGGGGGCTGGGTTGGTGGTCCCTGGCCTGGCCAGGGTGGGATTGAGATGGGAAGACTCGCCACAACTGTGTGAGGAGGGGAACTTTAGTCTGTTTGGAGGCCCTGAGCACCCACGCCCTTCTTCGCCCCTGTAGGAACAGACATCTTAGAGAGTGGCGGCAGGCCCCACGCTCACATCTGGTTAGCAAGACTGGCAGGTGGTGGCTGTGGTGGGATGAGAAGGGGTTTGGGAAAAGATGCTCCCATTTTGAATCTCCCTTGCTTAGCATTCCTGTGTCTCTCCTGGGACACAGAGCACAGGAGAATAGGGACTGAGAGAAAGAGCGGTCTTGTAGAACAGAGGTTCAAGGTTTGTGGTTGGTGTGTCTATAGCGGCTGCTGCTTGGAGAAGACAGGGATGGCAGAGTCAGGCCCGGGAGGGGCATGAGGGATTTTGAAAATATTACCTGAGTCCTGACGGTACTTTCTACCACCTTTCTCGTGATCTTCATCATCTTCCCACCTTGCTCTATATGACTTTTGTAAAAGTTTCATTTTCTAAGTTTGGAGGCTTTTTTTTTCTTTAAGAAGATAGGGAAGGGGCCTCCCGGGTGGCGCAATGGGTTAAGCAATGCACTATGAAGCAAACCTCAGCCACTGCAGCACGAGTTCGATCCCTGCTGCTGGCCAGGGAGGGGACCCACATGGCCCAGCAGACCTCTCCTGCTGTGCGCGCTGCTCCCCTCAGCAGTGTACTTCTGTTGATCTGCCTGTCCTGCTCCCCGCTCTCTGTGGTGAATCCTCTCACCACCACCCCCACCTCTGGCCTGTACCCCAGTGCTTATATGCATAAATAAATAAATCTAAAAAAAAAAAAAAGAAGATAGGGAAGGGGAAGGGGAACAGCCTAGTGGATCCATCTTCTTTTCTTACAGGTGCCTATCACAGGGTATGGCACATAGCAGGTGGCTCTTAAAAGATTTCTGAATAAATGAATCCCTTAATATGAAGGCTATACTGACTTCTGCCTCAACCTATTTTAACTGTGGCTAATTAGCTCCCCCCTGGCTGCTGCCCCAGCCTGGAATCCTGGGGAAGTCTGACTTTACTTCGGCGAGCCTACGTGGGTGGGAACCAGAAGCCACCCCACTCTTGCCCCAAACAGAGACCAGATTCCAAATATGGTGTTTGCCTGACAGAAAGTTACCTGGGGAATCTGGGAGAAAGCGGGCTTCATATCTGAACCAGTCGGATGAGGCCCTACTGTCTTTCACTGCCCAGGTAACTGTGGAATCAGAGTAGTAAAGGTGGAGACCGCCATGTCTAAGCCACGATTTTTACAGCTGAGGAAACTGAGGCGTCCTCTGGGGTCGCCATTAGGGAGCTGACAAGGTGGGGTCCCACAGCCCCACACCCAGGCCTAGGCTCCAAAGAATACCACTACCACTCACTTCCAGGGTAGAAACCACGATGATGACCAGGGCCTGGTTGTTGTGATGGTGTGTAACAGGCTACAGTGACACCCATAAATTCAGCTCCTGACATGACAGGCAGAGCACCTCACCATCTCTGTGACTGGTGTCACCGGGCCTGGCCGCACCTCCTTCTCTGACCCTTTTTACTTTTCCTTTTCCTCTTTGGTGGAGAAAAGAGTTTCCAGTCAGAACAAGCTCACTGGTTTGTGGACAATTTCTTTTCTTTCTGGCTACAGTGAGTGAAGTTCCCTGGGGAATGGGTGGGCAGGTTGGCCAGAGGAACCTTTTGGTGATACTCTCTGGGTATTTGTATATATCTGTGGGGGATCCCATGTTGGCCACAGCTAGGGGTCTCTGCTCTCAAGTTCCCCAGAAGGTTGGGGAGGAGTGAGAAGGTGGGCTTGTTGGCGGAGGGAAGGTGAGGGGCTGAGAGTTCCAGTCCATGCAAGGCCTGAGGCTGCTAGTTACCCTTGCTCCCCATCCCCCCTACCACCCCCCAAAATGAGCAGCCGTAAAACAAACAAGAAAAGATTTATTTGTGGTGAACACAGCTCCCATTCGAGGCCTGCTCCTGGAGTTTGGGCAGCAGGCGGGCGGGTATGTGTGTGACTGTGACACGCATGTGGGAAGTGGGCCTGGGCTCCCACCCCATGTTCCACCAGGAGGGTGCCTTGGCAGGGAGGAGGAGGAGGGGAAGTGGGGGCCTCCGAGAGGGTGGGGACGGAGGCTCTGTAGGGGGAGGGTGTTGGCTTCATGCTGGTACTAGTTTGATTTATCCCTAATGAGTTCTCAGCACATGGCTGCTCCCAGCTCACTCCAGGGGCCAGCTCAGCCTCCCGCGGGCCCCAACCCGCCCCAACTCCAGAACAGCCGCCGCTTGCTCAGAAAAGAGCCAATTTCCACACTGCACAGTCCGCTTCACTCAAGGGGAAATCACATTTCCCTGGGAGAGCCGCAGGCAGCGCTTCACTCCACAGCCTGGCTGCCTGCCACTGGGTACAGATGTGGAGGAGCCAGCCCGACCTCCCTTCGCCCCCCCAACCAAAGTCCCACTTCCCACCTCCCATGGCCCTCCCCGAGCTCCCAGCCCAGATCTGCGAGCCCAGATCTCCCTGGCCCTCTGCACATGAGACTTAGCCTCTTCTGCTGGTAGGAGCGGGGATGGGCGTGGTTCAGGGATGCTGCTGACCGGGAGGGAACTGTTCTCGCAGACCCTGAGCTGTCTATAGGAAGCCAGGCACCTGGCTTGGGTTGAGGGGCTTAGAGATGCAGAGGTGGGGTGTGTGCATGTGAGCAGAGTGAGGGGGATGGCTCCTGCCGGTTGGGAGATAAGTACCTCCATGTCAGTGTCCCAGAGTCTCCCAAAGAGCCAGAGGAAGAGAGGAAGGCAGTTGAGGACAAGAGGCTGAGAGGGAAGGAGATGAGTGTGGGGAGAAATGTCCCTGGCACTTCTTGAGCACAGTGCAGGACTTCTGACATTCAGAAGGTAGGAGAGCACACATCAGCCACTCCAAATATGTCTTTTTTTGGCCAAAGCTTGATTTGGGGAGGGGTCCTTTGAGGGTTGAGTGGAGACTACTTTTGATGTTTATGTTTAAATTTCTCTCTGCAAGTCTATTCCAGGAAGATCTAATTCTTTAGTTCTTTTCCATGGAGAAGGTATAAACACCTTTGTCCCTGGAAAGCCCCAACTGAATTTCCCCCTTACCTCAGCCTTCTTCATCTTAGTGGAACTACTTAAGATGGCGTCCAAAGCCACGTGGGTGAGTCACTCAGTCATGGAGGTCTCTTGCTCACACAGGAGGCACACCTGCCATGACCGAACTTCTAGATGGCTTTCTCCTATCAATCTGTCTGGTTCTTGCTTGATTATTTGTCAGCTTGGAAGAACCCAGAGGGGTACAAGATGACCTTTTCTGTACCCTGAGGCAGAAGACTAATACAGATGGAGGTGCTCGATGGTCATAAAGAACATGGAGACAGGCTGCTGAGTGGAGACTTAGGGCCAAGGAAGGAGGGGAGGGAGGATCCCAGAACCCTGGGGCCCCACCCAACTCCTTTCTCACCTGCCTACATGCTGAGCTCTGAGCTTTCATCCAGGCCCAGTCACCAAGCTGGGAGTGTGAGGCGGTACCCGAGTGGTATTTTACTCTGCCCTTCCCTACAAAACAAAGGCAGATGCTTGAGCTCTCTGCAGAAGCCTGGTCATGTCCAGTATTTAAGACCTTCGATTAGGGAGCAGACTGTGCGCTCAGCTCCTCTGAATGACCTTGCAAAAGTCACCTCCACTCTCAGTTTTCCCAAGTGCAAAGCCAGGCCCATTTTCAAGATCAGAGAGAAAGATGAAAGTTTTGTTAACAAAAAGAAACTGAGTCTCTGTGAAGAGTTATTATGATTTCTGAAGACTGGGAGGGGAAGAGGGGTCAATCAGAGTGAGGAGGGCAGGAAGGACACCCTAGTCCCTGCTGGCCTCTCTCTGCTTGGACGCGCAGACCCACTGACTAGGGGCACCGAGGTCCCCAGCTCCTTCCTCCTGCACCCACCCCTAAAAGGACAAGGGCACCCAAATATCTTATCTTAGATTGACAAGCAGGAAGGTGTGTGTGTTTTGGGGAGCAAAGCGGGAGGATGAGATCAGTAGAGCGGGTGATGGGAAACCCTAGCAGGCTCCTTGACATCTCTGGTCTATTTCCTGACCTCTAGACTGTGGTCCCTAACTCTTCTTGCTTGAGGTTATGGTGAGAGCTGAGTGTGGATCTGGCACGTGAGGGACAGACAATACATTTTTAGTAAAGACTCATGCAAGAATATTGGAAAAGTGAGGGGAGGGCTTGGAACCAGCCTGGGGCCGGCCTTGGGGGCAGTACCCCCAGCTGGCCCAGGCCCACTCGTGCACACTGCGGCAAGTGGTGAGAGGCTCACAGTGCCACCTTGGGAAGATGGGCTCTGGGTGTTCTCCAACCTGGTGGGCCAGGTAGGGTTCAAGTGGCCCTACACGCCTGAATTGCAGGCATCCTGGGTTGGCCTCTGGGCACAAGGACGTTGGGAGGAGTGGGGAAGGGTGGGAGGATGTTGGACCAGGGAGAGTAGCCTGGAAAACTAAGGAGTCCTGTCATGCACACAAAGCAGGGGACCGTCCCTGTGCGCATTGGGGAGCTAGGGGACCCTCCATGCCTTGGGATTGCCTGGGCCCACACCTCATCTCCAGTTCCGCCAACACACTACTCCACTCCCACGCACAGTGTTGAAAGGAACCCAGTCCGGATACAGTAAACCACCCCCTTTCACTTGTAGCACCCCACACTCCTGCCCACACTCCTGCTATGCCCCATGTTCCTCTCTTCATTTTCCTCTACTGTGCCTCCCCATGTGCTATTCTAATTCACCCAACACCACCCCCCATGCTGGGGCACCCCCAAATCATCTCTCTTCCTCAATATTATTGATACCTGTATTTTCTGATCCCCAAAGGGGAACCCGAACTTGGCCATGGACAGGTCTTGGCCAGGACCTACTGCACAGGGGTCACATGCCACGCTCCCCAATACCTGCTCTGGGCAGTGACTTGGGGTGCTCAGCTCACCTCAGGGAAAGGGGGCTCTGAACACGGTCACCCACAGCTCAGTTCTCTTTGTGATTCGGGGTTGAAGAGGTCTCTCAGGGGCCCAGAGTGTGGTGGGGAGGATTCTGGTGGTGGATGCAAAGGAACGCTCCACAGGCTTAGGGCACCTGGTATCTTGACATTATTCTTGGGTGGGTGGGTTCAGTGTAGCCCCAGAACCAGGCACTCAGGAACCCCGAAGGCCATGATCATGAAGAGCCTCAGATATAATGGGATTCAAGCTTGCCACTGTGCTTGTAGCCAGGAAGTCCTGTTACTGAAGAGGGAGCCCCATCTCAGCTCACCTCAGAACAGGACTGGTTTTCTTCGTGGGAGGGTACCCTCGCCATGGCTCCAGTCTCATGCAATCTTAGGTGAGCACGCCTCTCTTAGGGGATGACCAAGGAGGTCAGAGCTCCATCTCTCAGCCCTTCTGCTCCGGGCTTGGGCTGCAGGCCTTACGTTTATGCTTATACTCACTCAGCTTTGGAATCTCTAGGTGGGGTGAGGCATCCCCTCTTCCATCTGATTTAACCCCAGTTTTTTTTCCAGCTGTCAACCCCAACCTGGGCATCCAGCCAGGGCTCTGCTCATCCCACCTGGGTCCCATCTGGAGGGGGTCCACATAGACACGAGACAGCCCTGGCGGGCTGAGCACCCCACCAGGCAGAACCCTTGTTACCCTATTGCATTTCCCACCTTGCTCTTCAAAATTTCCATGATGACCAAGTTATTTCATTTCCCCCCCCAGCCTTAGTTCCACTATATGTAAAATGGGGCCAATATCAACTTGATTTATGTGGGGCCCTC
This sequence comes from Galemys pyrenaicus, assembly GCA_019455555.1. Taxonomy (NCBI): domain Eukaryota; kingdom Metazoa; phylum Chordata; class Mammalia; order Eulipotyphla; family Talpidae; genus Galemys; species Galemys pyrenaicus. Next base: position 183,922 of record JAGFMF010011928.1, on the reverse strand, counting down.
CTCACTGCACCTGGCACATTAGTAGAACCCAGTAAAGGTCTTCTCCCTCCCCTCTCTGCCACTCCAGGGTTGCAGAGCTGTTTATGTGGGCTCCAGCACGGAGCCACTCCTGGAGCTTTTGCCAGTGCCCCTCCCACCCCCCCAACCCTGCTGCTCTTCTGGCCTCCCATTTGTAACAGCAACTAGTTATGTGGGGTGTGTGGTTAGCCTGGCACCGTATATGTGCTCATTTTATCCTCACATTTACTCGGAGCTGGAGAAATCAAAGCTTGCTGTGAGGGAGTGGTTTGTCTAGTGCGCAACAGCCATGGGCATTGGGAGGCACTCAGCCAGGCCCTTGGGCACAGACAGGCTTTTCAACCTCAGCCCGACAGTGGGCTCCCTGGCCCCTGGGCCTAGAGGTTCTCTGCAGAAAACCCAGTGCCCGGATACCTCCTTCCCGGCCAACCCCAAAGCCTGAGACGAAGAGCAATGGTTTATTGAGTCATGTAGCAATGGTGGGTTATCTTTCGAAAAGAAAGAAGCATCAAGGAGAGAAGCCCAACACGCAGGGAAACAATTCACTGAGAGGCCAAAGCCTGGGTAGGAAGGAGGGAGGCTTGACCCAAACAGCTTCATTTACAGTATTTACAGTCAGGCCTTGGGGGCAGGTGCTGTGGGGGCAGAGCGGGAACCTCCACTGCTGGCTTCCAGGGCTGCCTCCCGGTTCTTCGGTTGCTGAGGGCTTGGGCTGCAGGCTTTACGCTTATGCTGGCTTGGTGGAGGCTGTTGGGCGAAGGAAGCGGGCCCCAGCAACCCCACCTTGCTCTGCCTGGGAGGCTGCACCTTACCCCCAGGAGCCAGAGGCCCTTTGGAAAGTCCGTCTCAAACTGTGGTTGATCGGTGGGAGAAAATCTGGGGTGCACTTGCACATTCACAGCAACAGGCAAAAGGTGGGTGTGCTGGTCACTGGATCAAGCTTCTGGTTGACTCGACCCAGCCCGCAGCCTGTGGCCAAGGAGGAGGAGCAGGAAGACCAAGCTCGAGAGCAGAGCAGAAGTGGAGAAGCAGAGCCTCGGCTGGCTCCGGGCAGGCGGTGACTTGCAGAGTGGCTGTGAGGAGAGCTTCTCACAGGCTCTGCTTGTGGGTTGTTTGACGCGCTCACCACTCGTGACTGCTACCATGTGCTGATGATGGGGCCACACGGGTGGCCTCACGTGCCCCTAAGCCCACTGCAGGCCCCACCCGCCACCCACTCCGGCGCCTCAGCCGTTTCCTCTTCTCTCCACATTTCTCCTCCAATTTTGTCTCTTTGGGAATGGGACCGTTCTCACGGCCTAGGACTCCCACCCTCATTAAGGAGTCTTGGAGGACAGTTTGGCCTTCTGCAAAGTCATCCTGTCTTTCATGGTTCATTAGGTCAACCACACAAGGAGTGAGCCGCTGGACTTGTGGTTATTTTTCATGTAATAAATAAAGATTCCTTTGTGTGACTCTCGGGGCCTGTCCCAGGCTGAGTCCTCCTGTTGCTCGGTGGCTCCCACTGTCCCCATGGTAACTACAGATGGTCAAAGGCCGTAGCGGTGGTGGGCGGCGCGCTCGGCCTTGATGTGGAACTGTAATAATATGGGGAACCTGGACACATTAAAAAAATAACAACATTGCTGGTCAGAGGGGAAATTGCACCATAGCCTTCCCTGGCATCTGCTAACCTTTAAGACAGCACAAGTTAATCATTTATCCTCCTGGCCTATCAGATCATCAAAGATTAACTCCTCTCTAGCCTCGTTTCCTCCTCTGGCCTCACCTTTGAGTTTCTGGCCAGAATGAGACTAGTTGCTTCTTACTTATCCCTGCCCCCATGATGGCACTGCCCTTCAACACCCTTGTTTCAGGGAATGGGCAACAGGGAACATTTACCTCTGGAACCCCAAGAACCAAGCACACTGGGGCCTCACTGGGGCCTTCCCTAGCCTTACCCAAACAGTGTGAGGTCAGAGAATCTTCTGTGTAGGGCCCAGGGGGACTAGAATCCTGGCTGCTCAAGGGGGAGTGGGCTTGAACCCCACAGGAGGCTCTGCTCCACCTGCAAGATGGTTAGTCCGGGAGGCCCAGAAAGGAGGCCCTGAACCCGGGTGTGTCTCATCCTTTCTGGCTAAACTGAACAGAGGAGTGGCTTGGAGTTGAACTTCTCTGATAATCAGAGCCCAGGTGAGACACCTCTTTAGGCTTTCGGGAACACCAGGAGGTAATGAGAGGAGAGGGTGTTCCTGGGCGGTGGATGGTCCTGCCAGGCCTCTGATGTGTCCTTGGGTTGGCCACACTTGTACCACTGCTTCTCTCTGGCCTGGTTTGCTCTGAGACCTCAAGGTCATCACTCAGGGTGATTCCAGAGGGATTCCTCCAGGTTCCCAAGTACGGGATTAGTTTCCTAAAAATGTTCTCTACCCAGTTCAGGGTACCAGTGTTAGAGGAATGAAAGGAGGCCTCAGAGTTCATTCTTTGGACCTCGATCTTGAATGTTCTCCGAAAAAGAGGACCATGGTGGAACAAATGACTTCCATCTAAGTGTTCTGGTGTTGAGTCATGAGTATTTGTAAGCCACTTGGATAATTCATGTTGGTGGCAAGATGGCATTCTTTGCAATCAGCATGCTCCCAGGAAGGCGGCAGCTGGCACCCCTAAAGGGAGTTCCTGGGGTAGTGTCTGACGTGAGCCCTGAAGGCAGAAAGTCTGCTCTTAGTCCTTTCTTGAGCCCACTACTCCCTCCCTGTAAAGACTCGACCCTGAGGGTCTTGAAGATTGAACAGACATGGCCATGGGTAGCAGGTGGAAGGATGGTAAAGGAATGTTTCCTGCTTCTGCCCTCTTCCCTGGGACAAGGAGTTATACTGTCCTTCTCTCTACCTTTTTGGACTACCAGTAACACCTGTCTTCCCAGCTCTCCCTCTAACCTGGGCCTCCAGCTTTCAAACAACTTTGGACCAGTCTTGCACCCTCACCCTGTCTTGCAAAGCAGAGGGCCAGGGCCAGAAGTGACTTACTCAGCAAGCTGGAGTTGGGGAAGCGCCAGGCCTCGCCATAGGAGGAGTAGGGGGTGTGGCCATAGGTGTTGCCAGAGTATTCACTTCCTGTTGGAGGTACAAAGGGAGAGGCCTGTGAGGCAGATGAACCAATGTGGGGGTAGGGAGGAGGATCTGCCAGGCTGGCACTGGGCAAGCCCTCGCGGACAGGTGGAACCAGGCAGAGACAGTGGGAGCTCAGAAAGCCCCCCATCACCAGACTTGTGGGCCCCTCAGTCTGCATCATTTTGGCTCGTACCCTTTTTGCCAGGTACTGGAGCCACCGCTCAGCTCAGCCCTCACAGGAGCTCCAGGAGGTAGAATTTATCATCATGCCCATTTTCCAGATGAAGTAGCAGAGGCTGGGCATCTGCAGAAGCTCCCACAGCCCCAGGGTCTGGTGGAGTTTAAAGGCTGTGCTGTGTCTCTAGGGCCCCCATACCCTGACACCCCTACTCCTGCCTGGACCCTCTGCAGAAGGATCTTTCCAGGAGGGGCCGATGGGGGTGAGAGGAGGCTAACCTCCATCGAGAAGGCAGTGAGTCCAAGCTTTTTAGGTTGCCACAGTGTGAGTTTGTGAGGGAGGAGAGACGTGGGTGTGTGTATGGAAGGGATGCTGATGACCCAGGATGGGAGGGAGCAGTCTGGAGGGCACCTCTTGGAGACCCCGGTCCTGACACTTGCTCCGAGGGGTTGGTTGTCTCACGCCAAATCTACCACCTGGAGTAAACTCAGTGCCTGAATTTACACAAAATAGATGCAGTCACCTCTCTCTGTGAGTGGATTCTTGACTGTACTAGAGGAATTATTTATCAAAGCAATAACTGAAGAATGTCTGCAACAACAAAGTCAAGCAATGCACCACAGTTACCACTGGTACTTAGCATGAAGCTCGAAGTTGGCCAGTGCTTCCCCACACACTGAGTCCCCTTATTCTCATGGCCATGCAAGGGAGTCCTCATCAATATGGCCGAGTTACAGAAGGGGCACTGGAGTCACTCAAATCCCACTGTTGGGAAATGGCAGAGCAGAATTTGACCTTAGGGCTCTTAACTTTGAATTCCAGATAATGCTTTATGTGCTTAGGCGATGATTCCCTCTACAAAGTCAGGTCCCTGCCGACCTGGAAATCGATGAATATTCACACCACCTTTCAGACTCTCAACTCCTGTTTTGAGCAAGTGCCTTCTGTGGCTCCTCGTCTCCTTTCCAGGCTCTGGAGGGAGGGCTTGAAACTGCTTGGCTCTGAAGCTGGTTTGGAGATAAATCCCAACTCCCCGCTTCTTGGCTATTCGGACAAGTCACTTGACTTTCTCAGCCTTGGTTTCCTCATCTGTATATGGGGCAAATTCTTGTCCCTGCCTCTTTGGGTTTTAGTAAGGATTAAATTAGCTAATACACATTAGATTCTGAGTACCAAGAAGCATTCGAGAAATGTTCGTTTATTACTTTCCCATTAAGCAGATGCTGAAGTAAGGCTCAAGGGAGGCTCAAATTAGAAGCCTGAGTTGGGGTCGGGGACCCACTTCCTTGCTAGAGGAAAAGGGGGAACTTTAAATAGAGGAAGGCTCCTGGCTCCCTTCTTGTAGGCATTCATACAGGAAGATCCTCAGGGGCAGGGACCAGGTCAAGCACAGGGCAGGCACAGAAAAACTATGTGTGAAAGAAAGGGAAGGAAGTAGGGGAAAGGGGAGAGAGAAAGGAAGGAAAAAGGACAAAGCAAAAAGAAGAAAACTAAGAGGTGATCTAATTCACTCTCACTTCACAAATGAAGAATCTCAACCCCCAGGGGAAAGACGTCTACCACAGAGGTTGTAGTTTCAACCGGCACTTGCACTAGAATCTTGAGCTCCCCCCAGTGTTCTTTCTTGTATCCCACAAGGCCAAGTACCACCTGTTTACTCCTGGTGTATCCCAGAGGGGATTTCCCTGGCTTCAATGTACCCCCGGAGGAAGCTGATTCTACACTGGTTCCACACCAAAGACCTCTGTGCTTTGCCTCTCCACCCCCTCAACACACCCCCCACATCAAACACTGCCATCCCTAAAGTTCAAACAAGAGGAGTAGAAAATATAAGGTGTTAGGCCTGCTGTTTTGTCACTTATTCGCTCACCTCGTTTACCTAACACGCATTCACGGAGCACCTGTTTCCGTCACGTGAAGGTGGCACACCCACGGGTGCAGCATCTCCCCCCCACCAGCTCTGTCATCTACCAGCAGTGCATGAAATGTCCCTGCACCCAAGAAAGGCCAACTGTCCTGTCTACATCCAGTCCCATTCATCTTTCCAAGGACTTGACCCCTACAATTTATCCCTTCTTTTTGCTGCTTCATCAATCTCTCCCTTTCTAATTCATCACTCCCTTCAGCCTGCGAACTTGCTGCTCTATCTTTTCTTAAAAATCCTCATCAGGTGGCCTAACCACCTCCCACTGCAGTTTCCAGTGCCTTTCTCTGCTGCAAGGGCCTCTGCCTTCCTTCTCTGACCAGGCCAAGGTAAATAGACACATATCCCTGCAACCATGACCCTGCTCATCCCAGCGGTCACTTCCGTGCCACACCTCCTCTTCACCATCACTCCCTCTGACTTTCTGACATTCACTCTGTGGTTTGCCTCCCAATCCATTCTGCCTCTCATTCTTTAGTCTGGTTCCTTCTCCGCTGGAAGTTTGAATCCTGCAGAACCTCAATCCCACAGAATCTGGTTTGTGAACCTTCTGGAATTTTGCATTCCCAGTCTCTCTCCAGTGATCATGTCTGCTCTTGTAGACATATGGCTGAAAATTATACCCTAGTCAGGATTATCTCCTGACTTTAGACATACATCATATGCTTACTGACATATAAACTGGGATCTAGGTGGTATCTCAATCCTAATATGGCCAACTACAGCTCTTCCACCCTCCACACACTCTACTCTTCATGTCCTAATCTCTCACATAGATCTTTATCACCCCCATCCATGCAGTTTCCTAAGCCCCAGAGTGACGAGTCATCCTTGTTTTCTCTATTTTTGAGCCTCTTTGAATCTCTACTAAATCTACCCAATTGACCAGCGAGTTTTGTTGGCTCTACCATCAAAATATACCATCTCTTTTCTCCTCCTTCTCTGCTGCCTCCCTGCTGTTCTCTCTTACATGAACTATTGCAATTGTTGTTACCCTAACTAGTCTTTGTGCTCCTCTTGACCGCCTATAACATTTAATGCCCAACAGCCTCAGCAGTCTTAAAATTTGACCCTATCACCATCTCATTTTGTAGGGCTCTTCTCCCTCATTCTCTTCTTGGCTATATCTACCCTCTTTCTCTGTGTGATCTTGCTAAACTAGTTCCTGCCTTAGGGCCTTTGCACTTGCTGTTCTGGTCTGGGGGTGGTCTGCCCAGTTTATCACTTGGCTAACCACTTTGAACACCTTCTCAGAGAGGCCTCCCCTGATCGCCCAATCTAAAGTAGTTATCTGTTCTCCCTGGGGCTCTTATTACATCATCCTACTTTACTGTCTTCACAATACTTAACACTATCTGAAATTTTCTCATTTATTCATTCTTTGATTCATTTATTGTACTTTTTTCTCTGCGATTAGGTCACAAGTTTCAGGTCTTATTCACTTTTGTATCCCCAGCATCCAGAAGGTAAATGTTCAACAAAAAATTTGTTAAATGAAAAGGAAGTGAATACATGGCAGGATGCAAGGATAGACAGAAGGGTGAATGATGGACAGACGGATAATGGAAAGATGGGCAGATGACAGGATGAGTGGGTGGATGGATCGATGGATGACTGAACAGGAGGTTAGGTAACAGAGGGATAGAAGAAGTGAATGAGGACATGTATGGAAACATATGTACATGTAAATAGACGGAAAGATAAATGGATGGGTCCATCTATCTGGAGTTCTCAATTCAGTTCCAGAGCTGATGTGAGGGTCATTAACTGTGTTAATGAAGCAGAGACAACAACAATAACAACAACCATGACAGGGCAAAACAGAAGATGAATGGACAGGAGAAATCTGTGTCCTGGTCCTATTACTACATCATAGGCATAGGATGTGAATGTGATAGGAGGCGACATGGATTAGGAGAAAGAGCCTTAGATTTGAAATTCAAGACCTATGTTTGAACAACTCACTTGCTTAGTACAGTGATGACAGGGGCACACTTTGCCTTTCTAAGCTCGTTTCCTTCCCTACATAAAGTAGGATAATACCAGCCACCATGGTGAGGATTAAAGGAGAAATTAAGTTCTAGCTATGAATGGCCAGGCACACAGAAGTGCATATTAAGTGAGCTCTTCCTTCCTTCCACAGTTGGTTCAGGGTGTCACTGTCACGCCTTGCTTTAAGTGCTCATTATGTATCTAGCACACAGTAGGTGCTCCATGAAGATTTATTGATGTTAATGGAAGTCTTCCCCACTTGGTCAACCAGAAGGTTGCTTCCACTACTAAGAGATGACAAACAATTTTTCTACAAAAATAAAAAAATTTCCCTAAGAATTCATCTGCACCATGGAGTCCTTAGGAGCCAGGTGATGCATTTAAATAGCACTGCATTTTTGGAAAACTGATTTGCATGTAACTTACTGGGTGTTCATCCACCTTGTTAGGCAAGGCTCTTCCCTTTTGCAATTCACTTGCAGTAGATGCTGCAGTTGTGTTATTTTTTTCCCAAACACCCATGCAGGATTAGGTCTTTATGGAAACAACCTGGGGGCGTTTGATGGGAGGCCAAGTCTTCTAGCTACCTCACAGGTCAGATCCTGAACCCCAGGAACCCTTTGCCCTGGGCCTGCCCCGGGAGAATGATTCATAATTAAGAGAAAAGCCCTGTGCTTTATGTTTCTTCCTCCTCCTCTAAGCAGGCAGCAGGGGAAGGTGGAGGTTGGAAGGGGGATGGGGGGAGTCGGCTGGAGCCTGGGATTTTGATTGAGAGGCCCCATTATCCACACTCTTAAAAAAATAACCGAATCTTTTCCTTTTTTATCTTGACCAATCTCATTTCACGCTCCAGAAGAGGAAGGGAGGGAGGGAGGGAGTCTGGGCCAGGAGGGAGAGAGGAGTCAGTATTCTGTATTTTCAACGCTGCATTAAGCACATCGCCACGGTAACCAGGCAGCAACAAGTGCCAGCTCAGCAGGTTCCCAGGGAGCCTTCTTCCCTCCCTCACTTCTCCTTTCTATCTCTCCGCCCAGGAGAGCCCAGCACACCTGCCTCAGCACAGGGCACCCAGAGCGGATGGTTGGCACATAGTAACGCCTGCCAGAGAAAGTGGAAAGTGAGCCTGGGTGAATGTGCTAAGTCTCTGGGGTCAGAGTCAGGGAGGTTGGCCAGGGTTGGTGGTCAAGACACCATGAGTTCCTAAGTCCTTCCAGAAGTTCCAGGCCCTCAGGTCTCTGGGCAGTGGAAATGGTTTACTCCATCCTACCCTACCTTGGATCCTTCCTATTTGGTTCCTAAAAGAGTGAGATTTGCCCAAAGAAATTCTTACTGTCTTTCTCACTTGCCCAGACCTTGGCATCCTGGGGCACTATTGGGTGATGATGACGCTGGCAGACAAAGAAACCCAAATGACAAAGAAACCCAAAGGACAGTCCAAATAATTGTGGAGAAACACTCCCAGTTCTTCTCCTGCTCCATAATACCTTTGGAGTACCTAGAACATGAATCTTACCCATGCAGAGTTGAGTGAATATAGATATGAAGGAGAATATATTTCAACCATCTTCATCATCATCACCAATGTTATCGACATTCAGACTTTTCAAAAAGGTAAGCTGAGTTTCATCCTAATTAAATAACCAGGGGACTGTGCTTAAGGGCCAGGCTCTATTGAGCTCGGAGTATTTTGCTGGTCTCTAGAGCATGCTCCATCAGTGTGTTAAGAGAAGTGGTAGAGCTTGGAATTGAGTACTTTCTCAATTTCTCAAAGTCTCACTTTCCCTTTTCATCAGGATGGGTAGTGTGGGAGCATCGAGAAAGGAGGAGGCCAATCTAGGGAGAGTTAAGGCACCAGAACTTCCCTGAAACATTTTCTTCAAGCATTTATGAGAAGATACACCCTTCAGTTCATCCTGTGACACCCTGATGGAAGTCTATGCGTGGGACACACCCACTTCTTGTCCCCTCTTGTCCCACCATCTCCAGCACTTCCCCTCTTGCCCAGCCCCTCTCCTTACCTGCCACCATGCCTGCGATGGCAGAAGAGGCATAGCTGCCCTGTCCACTGGTGGGGATGTGGGGTGGGTATCCAGGCAGCGTGGGCCCCACCATCTCTCGCCCTGGAAAAATACAGCAAGGAATCATCAGTTGGGCCATAGTGGCTTTACCTACTTCATGTCTTGCTCCCCTGAGGCTCAGCAAGACTTCCCACTCTCCCCAAGACCATTTTCCAAACAGTGACCCCCTCCTTCTCTAAGCCCAAGTTCTTCTTTCCTTGCACTGATCTTCTAGAAGACATAGGCTCCACCATGCAGGGAACACTTACTATTACAGTCCTGGATTGTTCTCTGTTCTCCAGTGATTTTATTTATGAGAATTTTATCCATGAAAATGTCACAGTATTAGGGGGAGTTTGAGGGCTATGTCTTCTGGATTTTTCTTTATCTTCCACAACATCCAGCATAGTAATGGCACAGCTGGACTGAATGAGTACAGCAGGGGACACATTCTTTTCAGGCCCAGCTCTGAGGAGAACCAAGAACAAGGCCTCAACCAAGAAGTGTTGGCACAGGTGTGGCCTCCAGGCCCATCACTGTCCTTTGAAGCTGAGGCAGACGTTGCTAATCAATCACTCCATTCTTTTCCACTGAGCCAGAGAGGAGGTTCTTACTCCTTAACCTGGCCTTCTAAGGGAATACAACCTACCAGTTGTGAGGGACACGAAACCTACTGGCTGTCTCTGAACTACAAAGGAGATGTGGCTTGAGAGGTACTTAGCATCAAGTCCAAGAACCACACAATGGCAGTTCCATTACTGGAAAGAACCATGTTCAGCAAAATAGATACCCATTTATCTGTTTATTTGTGGGTAATACCCTAGCATAAGTGACACTGAGGCAGTCTTGGAATTCCTGATTTCCCTGGCTCCACCTCGCCTCTACATCAGGAAATCAAACTTTCCCACTTTGGAGATCCCATGCTCCTTCACCCACTGTTCCTGTGCCCATGTCCTACAGACCCCGATCAGACTCTCCCTCACTTGGGGATTCTTTGCAAAGTGCCAGTGCATCCTGGTCTGCCATTGTTATGGCCACTCTCCCCATAGGTGTGTCTGTTAACAATGTTTGTTTCATTGTCAAAATGTCTATTTTGAATGATGAATTATTTGGTTATTCTAGTTCTTTGGTGATATTTACAGGGTCAACCACAGCTCTATTTGCATTTGGGGCTGGACAATTCATAGTCGTGGGGACAGTTCTGTGCTTTGCAGGATGTTTAGCAACATCCCTGGTCTCTGGCCATTGGATGCCTGTTTTGTTTCCACTAGCATGACAACCAAAAATATCTTTATATTTTGCCGTATGTTCTCACTGGGCAAAATTGCCACTGGTTGACAACTACTATATTAGAGTATGGCTGTTTTACCCAAATGCCTTCCATTTCTCCCACACTGGGGGCTACTTTTTCTACTAGGACTTACATGGGTTCCCCGTGGCCCCTATCAATTTACTGGTGTATCACCTCTTTGGCACTGCTTGTCCAACTTTCCTCCATCTATCCCCCTGGAAGTCCTTTGTATTTCAGCCCTCAGGAGGTCTGTTAATGATGAAAGGGAAGGTACAGCACTTGGAACCTTTATGTTGTCAATACTATAGTGACTATTCCTTACCTCTCGTCCTGATGATTCCTAGAAGGCAACTTGTTCATTCTACAAAAGCTTATTGAGTATGATGTACTAGCACCTTTTCTGAGTACTTGGGGCTAGAGCAGTAAGCAAGAATTCTAAATTAGCCAGGCCAGACACAAAGTCAGGAGAGACATAGAATGGGAGAAGCATCCAGAGCCAAACCTAAGGGGATAAGTCAGGACCAGCCCAACTGGGCTTCTGCCCCTCTCCTGTAGGGAAGGGCCTAGGAATCAGAGAATGCAAGTCCTTGCCCAACTTTATCACTAGTTTTCTAAGTGGATTAGAGCAGCCACTACATATCCAAATATTGGTTTCTTTACATGAAAAATGGGGAGAAAAGAGTAGCTGTGTGCACTTTATAATTACTATGATGTTATTAACGTAACTCATAGCCAGGGTTTCATAGAGAACACTGAGTAGTGCAATGGGCACCTTCTATAAATTGTTGCATATCAAAGGAACCCATATAGAATAAATTCTATTTGAGGCAAGCCATCTGTGTTCATTAGCTAAAATCCCATGAATGTTTTGGTAAAAATGAGCAGCACCCACTAATTTGTTTTACCCTAGTACAACATCTGGCTATAATTAGGACTGGACCAACGAGAGTGGAGTCCACTAGAAGTCTACAGGTGATTCCGTTCACTTGACACAGGGTCCACACAAATCGGGGTTGAAGACACAGGTGAGGCAAAGGAATTCTAGTGGTTTTTTTTTGTTTGTTTGTTTTTTTAAGAGAAGAGGCTTGGCCAATATGCAGAAAATGCAACAAGATAAAATCTGATCTTTCTTTGAAGAAGACTCTAAGATGACCAGCCATCAGACTCAGTCCCTCGATCCCTGCACAAAGCACCTGGTGAGGTACCGGAGCTTGTGAGAAGGAACGAGTGATACGAAGTCTGAGGGTGTGGGGACAGGGGCTGGACGGGTGGTGTCACAGAGAGAGATCCCTAAGAAAGTGGTGGTGAATTCAGGCCTGTTGCCTTTTCCTTTTCCTCCTCTTTCCTTACGTCCTCCTCACGGATGGAGGAGAACTCAAGGCCCAGGTCAGACTGTGACTGAGGAATAAATTATTTATTCTTCTGAATCACATTTCTCCTCCGATCTCATGAGGAACTATTTTAGAGACTGTGAACGCGATTAGCTAATTTATTACTTGACTGATTGGCAGGGGCTTCCTGTGTTGAGAAGGATTCTGAGGCTGTATCTGTATCGACCATGATTGGGCCTGGGGGTGGAGAAGTGAGTTTGGCAATCAGGTCACCTATTTGTAGTGCTGGCCTAGGTATTCTGGGCCCTTCTGACCCTGGAGCCCCGTGGTAAAAAGCTCTCCTTTCTCCTGCTTCACCCTGTCCTGTTCATCACTTAACTTGCAGTGTCTTGAGTGCTGCAGCTTGGCGGGCAGAGCACCACGCACAGTTCCCTTAAGTCACAATCTAATTTAGTCCCAGTTGCCTCCATGGGTTCCATTCCATGAAAGCTAGGCCCCCACTGCTCTTAGAAATGCATCAGCTTTACTCCCTTGTATTCTGTGATTTTAATCTTCATCGCTCCTCAGTCACCTAATTTCTTCCAGTGGGGCAAAGGTTTCTGAATCAAACAGCAGAGAAAACTCCTGCAGGCTTCCTCCCATCAAACCTGGCTTGCCTTCCTCAAGGATGGCCTTCACCTACCACAATACCATAAACTCTAGCAGTCTAGAATCTCTTTGTTTCAATTCCTGAAATAACATGGCTTCTTCCTCCCAAATCAAGAACCTTGCAAGCTTCTTAGAAACGAAAGCACAGAGTCCATCATAGCGTGACCACGTCCTTTTATCTATTCATTTATTTTTAAGATTCTTCACCATAAGTTTATCGTCACCCTAAGTTTATCATTCCATTTTCTCTGCACTCAAATAGACTTCTAGCCTGGTCCTGTTTTTAAGACGCAGATGTGGGAGACTCAGGTTCATGTTGGTTGGTTGTGAAGTGGGGGTTTGCTAAGAAAACACTAGCAACCCCAAAATACTGTTAAGTGTTCCAAACAGTACTAGAGACCAGGATCAGAAAACCATTACTTGGAGGAATTCAGAGGGCAGAGGTGATTTCAGACAATTTGATGGGCCCCCTTTGATGTCTGCCCTCCAAGTAACCCCTTTTCAATTCCTTATCTTGCTCCGATAGCAAGGAGAATTTATGACAATCCAGAAATCTCTTTGGCAGAACTAAATACAATTTTTCACAAAAGGATGGAGGCGGGTAATGAGCTCTTTGATGATAGACCAGACTCAGAACTTTCTGATCAGTGGAGCTGGGGTCAGTTCCGAAAGAGCCAGAATGAGGACGGGACCTTAGACTGCAGCACCCATGGGGAGCTGGTGGGAGTGCTGGGTGCAATCCCCCTGCTCCCTAAGCCCTGACATTCTTTCTTGGCTAATGAGAGAGAAGCTGAGCCCCCAAGGCAGCCACTGTGGAAATCACAGGGTCAGAATCACTCTCTAGGCTGAGAGAAGAAATCACCCCAGGGGAGACAAAGGTGTGTCAGGAGATGACGTCAGGGAGCCACACAGGCAGGAGAGCCAGGCCAGGCCTGAGATAACCATGGCATAGAAGCTCACACGGTCCTCAAGCCTCTCCCCTTCCTGCAGCCTCACCTGGAGATAATCTGGTCTCGGCTTTCTTCCTGTTTTTGAAAAATTCGCTTATTTCTCCTTGACTAGGTCTCTAGACCCCCAAACTCTGGGCCTCTTTCTGACTTCCTCCTCCCAGCCCTGTCCTGCCAGCTCTCTCATGGTGGCTCAGCCACATGGTAGGTGTTTAGGCCCCCTCTGACCTAATGCTAGAGGTGGACAGTGTTAAAGGAGCTCCAGGTCAGCTCCCAGAGCTCCCATGGATACCTGCCAGCAGGGCCTTGTGCTGTGTCCAGGGCTGGCCAACTGTGTAAACTGCAGCCCTGACTTGCTCTCTCCTTTGGCATCCTGCCTGGACTCAGTTCCCTCAAGCCTGGCCCTGCTTGCTCTCTTCATAGTCGCTGCTTCTGTCTTGTGTCTTCAGCCCATGAACTGGGCCCTGTGGCTGCACAGGCTTCATGGGATCATATCCTGCATGTCAACTCTCCTGGTTTGGCTCTTGGGTCAGCCTACGTAATGCTGAAGATTTGCTCCCCATGGCCTGACTGAACCCTGGTGTCTGTGCCAGGTGTCTGTCCCATGGGGTACATGACCTCCCAGTCCCATAGCTCATCTGGAGAGCAGGCATGCCCACCAAGAACTGACATACCCTGGAGAGACTGGCGCTGATTGGGCGCTGGCAGTGGGTGCTCAAAGTCCCACAGGGGTGATAGATATGGGAGTAAGTAAGGGCTTTGAAGCCGGGAGCTTTCCCTGGGTTATGCTTCACCACCCCCTAAGACTGTCTGATGTGACAGTTCCCCACTGCCATCTTTCCTTCCCTTTCCTGAGTTGTTCCTGCCCAGCCTTTCCATTGCTCCAACAGTAACTGAAGGACTGCTCCCATCATCACAAGCTTCCTTCACACCCTCATGCCTTCCCAGCTTCACAGCAGCCCTCCTGGCCCTGGCCGTGGCCCTCATTCATGGAAGGAAGCAGGTTTGCATGTGAGGGCGCTGGCCTTTCCCCAGCAGTGGACACCTCTTTACCAGCTGTCAGCGTCCCCTCCCCATCCCGTTTTCTCTGGCTGACAACATTCCACTCAGCTCAAAGACTTTTCTCCCTTAATCATGCTGGTCCAAACAAATGACCCATCTCTTCGACTGTATCCTGTTTTGAAATTTTGAATTGTGACTCAACATTTTCTTCCTTGCCTCAGACCCTACAACACTGCCTCTCTGCCTACACACTGGGCTTTACTTATTAAACCTTTACCTCTGGGTCCACCTTTCCAAGAGAACTGCCCTCACATCAGATGTGGGGTTCACAGAGTAAAAACACTTCCAGGTGCCAGCCAGACAGAAAATGTTGAGTCAGTTATAAGAAAAGGTTGATGAACTTGAATAAGTTGAGCTTGTGTTTCCTTTGGCTGGATAGAGGTCTTTTGCTTCTGGGGCAGTGGTTTTCAAGTTCTAGATCTTTCAGGGGACAGGGCCCCTATGTCATATTTGAATATCTGGCTTCCATAAAAGCCTTCGCTTCAAGAGACTGTGTCAGGTCCAACATTTTAAAGACCATTGATCCAGTAGGGGGGGTCTACCCAATTTGGTTTTCTCTGTGGGTTCAGGGTCAATACCTTGGGCCAGATCTAAAATAGTCTCACATCTGTGGAAGTCCAGTAAATAACTGGACTACCTTGGGTCTCTTTTCCTGACACTCAACTCCACCTCAGGCTTCTCCTGCCTCAGCTGAACACTCAATTCTCTTGCTCTTGGCCACTGCTCGTGCCATGGCTGCACAGGTATGTGTCCTTTTCCAGGGAGACTCACCTCTGTCCAGGTCTGACAGAGAGGGTGCACACAGGCCAAGCTCTTATCCTGCTGGACACCACACTCCTGTTCAGAGTCCTCTACCAGGCCCTTCTTCCTGGGCCTGAACCCAATCAGTATAATCAGAAATTTGTTGTACAAATCGAACCTTAAATGTTTTTAGGTCAATGAGATTTCTGACGGGTGTGTCCTCTTGCTCCCCCATCTCTCAATGGCTCCCCCATCTCTCAATGGGTCACCATTGAGTGTCCTCTGAGGGGGGTGACACTGCCGAGCTGGGTGCAGTGAGAGCTACAGAATGGAGACCCAACTGGATGGTCCTTGAGTTTCAAAAGTTGGATCCCGAAATTGCCTCCAACAGCCTTTCTCCTGCAAAGTTTTCTGTCATTTTTAATTTTTTCCTCAGACCAAGTGTTCACCCTTTGCCTTGCCTAGGTCCTGGCCTCAAGGTGGGTTTCCTTGAAGTTTTGGAGGTGGGTTCTGGAAACCAACCTACTTCCTGGCATCCTCAGAATGCCTGCCCCTCCCAAGCCTGATTGCCAACACGGAGAACCTCATATTGACATCTTCAAAAGCTGCTGGAGCAATCAGGGTTGAGGGGGTTGGTGGACAGGGGCTACGGGGTGTCTGAGAGGAAGCTGGAACCAAACCAGGGGATTGGCAGCTGGCCCTGACGACCCCCCTCCCAGACCCACCGCGATACCTGCACGGCCCAGGACGGGACCTCCCTGTCGTACCTGAGAGAAGGGCCTGGCCCGTGAACTGCCCGTACACGGAGGCAGCATGGGGAAAGGCATTGAAGGGCGGGACCGAGGCACCGGCTGGGACCCCGGAGCCGACTTGCTGCAGATCCAAAAAGGCGGAGCTAGATAAAGAGGAAGGGGTGGAGCTAGAACTGGACACCTCGGGGGTTTCCTGCTTTATGGCGAAGGGTGAATGAGGATCTGCCGGAGGGAGGGAGACAACAAGGAGAGAGGGATGTGAGATGATGGGTGGGAACATGCAAAAACCAAGCCATGAGATGTGGGGAGGGGTGCGGGAGTCGGGGGTGGGGCGCAGAGGCAGGCAGGCTGGGGCTCCTCTGGGTCTGGCGGGGAAGGGGACCAGGAGTTAGGGGTGGGGGAAGGGGTAGGCAGGCTCCTCTGAGTCCAGGGGTGAAATGGGAGCAGCGGGGGTGTTCCTCAGTTTGAGTGAGAAGGCCCGGGAGAAGCTCTGCCTCCCTGCTGTCCCTCTACTAGTTCGGTGGAGCACTGCCTGGCGCCCCACTCCCCGCGGTCAGTCGCAGCTGAGGACAAGGAGGAGGAGCCAGGATAGAAGCCACACCCTCTTGACCTGACTTGAGGCCCAGCCAGCACCATCCACCTCGACTCTCCAGGCCCAGAGCCCTGATCCCTTCCTCCTCACGGCCAACCAGCTCTGCCTTGGCCTGCCCTCCAGCCCATCCTCACAGCTGGCTCCATGCCCCAGAGATTCTGGGCGTCCTACCTGCCACCACAGGGTAGGTCTGGTGAGTAGAGTGGTTGCGTCCCAAAGGGGTGTTGGACGGGGTCAGGGTGGCCTTCCCGTCATCCAGGGCACTGTTGAGCAAGGGCAGTGGGTAGAGGCCCTAGGGAACAAAGAGAAATCAGTGTCCAGGGACACCCTCTGTAGTGAGACTTCCCAGAGACCACAGCCGTCTGTGGGCTTGCAGGAAAAGCACCTTCCTCATTAGCTCCTTCCTGCTCATTCTTGACTCCCACTCACGGCCTCACTGTTCTCCCAATCCCAGGCCCATGGCTTCCCCTTGCCCATCCCCAAGTTCAGTGTCAGCTGGTAGCATGCGGGCCAAGCACAGGATGCAGCTTCTTCCAAGGACACCGCTCTGGCTGGAGAGCTGGTTCCCTTCTTTGTCTCCTGACACTGTTTGGCGCACGGGGAACAAGATGCAGGTCTGGGGCTGCATCCAGCAGGACTGTTGGAGTGCTTATCATTATTCGTTCATTTGTTCCTCTCCAGACAGGAGAGACGGAAGGCATCTGTGCCTACCACTGGTGCCCTCAACTGCAGACATGGCCACTTCTTACATTTGCTAAGACTAGTCAATAATCCTTCGCCTATGTGATCCTGATCAGTCACCTCTAATAGCCCTGGGGTGGGGTTGAGCAATATTATATCTGCTTTGTTGAGGGAAAGCAAGAGGGTTAAGTGTGTGTGGTCTAGATAATGAAAACAGGGACTAAACCCAGGACATATGCTCGCTCCTGACCAGGACGCTCCCTCCTTTAGTGACCCAGGGGAGGACTAGGTGGATTTCTTCTCCCCATACCCAAGTAAAATTATAAACATGCAGGTTCAGCCTGTAGATGATACTTGGGGTTAATTTTGTTTGAAAAGCTCTTCAACTACCTGGGGGTTTTCCTCATTAAGACCTCATTTCAGACCCTTCTGTGTTCTCCTGGCATGAACAGAGCTGTATCTTAAGATGTTTCCAAAAGCACATGTCCAGTTTAAGGCCAGCAGGCCCCACCCCTTTCCCTGACCCCTCCTGCCAGAGGAAGGGCGTACTGTTCCCTGTGTGTGCGTTCCCCATGTCACAAACTCACTGTGTGAAATTCGTGTGCAAAACTGAAATCAAAGAATACTTTGGGGTTACGTAACAACCGAAGGCAGTTGCTTGCAATGATTTCCATGGAGCTGGGTTCTCCAAGGACCCAGAGTGCTTTCCAGTTGTATGTTGGGCATTTCTAGAAGCTGTAGTCAATTCTGGAGGCCACTAGGGCACCATTACCATGTAGCAGCAATTACTGACTAAATGGCGCTCTGGTCCATGTCTTTCCAGGGAGCCTGCTTCGAGGCAGGGTGGAGTTGCTTAGAGCCAGTTTAATGAAATTGAACAAAATACCTAATTTCTAGAGAATATAAGAAAAATTTAAAATGCTTTATGTCGATTTGGTAGCAGAACATCTACTTAGAATTCTATATTTTCTGCAAATCTAGACAATTTATTAAAAAAAAAAACCAAAGCTGTATAGTTAGGCATGTTAGTGTTTAGCTTAAACACCCTATTGACGATGGGTGTTTTTTTGCTGGGATTGAACTTAAATTGGGAGACACAGCGGCACAGCGACTGTAGAACTTGAGCCAGCTGAGCCCTGATTTTGCAAAGATCAGTCTCCCTGGACTTGCTATTATGTTTGCATGTATTACAGGGACAGTAGAATCTGTGCACAAGGCTGAGGTAAGGATTAAATGAGATTTTAGAGACATGCTCAGGCCAGAATACTTGGTAACTGCACATGCTCATCAAGAGTTACACATTAGGTATTATTATTTCAGAATTACGTGAAGAGTCAGAGCTGCCAACTTCTAAGTCTTTATCATCAGGATCGTCACCTTCTGTTGACCTGCTTCCAGGTACTCTTGTTAAAGAATGAGAGACTAACTATGCCTAAGAGTGGAACAGAAGCTAGAAATAAGGCCCCAGGACATTTCTATTGATTGCTTTGTCCCTTGTTGACTTCAGAGAAAAGATGACAGTGGCTGTCCCATTCTGGAATGAGGTGAGGCTGTGCACTCCCCAGGCCAGTGGCCCTGCCCAGGCGAGAGGACACGGGTGCTCCTTGGGTGGCCCTGTCACAGTCACCAAAGGTGGAAAAGGCACCGGCTGGGACACGAGGCACGGCCTGGACTCTCCCTCCCCTCACCGCCAAGTCAGAGGAATGACTGAGTGACTGAGGGTGGGAGTGAATCATTGACGGACGCCATGCTGGCATCAGTCTCCTTGTTGTACGATGAGGGCTGGAGTAATTCCATGGTTCTCAGACTTTCTTTGGTCAGGCTTCAATTAACAAATTACACAGAGGTGCCATATCTAAACAGATAGCAGCAGGTCTGTCTGAGTGAAAGCAGCCTGAGCCCCACGGCGCCTTGCTTCCCTGAGCCCTCCCTGCCTTCTCTGGCCTGGGTTACCTCCACACAAATGGAAAAATAAGACTTGTTTTTTCCAGCTCTAGGAGTCTCGGGGGGTCTCTTTGGAACCAGGCAGGGTCCCTTGGGCAGCTCAGGAATGGAGCCAAAAATGCTTCTGTGGCCCAGCGGGTGACCAGGACCATAGTGGTCAGGTTTCTTTGCTGGAACACGGGTATTTGCCCACTGGGTTGTGCAGCAGCTTCTGGAGTGGGCTCCCCTCAGGCCCACCCTGCAGCCCCTTTCCCTCTGGGAGCTTTGTGCTGACGAGCAGTGGGCACCCGCGCCCTCTCGCCGAGTCTGCTGACAGACAGCTTTCTCTGCTCCCCTCGTGGCTGCCACAGCCCAGGCTGATAAAATCACTGACGCAGATTGCCTGCCCAGCTGCGGGCGCTGGCGCGGACCCAGCAGCCCAGACGGTCACTGGCAGCGGTTCAGCTGAGTATTGGCATCGTTGCCATTGTCCTACTGGATCTTAAAGGCAAATGGGCTTGCTTCACTCCTGCGTCAGATACAGCATGAGCCTAGAAGGGATGAGCAGACACAAGCCTCGAGAAACTCTTCAGCTTTTAGAGCCGCTGGGGTGAGCAGGAGGAAGGAAGACCCTGCCGGCTTTTCACAGACCTGTTACAAACTGTTTCACTTGTCCTCCTCGCGGGAAGGAAAAGTTTCCCTGGATTTCTTATGATTTATGTGCTGGATTTCTCAACTTCCTTGTGCATCCATTCAAAATACCTTGTTGAGTATTTAGTGTAAGAGGGGCTGAAGATAAAAATTATGTTTTTCCAAATGTTGCCTGTCCTTAGGAAATTCACTCTTGCTATTTCTGTCCACTCTCCTCTTCGGACGCCCCATGGGAAGTGATCACAAGTGGCATGTTGGATACTCAGAAGCACAGACAAGGGGGAAATGGAGCGTGTCTGGGGGGCAGGGAAGGATTCGTGGACAAGGTGAGGTTTGAGCTGAGTCATAATGGCCAGGGGGTATTTTTCCAGGCAGAGAAGTGGGAGGAAAGGCATTCTGCAAAAGGGCACACGTCGTGCCAGGGCAGAGAGGTGTGAGCGAGGGTGGCGTGAGTAACACGGGCTCGTGGGTGGTGCAGGTGTGAGTGGTCGGAGATGGCCTTGTGGAGGCATGAAGGCCTGGAGCACTGCAGCTTACAGAGTTGTAGGACCTGACCCTGCCATCTTTCGAAGGCAAGGGGATGGCATGGCCTGGTTGAATTGCCCTCCCTGAAAGGCACAGAGGTGAGGGAAGGCAAGAAGCCTGGGAGGAAGAAGAGGAAGATACCAGCCTCTGGTGGGCTAGAGCATGTGCTGGGTTTGCAGCGGCATGGAGCCGGGGCCCTGAGTCCGTGGCAGCAGCTTCTGGTTGCTTTGGCTCAGCCCTCAGCCTCTCAGGCAGCTTCCAGAGACCATGTGTTGCTCTGGCCCCTGCCCACCCCTGCCCACTGCCACGCCCAGTGCTCACCTGCTCGCCTTTGGTGTGACTGGGGGAGGCGTACGCCTCCGGGTAGTGCTGCCGCTCGAATGGGCACTCGAGCGGCTCGAGGGGGTGCTGGCTGAAGGCGTCCGTCCGAAGGTGCTTGCGGGGCCCGCTGCTGCTGCTCTGGGAGTCGATGCTCAGCCGGCAGCTGTCCTGGTCACCTGGTGTCCCCAGGCAGGGAGAGAGCTTTCAGAGGGCCTCCTGCGTCTCCTCCAAGCCAGAGTGGAGGTGCTGACTCCAGCAGGGGAGGGAGGGAGAGTACCATGTTTGGGCCTTGGGGCTGTGGCTGACTCGGGGACAGGCCTGGTGCTGCAGGAGAGGCATTCTAAAGCACCTATGACACCCTGGGCCATCCGTCCCCATCACAGCCAGCCTGAGCACGCTGCCTTCCTACACCCCCAACCTGCCCTCTTGGTCCCCCAACACTCACTGTCATCCATTTTCCTCTTGCTGTCGTTGCCAGGCTGAGCAATCCCCAGCAGCCCATTGATGGAGTAGGTGGAGCCCAGAGAATCCGACTGGGGTGACTCGGGGGGCGTTACAGCTGAGCTGGGGACTGCAGTGGGATTAGAGGGAAAGAGTCAGGATATGGGCCAAAACCATCACCCTCTCCGTCACCACGAGGGAGGTCGGGGCCACTGTGGGAGGGGCTCATGGAGCCAACACTGACTTCTGAAGTGTTTCTGCCTGTAAATATTTCTGTGACTCTTCCCTGGGAACCCGGCAGAGCTTCGTCTCAGTGGAACGGCTCAGCCGCACAGACAGATATGTCTGTGGACGTGCTTGTGTGTGACTGTGCGTGCACGCAGGTGGGTGTGTGTGCACGGGCTGGGTGTGCCTGCACGCCCCGCCACACTCACTCAGCGTGTGTCCTGGGCTCAGGGACTTGGTGGCCACGCAGCTGTCCATGGGGAGGTTGAAAGGCTGCTGCACTTTGGTTCGGATGATTCTACAAGGAGACAAGACAGGCCCGTCAGAGAGGAGCAATGGCGTGGAGGCCTTTGAGAGGTCCGCTTGAGCATTTTTTTTTTTTAAAAGATTTATTTATTTATGCATACAAGCACTGGGGCACAGGCCAGAGGTGTGAGGGGGTGAGAGGATTCACCACAAAGAGCGGGGAGCAGAACAGGCAGATCAACTGAAGCACACTGCTGAGGGGAGCAGCGGGCACAGCAGGAGAGGTCTGCCGCACCATGTGGGTCCCCTCCCTGGCCGGCAGCAGGGATCGAACTCGTGCTGCAGTGGCTGCGATTTGCTTCGTAGTGCGTTGCTTAACCCACTGCGCCACCACTTGAGCATTTTAAAGACACTTGGATTTCAAACCCATAACCTCTCCCTCGTGGCCCTTCCCGCTGCCCCTGTTTCATGATTGAGACCATCGTTCGCTCCAGGCGGAAGTGGGGTGCGAGGGTCGGTTTAACACCTGCCTCATGCTTTCAAGCCCGTCACCAGAGTCATTTGACCTTGTAAAGTCTCCCTACCTCAGCCCTCTCTACCCACCACCGCTGACTCCTCAGCGTATGCCACACCGACTCCCTCCTTCCAGCGTCGCTCGCCGGCCCACCCCCGTACACTCCCTTTCTCATACATTGACCCCTTCTCCATTTCTCATACACGGACCCTTTCTCATCCATTCTATTGCAGACAGAGTAGACTTTCTGGAGTGGAAGTCACCTCCTGCTTAACATCCGCCAACGGCTTCCCATTGCTCTAGGTCAGAGGCAAGAACATATCACCCAGTCATCCCCTGAAGGGCAATCTTTGCTGACATCGCCATCTTGACCTACCTCATGCGCCTCTCTACCCACTAGCTCTCTTTCAGCTTCTTGTATAGCTCCTATAGCCACAGGTCCTTGGCATGTGCTGTCCCAACTCTTTTTCCTCAATCTCAGCTCTCTTTGCTCCTCTTTTCATCTAGTTAGCGCTTATTTTTTCTTACTCGGGCATATCGTTTCATTATCTTTCTAAACCCAGTGGCCTCTGCTAGATCAGATAACCTCACGCTCCTCTCTTTAGCAGGACTTAGAGCTGCATTTTACAATTGTTTGTGTGGATACTCGGTTAGGGTCTGTCGTACCCTACATTGTAAGAGGGACAAGGATTGTGTGTCCCCAGGGTGTGGCTCATAATGAGTAAATCACGTATGTATATATGAATGAATGGCTGGATAGATGGTTATACTGAGATAGGGAGTGAATAATTGGATAAATAAATGAGTGAATGCCAGAATAAGAACCAAGTTAGGAGTCTTGTGACCCAGGAAAGGATCAGTTCAAGAAGATTACTTTATTAGTGAGGGGATATGCTGTATGAGGGTGGAGACAGCAGAACACCCACAGCAATGAGGAGCTGTGTTACCTGCCCTGGCCACGAGTGCTTCCTGCTCAATTCTTTAGCATGAGACTTTTCCCCAGGTCCTTTTTATCGCCTCTCTCATGATTTGCCCAGTGAGGGGGGCCCCCAGCCCCTTACTGCTTTCTCTCTCTTACCTGTTGATGGAGCTCACGCTGGGTACAGTGTCACCGTCACAAACGCCCTCAGCCAGGAGCCGGTCTCGGATCTCCCAAGCAAACATGGTAGGGTTCTGCCTCTTGTAGTCGCCAATCTTCTCCACCACCTTCGGGGTGGCCACCTTGGGCTTGGAGCCCCCTATCACTCCAGGACGGATGCTGCCAGTCTCGTAGTACCTACTCCAATTGAGAATCCCAAAGAATTACCCAATAAGCAGGTGGGGTCTTAGGGCAGGGGCTTAGCCAGAGATGCTTGCTCCCCTCTGGGGCTCCTGGGAAGGCCTCGGCATAGAGGTTAAAATATGTCCCCAGGCCACCTCTATCAGTTGATATTCCCAGCCCTGTCTGTGCTTGCTTGGTAGGTTTATGCTGCTGCCAGGCCAGAACTGCTGCTAAAGAGACCTTCCCTGGGACGCCTGGCTTCTCTTTTTCCTCTCGCCCTGGCCAGTGTCCAGTGTCTGAACAGCTACAGGAGCCACTGTTAGGGGGCACAAAAGATGTTCCCTCTAAGAAAGGAAATGCTGACTTCTGTACTTGGTGTGGATTACAGGTTCACAGTAGGGTTTTCTCTGGGCAGCGTGACTCACTGTTCTCCTTGGCCATTCTGGTTCAAGCCCGCCCCAGGCAGCCAGCTGGGGTCATTAGGGCTTTGATCCCGTCTCGCTGCCTCACCTTTGCTCCCCACCCTGTCTGAGCCTCCCCCAGGCACTGGTTTTCTACCAGGTTACTCGGTTCAGGCTGAAGCCTCTCCTGTGGACTCTGGATCCCTGGCCATGTCCAGCCCTGAAGCCAAGCCTGCTCTCCCGGGGCCTCCACTCCTCCTCTCCTTCACCCCCAACTAGCTGCTTTGGCAGAATGACCTAGACCAGGGAACCTTCCATTATGTGGTGGAAACTCTTGGGTCTCTTCTATGAAATGACTCTTCCAGCTGTTTAAAACGCCTTGTCTGCCTCTACCACGCAGGGCTCATCTCCTCCCTGGGATGCTGTAGTCCAGCTAGGGAATCCCTCTCGGCCCCAACCATGGAGCACACGTAGCTGGGATACCAGGACCCTTCACTTTCAACTACAGGTTAGGTCCCTTTGCCCCTTGAACCGGACCACCTCCGATTCCACTTACAGGGTGGGGGAGGGAGGGAGGGACACTGTACTGACAGACAGCCTAGAATCTGCAGTGGCAGGGCTCTTTCTGACAGAAGTCATTGCCCAGACTAGATCACGTGGCTCTCTCAGCCCAGAAGCTGGGCTCTGCTGCTCCTGGCCCCTCCAAACCTTTGGGTCCATAATTCTTAACTCTGGATGAAGAAAATGAAAACTAATTGCGGGGGGTCTTACCACTATACTAAAATTTGGGCCTATTCCCCGAAATCCTGCCTTCATTGGTGTGGGCTGGGACCTGAGCACAGATCTTGTGTTAATGAAGGTTCCCAGGTGACGCTTACACACAGTCAGCAGGATGACGAGCCACTGCTTGGCGGCCTCGTGGGGGTTCTTAGTGCCACCTGGACACCTCCTGTATTCTCAGGGCCCAGGCCTGGCTCCCACAGAGGCAGACATCAGGCCTCAGATCCACATTTCATCAAGCAACCTGTGCCTCTGTGGCAGGAGCTCTGGGTGTACAGTTTGAGGAACACAAACATCCCCGGTGCAGGGTGAGGGCTCTGGAGTGGCCTCTTATGGAAGGCACCAAATGCCTTGCTCGCCGCTCCATTTCCCTTGGTCTCAGTGGGGCAGAGGTGGGGTGGGGTAGTGTGGAGGTGAGGGTAGGGAGAGCTTTGAGGGACGGTTCTCCTGTTTAGGGAGCAAAGACACCTTCAGAAAGCGAGACATAGAGGCGAAGGAGAAAGGGAGAGGGAGAAAGGAAAGCATGGAGAAGTGGACACGGAAGGGACGGCAGGAAAGCAACAGAAGTGCAGCAGAAGGGAGCAGCCCAGGAACGCCCTGCCAGGCCCCGGGGACCTATGCTGGATATTGGGAGGGGACGCCAAGCCCTGGCCGGGAGGGGGCTGCAAGGTGGGATGCAGAAGGCAAGCCCTGCAGGGAAGGTAGCACATGGTGAATTTCGTGCTTACCTGCCGAGGATCTTGCTGACGCAGCCATGGCTGACACGGAGTTGGCGGGAGATGTCACAGGGCCTCACACCTTGGTGGGCCAGGTCCACGATGCGTTGGCGCACCACTTCGGGCAGGGGTCTGCCATTCACAAAAGCCCCTCCCAGCTGGTTCAGCCCTCCGTGGCCTAAGAAAATAGTGCAGGGACAGTTAGCAGTGCCAGGCAGGGCAAGCTCTAGCCCCTACCTATGTTCACTTTGAGCCCATTCACCTATTCAGAGATGTTTACTGAGCGCTCACCGTGTGCCAATGCTGTTCCAGGTGCTGAAGATGCCGAGGTGAATAAGGCAGATGTGACCCCTGTTCTTGCCCCACGGGGTTTATTGGAATGGGGACTCAGATCAGCAAATAGCCAATTAGCATACCATGTGACCACTGCTGTGATGGAGTGGTGTGGGAATCACTGGAAGGTACCACTCGGGGCCACAGAAGTATTCGTGAAGAACACTAGCTGAGACCGAGGATAAAGACTTGTTAGCCGAGTGAAGGAGAGAAAGGGGAAAAGTGTTCCAGACAGCTGGAATAGCACGTGTGAAGCCTTAAAGGCAACGAGGTGCTTGTCTGTTAGTTATCAACTTCTCAGGTCTAAAATCTCCAGAGTCAGGTCACACTAATTTCAAGGCTGAGATCCCCATTTTGCCCATAAGAACACTGGGGCTGGGAGAATTTAGTGGCTTCATTTATATGGCTTATGTGACTCAGCATATAAGAGGAGGAACCAGGGTCCAACCAAGGTTTAAGGCTCCCATCAGTACTGCTTCCTGGGGTGAGCTTTATTCTGTGGGTAGGACTGGACCTGGGAGCTGGCACTGGTCCTACGGTCCCACTGAAGGTGGCACAGTCAGGCAGGAAGGTCATTCTTTCACACTAAGGGCATGATTTGGAGACCTGGCTGGGATGGTAGAGCCCTGGGAGTGAGACTCCAGGGTGCAGGCAGGTGAAGAGGAAGAACCAATGCCAAGTCTTCTCTGGGCTCCTGTTAAGGGCTATTTATGGTCAAGGGTGGGAAGTGCCTCTGCTGGGCACACAGTACCCATCACCGCCCACTGACTTAGCACATTCAGAACTGGTTTGCAATTGCCTCCTCAGGGGCCCAATTTGTCTTCAGCACAACAGTTTGCCTTAAAAGAAGGTTAAAAGCCTCTGGCCTGGGCTGTAAGTCAGGAGAAGCCTGCTGGCAGGACGCCTAGCATGAGGGACAGGATGATCCATCTTCCTGGAAGAGTCAGTTGGGTGAGCTTGGGCACAGCTTCACCTGTCCTGCTCCAGGCACCTGTCCCCTAGAGCATCGCCACCAGAGCTGGGAAGACATGTGGCAGGGCTTTCAGAGCTGATGGAAGCCCCAGAATGGGCTCCCAGTAGGCACAGGCTTCTCAGTAGCCAAGGCACTCTGAGGAGGATGGCTCCAGCCATTTGACCCCTCACTCCATCCTCACTGCCTTTCGATTCCATTGGGTCCAGACACTGAACACGAGGGGGCGCCAGACTGCCACCCAAACACAGAGAAGCTCTTGCATTGCCTGGCTTTGTCCCCATTTTCCAGATCGGCTGCTACCTCACCCACCCAGGCTAAAGTGTTAGTGCTAGGACCTTAACGTATGGAAGTGGTGGTGGTGGTCTCAGCCCTTAAAAGGTAGTAGGTTATGAAAAAAAAAGTCACATAATTTTTGAGTGACATGAATTAGGTACATTTAAAGGTTTTTTTTTTTTACTGTTTTTTTCTAGCTGTGTAGACTTTTATTCAAAATCTCCCTGAGAGTTGGGTCCTTGGAAACCCAAACCCTCCAGAATGGTTATTGACTACATCGGTGGAAGGGAAAAGTACATTCGTACTCTGCTTCCTATACTATGAGCACCGGTGTTACTGGCTGCTGAATGACTCTGAGTTATTATGTTAAGAGCCTTGAACAGACTCCTGCCTTGATTTTGCCCTGCTTTCGTTTTTCACGTGGAAAGTTGGATTTCATCCGTTCGCTCCAGTTAGATTGGCGCTAACTATTACTCTTGTGTCTGCTGCTAACCTTTATCAGCTGCTTGGAGAAGATGGGAGAAGGAGGATGGAGACGTGTATGGTGGCCGGAAGTCATCTATAAATGTAAAGCTTTTTTAATTTTTAGTATCCATGTGATTGATGCCGTGGCACAAATTGCCCTAGCCAAGGGCAGTGGTTCTAAACTTGAGTGGCCTCAGAATCACTTGGGGATCTTGTGAAGACAGACTGTTGAGCCCGTGCCCTGAGGCCTGGGAAGGAACCAAGAATTTGTATTTCTTTCTTTCTTTTTTTTTAAGATTTATTTATTTATGCACACAAGTGCTGGGGTACAGGCCAGAGTCGTGGGATGTGAGAGGATTCACCAGAGATAGAGCCGGGAGCAGAACTGGCAGATCAACGAAAGTACACTGCTGAGGGGAGCAGCGGGCGAGGCAGGAGAGGTCTGCTGCGCCAGGTGGGTTCACTCCCTGGCAGGGAATTGAACTCGGGCTGCTGTGTCTTGGAGACTTCACAGTGTGGCGCTCACCACCAGGGAGGCCCCCCAAAATTTGTATTTCTAAGGAGATTCCAGATGGTGCTGATACAACTAGTCCAAGGCCACACTAAGGACCATTGTTTTAGGCTGAGAAATAACTGGTAAAGAAAACTTAAGGTGACTACTTCTCACACCACCCCTCCCCTCCCCAGCCCCACCGCTGACTATTACAGCTGTCATCTCAACAGACATCCAGTGTCTCCTGCGACCAGATACTAGCTCTGATGAACTTGTTCTTGCTTCCATCATGAGTGAGGTAAGAAGCCTGGCCCTCAAGGAACTTAAAATCTTTGAAGGTATGCAATGAGATAAGTCGGAAACCGCCACATTAAGGGGGAAATTTCTTCTGAGAGGTAATTCCAGCTGCTAGGGAAATCCGTAGACACTAAGAGGGAAGTTCCAGGGAGGAAGTAACTAGATGAAGAATTTCCCAAAGGTAAAAAATTCATGCCCAAGTTGAAGAAGTTGAAAAGCATCCATGTATCTGTAGGCCGGGCAGGAAGGTGAGCTTGGAAAGACCTGCTGGCTATAGATGGAGGCCGCTCTTCTGGTTTGAGGTTTTGAGCTGAGTCCCTGTAACGGAAGGACTTTTGTCTTTCCTGTGTCCGGTGTGGGGGAGTGGAGTCCTCTGGGTGAGTAACCACCGAGTGCCCAGAGGTGGGTGCAGCCTTCCTTCCTGAGCTGCAGTGGGCCAGACCCACCTGCCGTGCTGCCCACCTTTCCATATGGCGGTGGCCCCAGGTGGACTCCGAGGCCGGAAGCCGGAAATGAGTAAGTGCCCTTGTGGGGTCCCTGGGGAATGTCCGAACCAGGAAGGGGCTTGAAATTTGGAGCTTTGAGTCTGAGGTTTCCTCAGCAAAGGCGGTTAGCTAGAGGATCAAGGATGGGGAGTGGTGGGCGTGGAGAAGGTGGGACTGCCTGACTGACAGAGCACGTTCTGAGGCAAGTGCACGCTAACTTTCCAGGGCCCAGAGAGGACTGCTTCTGCAATGAAGTCCTATAAACATAGGACCTATAAACTTAGGAAAAAAGACTATTTGGGAAGTCCTAGAGCTTTCTTTGGTAATTTCTTCACCTCTTACAAGACTGAAAAGTAGGGATGGTAGCAGGAATAGAGGTTCACTGCCTGACTCTCATTACATGCTTGATACACCCTTAAGATGTTGGAGTATTTTACCCCCATGATCCTGTCTGAGTTGAACTTCATCTGTTTAGATTACTTTCTGAGTTGTTCTCAAGGACTGTCTACCTGTCACAGAGGTTTAATTAATGCTTCAGGATACATATGTGGCAGAAAAGTCTTTACCAACGTGAGGAGCCCTCCTGGATATTGAGTGGGGTCTCCTTACAGGACCCCCAAGTGCTATACTCCCATACTTTCTTCTTTTTCCTTCTGCCTGACCCCTCACACCTCTCGGAATTTTTGCTTTAGTCCCAAGGACAGGGGCTGGGAGCCTAGGGAGGGCTGTCTGTAGGGGGAAACAGCGACTGCTTTAAGACGCCCTTGCAATCACTCTTGTCTGCTCCCCTTCCACAATGGCGTGTCTTTGCCAGTGCTGACCAGTGTCTGACATTCTTACCCTGGTGGTGTCTCCCTGGAAGGCCTGTGATCTCCCACCGTAACCTCCCAGCAGCTCCCCAGTGGCTTGGTGCCTCATGGAATAAAAGCCAGAACCTCTGCCTCAAAGCACTCCGGGAAACCTAGCAATCGAGACTCTTGTTCTACCTTCCACCCAGGTCTGCACGGGTCACTCTGGCACCCATCAGTTTATGGGCTACTGGGCACTTTAGATCACTGGACTAGGGAAAGGGGGCTGAGATGCAGCATTTTGCATCAGGTCACCCCAAACTGCTGCATGACCCTCGGCATCTCTGGGCCTTGTACTGCCGCCTCCAAAAGGTGACTGGAGAAGAGAGGCAGTAGCGAGATAAAGCTGCTGCTGAAACTTCTCAATGACCCCTCGTCCTTCCATTGTTTGGAATCTCTTTCCATTTCCTTTATATTATTTACCTCTCCCTTTCTACTAGCTTCCCCCACCCCGATCTATAAACACAATTAGACTCATCCATCCCCAGTCACCCCCTACCAAAAAAAAGTCCCTGACTATGAAATCTTTTTCTATCATTTTCAACAAAGTTGTTTCTCAAAAAGTAGTCGTGCATGCTGTTCCTCCTGCCTTCATTTCCTCCCCTGCTATGCAGATCACCTTGAGACATACCTCAGGCTCAGCACGCTGGAGCGCTTATTAATGGATGGATGGTGGAGGTGCCATTTCTCCCTCCCCAGCGGGTTTTTCTATGGCAGTGCTATTCGCCCTACACCTTAGACTTTCAGGTATGCTTTTTTGCTTTAATGTGGTTCTCCTTCATCATTTGTTCCATTATATCTATTTTTTTTTCCAATCCCAGTGCTCTGCTCACTTTAGTATGTCATCCTTGGTCACCCCCCCCCCCCCAAGCACAGTGCACCTACTACAGGTATGCTGATGGCGTTGTGGGCATGCCAGCTGTCTGCAACCCAGGTCTTACCCCTCTTAGGTGGTGCAGAGGCTCCTCTTTGAGCTTTGTCTTGGTAACAACAGCAGGTGCCACATAAGCGTATAGCTTGCCTCTGCAGCTTCATTTCATGCTACCTTCCACCACACGTTATGGCCTTCTGTGTCTTCTTAGAGCTCTCAGTGCTTCCTACCGCCTCTGGGCCTTTGCACGTGCTCTTCCCTCCAGCCGAACTCTTG
The DNA here is from genome assembly GCA_019455555.1 of Galemys pyrenaicus. Lineage (NCBI taxonomy): Eukaryota > Metazoa > Chordata > Mammalia > Eulipotyphla > Talpidae > Galemys > Galemys pyrenaicus. The sequence goes on along the minus strand of JAGFMF010011928.1, from coordinate 153,301 downwards.
TTCTCCCTCTTATCTAATTAACACCTACCCAACACCAATCTGTACAGTTCAGTCCATACAAAGTCACCTCCTCTGGGCACCTTGCTGTATCAGATGCTAGAATCTCTGTTTAGATGTTCTCATAGCAGCCTTCACCATTCTACCTTGACATCCATTCAACTTTAATCTTAGTTACAATGATAGGTATGAGAAGTGAGTGTCTTCTCACACCATACTTAAAACTACACAGGCAGGACCCTGTCTGTTCTGTTCATTATTAAATTACATGCCACATGAATGAACTCACAGCCTTTAACTTCTTTCCTTCTCCCCGTATGGAGTATTCACCAAACCATACATTTTTACCTCCTAAGCACTTACCTAAAAGTTACCTTCCTGATCATCTCTGGAATCCATACACCCATGCGTCCATTTATCCATTCAGTGGCAATTTATTGAGCACCTGTCACATGTGAAGCGTTTTACCAGAACTTTACACAGAGCTGCTCCCCTGCTCTCTCAGGGTTTCCAGTCCAGGAATACATGTCATTAATAAACTGTAAAGTGCACCTACAAATAGTGTATAATTGTTGCCAGGATAGGTTCTAAGAAGGACACAACAGGGTGGTCTTAATGAATAATGGTGGGAGAGTGAGAGACAGAATTAGTTCCAGATGACCAAAGTGACGTCATCAGAAAAAAAGGTGAGAAGGGGTTAACTCATCACCTGAACTCATTGGTCTCTGCACTTACCCTTGCACAGGTGACCCTTGGCTGGGGAGCAATACATCTGAAACCCACGTCACCTGACGCTGCCATGTTGAGGAAGGCTTCCAGGGCACGGCACCATCTCCTGCATGGTGCAATCCAAGCTACTCTGGAGGCAGTGCCCCCCATGAGCTGGACCCGTTTACCTCTCCAGCCTCATTTCCTACCTGGCTGAGCTGGAATCTATGCCCTGGCATCAGCATTGCTGGCTGCTCTTCTTTCACAGTATGTGATCTTCCCAGTGTCCTTGTTCTAGCTCTCACTCCTCCTTGCCTGGAGCACCCTTTCCTTACTGTGTCTCATTGAGTCCTACTCATGCCTTGATTAAATTCAGGAAGCTGCCTCTTACAGAAAGTCTTCTTTGACTTTCCTACCTGCTCTCTCTGGTACTTTCTTTTAAACACTTCAGGGCATCATCTCTGCTGCTGCATTTCATAGAATGCAATTTTATACTGCCTCTGTCCACATGCATAGATTTGAGGGGTGATGTGTCGTCTTCATCTGTGAAGCCTTAAAATCTGGTATATAACTTGGTGCGCAGTGGGTGCCAAATAAGTGCTGTTGAGTTAGCTAATAGGACAAGAAAGAGGGAGGAAGGAAAGGAAAGAGGGAAGAAAGATAGCATGTTCACAACAAGCTTGGAAGCCTGAATGTTCTCTCCCCAAGCAGAACTGTTGAAGATACACACACACACACACACACATTACATAAAAGTATTATACTATATATATAGCAGAAAGAAGCATAATTATGACATATATGTCATATAGGGAGTCCCAGGAGGAGGAGCTTGCCTTCCTACGGGAGCCAGGGGATGCACACAGGGCCTTCCTGTGGCTTTTCCACCAAACCTTCAACATCAATGTCAGGCGTGCACACTTGTCAGGCTCACACCTTCCTGGCACCTTGCTTGGGTTTGCACCAATGTGGGCCTTGGGAGTCTGAGTTGAGAACTGGTAGTAGAGGCTCTCTCTTGGGGCTCATTCCCAACTCCAGTGGGGAGAGATCAACGTGCATTGCAGGAAGGAACCACAAGACAGATCAAGCCGAGAGGCTTAGCAACAAAACTTACTGGAATCTCGACCATCCCGGACTCTGAGACCCACTGGAGAAGAAGATTCTGGCTCAGGGCTGCCTCCTGGGCAGTGCTGCCCCTTTACGTCTGCTGAGGTCTGCACAGCAAAAAGGAAACTGTTCTCCCAGTTCTTACTGCCAGGGACCCCAGACTGTCGTGTGAGCAAGACCAAGGACTTGATCAAACTTTTCTGTGCTCCTGCTTTTCAGACCTCTGGCAGCAAGAAGCAGAGCAGCGAGGGTCAGGCAGAAAAGAGAATCCTGTTCCTAGGTGTTTCAGTGGAGGGGTTTAACAGAGGGGGTTGCTTACGGGGGTGTTAAAGGCTGTGTGAGTCGAAAGGAGATGGCAGTTACAGGACGAGGTCACACTGCTCAAGGGCTGGGAGAAGCAAAGGGAAGAAGCTGGAGTTATCAGAAATGGAAGCTTTGGAGGATGAGCCCAAGGAGCTGGCGCTGAGGACTTCCAAGGACGGCCCCTCCTGCCTGGCTGTGGTACATTTTAGGGGCACCTGAGCCTGGTCCGTGAGAGCTGGAATCTGCATCAGTTGCTGCTGCTGCTGCCCTCTTAGGCTGATGCATAAAGGAGGTTCATTTAATATTTTATTTTCACCCACTGAAGCTGTTTAGGGTAGAGTTAGGTAGAGCAGACTCTGGAGACAACTGCCTGTGTTCACACTTTTGCTCCATCTTAACTTATGACCTCAGAGTGAACGTCACCTTTCCCACCTCTCCTCCAAGTGTGTCTTGTGTTCTAAATCACACCTATGGGCAATGCACGGCCCTCCAGAAATATTCTCTGCCCATACCAGGCATTGCTCCAGGCTCCCGGGATATATGGGATCTTCGAAGACAGTTGGATTTCTGTCCTCTTGGAGGTTATAGTTTTATGGGAATGGTTTCAATTTAATTAACTTATTACTCAGTAAATGACAGAACTCTCTCATCCCATCTGACCTTCTTGCCTGGATCATTTAACTGCTCTTGCTCTTCCAAATTCCTAGTGATGAGAAAAGGACAAGGTTCTTGAATGCCCTGGGGATGGGGGTGGAGGTGGGGTGGCAAATAACCCCAACTCTGTCTTTCACCTCCAGGAGCCCCTGGCCAGGTGGTTATTAATTGATTCCTGGGCTTGTCCTTGTTGGTCCTTCTCCCGGTCTGTTGGGTCTCATCCCTCTGGCAGGGCCTCCATGCCATTTACTGCAACCCAAGTAGCCCCAAGTGAGGCTATGAGGACCAACTGCAGCTCCCTGCCTCCTTCCATCTGAAGTTCCAGCAAATAGAAGGGTTTCCCAGAGGCCCTTGGAACATTAGGCTAAGAAGTGTGGCTTCTTTGGAGGCTCTGAGATCGGCTCAGAGGATGGGAAGGTTCAGCATTATTCTTTCATCTCCGGCAGGGAGAGGACTGGTAAGGGTGGAAGCCTGAGACAAAGGGTGGATAGAGAGGCTTGCCTAGCTGGGAAAGAACCAAACTTGGTTAGTGTTTTACCAGTGTGAGCTCAAAAGAAGGGGAAAGCTGGGAAGGAGGAAGGGAACAGGGCTATTTTCAGTATCCGGTCTGTGCCCCCATTAGTCCATGCTGGGAAATAGGGCTTAGAACCAGCATGGCAGAGGCACTTTCTGAGTTCGATTGAGCACTCCGAATGCATCTTGTCACTAATTCTCAGAGCAGTTCTTTGAGGTAAGTAGCACATTATCCCCATTTTACAGATGATGAGATGAGGGAGCAAAGACCATGTGGAGCTTGCCCGAGGCTGCCTTATTACAGAGGTGCAGTCTGAAACTGCCCTGCTCAGCCCTGCAGCAGCCTGCACAGACCCTGGCAGTGGGTGTGGCTAGTTCAGGCCAGTCACACCCTTCCCTAAGGGCAAATGTATCTGGGCCTCCCCTACTAGGTGGGGGTACTTTCCAAAACCCTTTTAAAAATCTCCAGGTTTTCATTTTTTTGTGCTTTTCTGTAGTCAGAGGACAATCCTAATTCCTTTCTTGTCCCCCACTCCTCCATGTTGCTTCATTTTCCTCCACTCTCTTTTGTCCATCTCCCGCCCTTTCTGCCCAGTCCCTCTTTCTGTTCCTCTGCCCTCAGCATGTTCCTGCTGCCTTGCTTGCTTTTATCTCCCTATTGTGCTGATTGCCCCTTGCCTCCTCATTTCCTCTTAGACCCTGGTCTGCTCTGGTCTGTCCCTGTCAGAGATGGGAGACCCCTCCAGTGCTGCCTCTCCCCGCTGCTCACCCAGAGTTTTCCGCTTTCTCCTCTCTCCCGCTCCTTTGGCCACCCCCTCCTGCATCGTCTTTATTGCCTGCATGACTGCTCAGGTTCTTTATCCCATCTTCCCCTCAAAGGCATTCGCAGCTCGGCTGTTATTCTTGTATTAGCATTGAACCCATTAAAGCTAATTTGTTTGCCCTAATCTCCATTTATTTTTCCCTAGTTGATATTAGATTTCCCTTTCTATTGCTCCAGCATGATTTTCTCTTTGTCTTCCTAATGGTCTACCCCCCTCTCTTCCTCTATTAATCTGGTTGGCTTCACTGTGTGGTTTCAAGGCCTTTCTCCGCCTCCCCCAGCCCTTAGATTAACCCTGTCACCTCCCTCCCAGGAAGGGCCCCAGTGTGTGGATTTCCAGGGATGGAACGACTGCAAATGTCAACAGACCCAGAAGCTTCCTTAAGGAAATATCCTGCTTGAAGGGAGACCCTGTTTGCTTGCATAGGGAGGAACATGGGGGCTGGAGCTGGGAGCTGGGAGCCGGTGGGCACATGCGGGATGCATTGAGTCCCAAAGAACTGCCAAGCCTGAGAGTTCCCTGGCTATATTCCCCACTGGGATTGTCTCCAAGGTTTCTGGAGGTCTCTGCAAGCTTTCTCAGATCCTGTAAGTTGTGTGAGTGGGCCAGCAGTGGAGGGCCACTTTCTCCCTATGACTAATACGGGACACTGTTTCTCTGCCATCTCCAATCTGGAGGCACACTCTGTGCCCTTTCTGAAGATGAGCAGCTTTGCCTCCATGGATGCTGTATTCGGAGTGGCTAACTATCCCCGCCGATCCCCAGTCATAAAGCCGTGGAACTGTGTGCAACTTTCCCCCAGATGCCTAGCTCCATGAGGACAGGTGCCATGTCCCTGCTGGTAAGAGAAGCTGGCCAGCAGGGGTGGGGAGGGGAGCAGTGCTTTGCCCTGGCTGCACTCTGGCCCTCTGGGGCAGTTGGCAACTTTCACTTCAGGAATATCAACCAGAATCTCTTGGCATGGTGCCCCGAAATCAGTATTTTTTGAAAGCTCCTCTAATGATTGCCCAGAGTTTAAGTCCACTGAGGAGCTGCTCAACAAATATTTATTGACAGCATTCACTAATAGATTAAACACGAACTTCCCGTGGGAAGGTCATCCTTCTTCACTGCTTCTCCTTTGCTTCCTAGCTCCCTCCAGACCCTCTCCCCTCTCCCCCCCCCCCCCCCAGNCTTTGCTTCCTAGCTCCCTCCAGACCCTCTCCCCTCTCCCCCCCCCCCCCACAGAAAGGGCTAGGACCTCTGCGTTTGGGAGACAGTGGGGCAGGAAGGCCCGCACCGCTGAACACGAAGTAGGAACCCAGGGTCCACACAGATCACTGCGTGGCCCCTTCCACTCTCCCTGGGGTCAGAGGCCTGTGGATATTAATGCTGTGTTTTAAAAAATGAGCCTATATTAAAGCAATTTTCAGTTCATTAGATTTCAATTTAATGAGCACCCACTCTATATCTAATAATATTCCAGGCTGTGTGTATGTGGGGAGATGGTTTCTGAGAAGACACAGTCCTTGTCCTTGAGAAAGTTACCGGTTAATAACCCCTGATATGTTACAGAATCATAAAGTTTCTAAATCCATGCACATGCCCTATCTCCTTCAATTCTTTCTACCACCCTGTGGCCTACGTACAACTAGGTGTGTGTGTATATGTGGCTGTGGCTGTATGAGTTTCTGTACCTGTGCATATCTGTGTGTGTGTGTGTGCATGCGTGCATGGTGGGAGTGAGGGTGGATCATAAATAATCCACATCTTGGTGACATGTTATACTGTTGAGTTCTTAGCTCAAAGGTATACTTTCATAAATGTAGGGTTTTTGGGACACTGACTTAAAAATCACCAAGACATGTGTAGGGAAGGAAATAAAGAGGTAGGTGGAAGAAACCATGTGGGGAGGGGAAATCATAGTTGGGGAGAAAAGAGAGAAAGGGGGAAAGAAATAGCAGTAAGGTGGGGTCACAGCAGTGCTAGGAGACCAGAGGAATGGGGCCATCTTGAATACAAGTGAAGTCACGTGATCTACAGAAGAGAGGGGCTCCTATCTCGGCCAGAGCATTAAAATAAACAACCATTAAGATTCTAACTCTGGGGCTCCTTATTTCTGAGATCTTCACTGAAATAAGAGGTGATTTATTAGCTCAGCAAGGAGGTAGCTGGAAAGGGTAGGCTTTGACCTGAATCTGAGAAACACAAAGCTGGTGTGTGTCATGTGTGCGAGGTGCTCAAGTGACGTGTGCATCTGTGTGTCTCTGTGTGTGAATGTGCCTCTATACGTTGTGCTTGTGTGTGTGTGAATGTATGTATTGGGGGGAGCACCGAGGGACCTAACCATCCTGAGGAGTGAAATAGAACAGATGAAGAAGAACTACTTTTTTAAGCTGAACACTTTGAGAAGAGCCTGTGACAAAACCGCGTATCTGTGGTTTCCACACCTGTCGACTGAGTCCCCAGAACCTGGCACCATTGCAAAGTGATTAAACACTCTAAAAACCACATTCATGACTGCACAAGGAAACAGGGTGGGGATAGAGAGTGACAGATGCAGCCTGCCGCAGGTTGGGGCTTCAGGGGAGGGAACACGGGGTGCAGAGTCTTAGAAGACCTAGAAGGCCTGCTCTGTGCCCTTTCCTGTCAGAGCCTTAATTTTTCTCCTTTTGCTTGAAGGAAAGGACATTTGCTCTTCTCCCAGCCCCTGATATCTGCCGCTCTGGGACCTCTCAGGCATGGAAACAAAGGCCAGACACCCCCAGAGGGGAATGCAGAGAGCTGTGTGGGGGAGCTTGGGCAACTTTCTCATGAGCTTCTTACATGGCCCTGAGGCCACCACAAGAAGGGGAGGAAGGTGGCCACGCCATGGGCTGCCACATGACTTGCACGATGGCTGAGTGAGTCACTCTGACTAACAGACCGTCAGTGTGGACATGCATCGTATCCTGCAGAGAGTGGAGCCGCCAGCATTTCCCAGGCTGTCCTCGGCCGGGCGGGGAGCTACCTGTGTAACGTCACAGACTCACTTCATGGCAGAGCAGGGACAGAACTCACGTTTTGTGGGCGAGTCCTTGTTTGTTCCACATGCCAGGGGGCCCTTTGGGACCTAGTGCCATATTGGCTGCACTGTCCTGGCAGACAGGGGAGGAAGGTGGTGGGGCTTCGGGCAGAGTGCCTTCTGAATGAGACATGCCCTGAATAGTTTTTGGCCCTTGTATCAGCTTTTTTCTTGTCATTTTTACTTTCCTGCATGGTACATTCAGACTTGAGGTATTGTTTTGGGGCTTCGGAATATGGGCAGCCGAGTCTGCTCGTTGGTAGAAGCCCGGGGGGCTGCCACAGGAAAGGCTGCAGAGATGGTAAGTCAGTCTCTCCTCCCCGTCAGTCCCAAGCCAGGATTTCTACAGCAGGTGTCAGTCAGACTCAAAGCTGCTGAGGGTCGGAGGCCCTGCTAGACTAAGAACATCCAGCATTCAGATTGTTGGGGACTGACTTGTCACCCCCAAATCTCAGATGTTGAAATCTTAAGCCCCAATACCTCAGAATAAACCTTATTTAGAAACAGGGTCTTTGCAGATGAACACGTTAAGAACATTGACGTGGGCCCTAATCCCATGTAGTTGTCCTTATAGAAAGGGGAAAATTTAGACAGACACACATAAGGAGAATGCTGTGGGAAGACTGGAATTAGACTGCTAGAAGCCGAGAAACACCAAAGAGACCAGCAAGCCACCAGAAGCCAGGAGAGAAGCCTGGAACAGTCCTCCCGACAGCCCTCAGAAGAAACCAGATCTCAACTGTGAGATGATTAATTTCTGGGATAGTTGCTACTGTCACCCTAGCAAACTAGTACACAGATGACAAGATTGTGCATCTGAGGTGGACACAGTAGGTTTGGGGAAATAGAGCTGTTTCCCTTTGGGCTATCTTTCTGGAATATGGGGCTACTCCTCTGGGGTCCCCTTCCAGTGAGTTTTCATGAAACAGCAGACTCAGTCAGGCCAAGCACAAAGGTTTTCTAATGTGTGGCCTTCTCTCCATGCACCTGCTTCTCTTGACATCACTGTCCTCCTTACAGAACCACTGTCCTGGTTGGTCCATCCAGATCCTTCCACCATGTGGCAAATTATCCTTCAGGTAAGAGCGAGAACACATCAGCAGCAAAGCCTCGCTGCCAGTATAGTCATTGTTGCCCAGTCAGTCCCCCAGCACTTCCAGGCTTCTACTCCTTTCGAGGACTTTCTGAATCCAGTTTAAAGTTGGCCATGAAATCACCCAACATTAGCAGGGCCCTCTCAGAGTGCTGTCAGGCCAGTGATTCTTAAACTTAATTTAGTTAGACAATATCAATTAGGCTTCTGTTGCATCAGGGATGAGCTTTGCCGAGAACCCTGTGATTTAAGTCCCATTTTATAGATGAAGACGCCATGGTGGAAGGTTAAGTGGTGTGTGCCCAGCCAGTGAGGAGCAGGCCTGGGGCAGCACACCAGCTGGGTTCAGTCCTGCCCTCGCTCCCTCACTCAGGAAGTCTCTGAGAGGATCGAGCTATGCAGGGAGCCTGGTTGTCAGGAGACTCCACACTCCGAAGACCGCTGGTTGGGACTTGAAGTGGACTGATGCCAGATTTGTGGTCATTTTTATTTTTATTCATGTATTTATAAAATTGAGGTACCACTGACAATATATATTTGTTTCAGGCCTACAACACAGTAGTTTGAAATTTGTATACAGTGAGAAAGGATCATGGTAATATGTCCGTGCACTATCTTTCTTTAGCAATTTTCAAAATCATAATATAATATAATATTGATTGTAGTCCCCATGCTGTATTACATCTGGTGACTCATATATTTTCTATTTTTTTAAAGATTCATTTATTTATGCATATAAGAGCTGGGTACAGGCCAAAGACGCGGGAGGTGAGAAGATTCACCAGAGACAGAATGGGGAGCAGAACAGGCATATGGACTGAAATACACTGCTGAGGGAGCAGCGGGTAAGGCAGGAGAGGTCTGCTGTGCCTTGTGGGTCCCCTCCCTGGCCAGGGATTGAACTCGTGTTGCTGTGCCGTGGATGCTTAGCAGTGTGGCACTCAACCCACTGTGCCACCAGGGAGGTCTTTATATATTTTCTAAATGGAAGTCTGTGCCTCTTGATCCTCTCCACCCATTTCACCCTCCCTTCATCTCCCTACCCCTCTGGCAGCCACTAAACTGTTCTCTGTATCCATGAGTTTGTTTTATAGATCTGTGGTTCTTTCTTTTTTTTTTTTAAAGATTTTTTTATTTATGCATACAAGAACTGGGGTACAAGCCAGAGATGTAGTGTGGTGAGAGAATCCACCAGAGACAGAGTTGGGAACAGAACAGATGGATCTAATGAAACACACTGCTGAGGGGAGCAGCGGGCAAGGTTAGGAGAGGTCTGCCACACCACGTGGGCTGGCAGCAGGGATCGAACTCATGCTGCAGCAGTTGCAGTTTGCTTCAGAGTGCGTTGCTTAACCCACTGCGCCACCAGGGAGGCCCTAGATCTGTGGTTCTTAAATGTGATCTACAGCAGAATCACTGGGTGCTTGTGATGGATACAGACTTGGGGGACCCCACATTTTCTAACAGAGCCCAGGAACTTCTGATGCTAGTCTAAAGTAAGTTGCAAAAAGCATTCTCTCATTTAACAAATATTTATTAAGAACTTACTATACATCTATTATGTGCCAGATGTTATTTTGGGGGTTTTAATCCTAGCCTACAGCATCTCGTAACCTCTGGTCCCCACAGATGCTACATCTTCTAACCATCCTGCTGAGCTGACACCAGTGTCTACTGGAAGGTGCCCTCATGGGTATTTTGTTCAGGCTACCAGTGGACTGTTTATAGTGGTCGCTGCTGCCAAACCTTGCTCCGTTGTATCTGAGGCCAGACCAGCAAGATGCCCCTGGGGCCAGGGAGATATCCCAGAGGGCAGCTCAGGTTGCGCCAGGTCCCCTCCAGGCTACAGTCTTTGCTGCCTCATTCCCACAACAGCCACTTGCTATAAAGAAAATAGAAGAGTATTTACAGCAATAGTGAGTGAAAGGATCAAGTGTACTTCATGTCGGGAAAACTTCATTTACAAAACTCGAATGTACAAATTAGGTCAAGTTGTACGACAATAAAGCATGCTATTGGAGAATTATGTAAAACTGCTGTGGCTCGCGTTTGTGGAGCCTCATGGCGTAGAGGGGTTTTGTTAAGTGCTGGGGAGACAGAGCTAAAAAAGTGCCTACTCTCGCTTAGCTCAAAGGCAGGACTTCGTGCAAAACCACGACATTTGCTGGTAAGTGGTACGGAGAGCCAAGTGAGGGGCGCAGAGCAGATGCATGGGAATCAGACATGAGGGTCGCCTGAGGTGAGGGTACAGAGAGGGTCTGCTTCAGAGGTGAAGCTTGGGTAGAACTTTGTCCAGGAGGTAGGAATGGGGAGGGTGTTCCCCGCAGCTGCTGGGGAGGTGGGAATGTACATGGTGGTATGTTTTGGAAACAAAGACTAGTTGGCTGGAACATGGGTCTGCATACGGAAATAGTGGGAAGTAGGGCCAGGGAGGGTGGGATGGAATCTTCTCGGATTGTAACAGGCAATTTGCCCCCAAATGCCAGTTAATGATTGGATTAAAAGGAAGTGCAAGCAGGACGCTAAGATAATTTTGGAAAATCACTGACTAAGATTCTCTGGAGCAGGGCTGGGAAGAGAGAAAGCAGAAAACATTTTGATAATGTGAATAATCTAGTTAGCACAGATTACTGTCAGGGCTGTTCTGCTTAATAAAAATACTACAAAGTCCAAGGAGAACTGAGTTATAGTTATGTGCCCCTGGCAAGAGAGCTAAAAAGAAGATGGAAATCAGCAACAGAAGTATGAAGCCAAGCCAGGTGAGGGTGGAAGTTTCATGCACAGTGAGTAAAATGCCCCCCAAACATGTGCATTGAATGAATTTGTCCCCCGTTTCCTGTTAGCAGGATTAGAATAAAAACCTTAGCCTGGCTTCTCTTGTCAAACCTCCCACAGTTCATCTGAACCCCTCCTGTCTTTCCACTGCTGCCCCATTCACCTGATGCTGCTGAGAACCCCTGATGAGCAGGCTTCCGGGAGTCACCTGCTCCCACCCCAATCAGAGAAGCCCAGCTCAGTGAACCTCTCTTTCCACCAACACAGCATTTTGTGTCCATCTGGACCGAAGACTGTCCTCACAGCTGAAAGTTCAGTTTGCTCTCCTCTCTCTATAGAATGTCGGTGTGAAGGCAGAGGCACTGCAGTTCTGGAACACCAAAGTCTAACTCTGTTTTTCCATACTGAAGGACTCGGTGGGGGTTTATTTATTGCACCAATTAGTAGAGTGAAAGTGCTCTTTGGAATGACTTGGAGGGAAAACTGAAGACAGTGTGGCCAGGGGATGCATGATGGGGTAAGAGCACATCACAAGGCCTGGGGTTACAGGCACTGGGAGAGGGGCGGAGCAGTGAGAGACTTGCATGTGTGCTGGGGTCGGGGTCAGAGAGCAATGGGACGCCATGCTTCCTTGGGAGCTGGAGTCACCTGACGAGATCTAAGCACAGGTCAGAACTTAGGAGAGAAACAGAGCAAGAGGGAGCGGACAGTTTCATGATAGGACAGCAGAGAGAGGGAATAGGAGCACCCCTGGAGAAGGGGCCAAACAGTCTATCCTCTGAGAAGCAGAAAAAAAATCACACTGAGGGTGTGTGCTGGGGACTGAACACGCATATGCTGAAGCACCCCCCTGTATGTGGTATGGAGGCTGGACCTTTGAGAGATGATTAGGGTTGGAGGAGCTCACGATGGGGGAGTGGGCTGGCATGGTGGGACTTAGCATCCTTATGAGAAGAAGACACCAGATGTCTCCCTCTCTCCCCATGCACAAGCTCTGAGGAAAGGTGCGTGAGGAAGCAGTGAGAAGGTGGCCATCTGCAAGCTGAGAAGAGAGCCCTCACCAGACCCAATCATGCCGGCCCACTGCTCTCAAACTTCTGGCCTCCAGAACTGGACGCAATACGTGTCTGTTATGCAAGCCACACATAACTTTGTGGTTCTGCTATCATGGCTATCTTGATGAGGATGGACAATTTGGAGAGACAAGATCTTCAGAGAAGTGTCAAGGCTCGAAGTGTATTCTAGAGAAGCTGAATCAAAGACACAACGTGCTCCAGGGGTGATGGGTGCTTGGGTGGGTTCTCAAGGAGGCTGACCCAGCTTTTCTGTGTAAGTGCTTTCTCTGTCACAGATTGACTAGGATTCTTAAAAAACAGGCACACCTGGGCCTAGAAAGGAGGGCTCTTATCAGGAAAAGTAAAGGCAGTAGCTGTGTGTGTGTGTGGTGGTGGCGGCGGGAGTGTTGGGGGAGGCGGGCAGGGCGTCAGGGACAAGGTTCCTTCCTTTGGATGGTGGCGATGTAAGTTCTCCGTGATGGAAACGCTTGGACGCTTTCTGAGGCATGCAGACCATCACATCACAGAACCCGGGTACCAGGGCTTCTAGACACCATCTGACAGTCCCCAGCTTCCTCGACCCACCTGTTCTGACACTTGCCAGAAGTCCTGTATCTGGAAGGTCACACGCGGTCACACAAAACAATCAGTTTGGCATGGCAAAAATTGCAATGTGCTGCTAAGTCAGACCCGAGATACTGAGGAAAACAGGGGACAGTGAGCCCGAAATAGAAAAAACTACACCTGAAATTCTAAGTTATTTTATCCACAGATGTACTTTTTCCTGTCACTATTATTCAATTTCCTTTTATCAACAAGCACGTCTGTCTACTTTGGGGGAAACATTATTTGAGAATCACTGATATATGAAAGTCATACAAATATTTGCTGACCAAATATACGAAATACTCCTGCTGTCACCACATTGTTTGTAATAATCAGCTTGCATGGATGAACACAGACGTAGGGTCACATGGCTACGGGAAGGACAAGGAGAGCCCCAGAGATCTGCCCGTACACCCTGAGCAAGGGGATGCTAAGGTGGATATTCTGGTAGTCTGAGCACAGGTGCCCACCTGTGATAGGCCCAGCCACCTGCCTTCAGTGCCATCGCCCTGTGGGATCCGAGAGACCAGATTCTAGAATATTCCTGCTGTTGCACCGCCACCTAGTCACTCTACCCACATCTGGGAAGAGCCACATGATAGAACCCCAGAAGCCCAGAATAGACAGTCTGACACTGTCCAGATGAACAACCCATACAAGCGACTGACCCTTCTAGGGTCTCATCTGAAAACAAGCTCTCTGCAGGCCTGCAACACCCACCCAAGTCCCATAACTTAAGTGGGGGGCCACAGAGGGGAACATGGCTGGATCCTGGGGTTCATCTCAGACCTCAAACTGCAAAAATAGGGAGGTCAAGGCCCATGTCCTCATGCCTAACTGATGACGGTTAATCCCTAACAGAGTGGACTCCCCAGATATGGGGGAGCCCACTTTCCCCATCACGTTCATCAACAACGCCTTCTCAGCAGCTGTGGACTCACTTGGGACTGGCTGGTTATACCTGTAATTAATTTCACTACTGGGGTTCTCAGGCTTTCTGCGAGCAGGGCCTTCTCTATCACCCACAGACATGGGAAGGTGCTCTCCACACACATGTACTCTGCAAGGCTTCTTAGCATGTTTATATGTGCAAGAGGGTGAGTACTACAGGGATGTGTGTATGTGCATGAAGATGTCACCCACACACTCACATGTGTGAGTGTGGGTGTAAACGTGTGTGTAGATGTGTGTGCCATGCACAAGGGACTGGGGAGAGGACACAAAATTTAAGGAGGCTCTCGCTTTGCTTCTTTATCAAGGCCTACCCTGTCTTTATACACACCTGAGAGTGAGACCCTCCTTAAAATTTGCATTGTGGAGTGTATTATACCTCACCCTCGTCCCAGCCATGGTTGTATCTATGTGAATGTGTATGTGTGTGCCTCTACACAAATGTGTGCATGGAAATGTGTGTTGTGTAGATGTGTGGGTGTGTGTGTACACATGCATGTGTGTGCATTTCTATCTTGGCAGCTCTCTCTAGGTTTCACCAGAAGGTGTGGGAGACTCCTTCTTTTCATTTCCCTGGGAGAGTTCTGGCTCAGGACAAGCCACAGCCAGTGCGGCCTCAACTTGGCTCTCTCTCTCCTGCTTGATGCTCTGAAAGACAGCATGGTGGTCAGGAGAGCCCTGGCTATGAGCACGCAGCCCCTGGCCTGCCACCAAGCCCCAAGAATCGGGCAAGGCACACTGGTGCGGGCCATGCTACTCATATTGTGTGACAGAAGTCCAGTATGAAGGATGTTCCTGAAAAATCAGGGGCTCCATAGCTGGCCCCTGCCAGATTCCTTTTGTTTTGGCTAACTTTATAATTGCAGTTCTGTGAGTCTCTTAATGTGTGCCCACTGAGAGATAATTCACGGGGGTAGTTGTAAAATTGGGGGTTTGTTAAACAAAAAGAATGGGGCAAGGCACACCTCTTGGAAAACAGGGTGTCTGCTTCCTCACTGGTAAATGTGGTGACAGGGCCTCAAACTAGGAAACAGGTAGACTTTGTGGCGTAACAAAGACCTAGAAGTCCCTGGGATGTGCACGCAGGTGCTCATCTCCCCAGGCACTCAAGAAGCTCAAGTCTAGAAGATGGAAGTCACAGAGATAAGCCACTGCACAAAACGTGCTGGAAAAATAATGTGCTGGGAGCCTTGGGGGGGTGGGGAGGAGAACGGAGTCCTGGAAGTCTTCAGGAGAAGGTGGCATTTGAGCTGGGCTGGAATGTACTTCACAAACATGGGGGCGGTCAGTCCTCACGAGACCTGCTGAGGTGGGACCCAGGGGCCACTTCACTGACCAGGGAAGGGCTCCTGAAGTCACGCCGGTGTAAGTGGTGGAATGAGGATTCAAAACCAGTTACGTGTGACCCCTAGGGCCCAGCTTCTTTCGCACCCCCTTTTGTCTTCTATCCAGGGGGAAACACAGGCTCCCTTTCAACATGCACCATCTGCATGGGGCAGACTGACGAACACACAAAATGGCCTGCAAACAACAGAAGACTGAGCACGATTGTGTCTACACTGCAGTAGAGAGAGTGACTTCCAGGGAGCTGTGGACAGAGCAGTGTGGGCAGTGGCACGGTGTGCTCCTGGCCTCTGATCTCTCGGGGAGGTGGACACCTTGCAGCTAGCAGGACCCCACCAAGCTCCCAGGAGAGCAGCTGTGAAAGCAGTCAGGAAAGCCACTGTGTCTCTGCGGCAGAACTCTCCAGAGCACGCCCTACTGCAGGAGTGTGGGCCCCAGGCCCAGAGCAGGCACATCCTGGTTAGGGGCCCCTGGATTGACATCTTTATGGCCAGTAGCAGAGGAGGGCTTGGACACAAGGTTCTGTTGGCTTGGGACCTGTCATATCACACAAGACCAGAGGGACCCAGGCCTGGTCACACTCTCAGGGAGGTTAGCTGCATAAAGGGGTGTCTCACAAAGTCTGCAAACCTGCAAGGCACAGGAGTTAAGCAGTGGAAATGTTCAACCAACATTAAGTGCCAGATCTTCAGGGTGTTTGCACCACAGTTCTGCAGCTGTGCCCTGCACTAACCGGGAGCCCCGGCATGAAACAGACTGGCTGATCCACACAGGCACATACGCTGCCTTTCTGGAACAATGAGTGCTCCAGGGATTGACCAGTCTCAAGAATGCTAGCTGAGGCTTTTGTGCAGTAGGTGACCATGTGGTTGTGCTGGGTGGATTTGGGAGATAAATGATCTTTGATGCTCTCATCAGCCAGGCTGGTCAGTTCTTGTCCCACCACCAAATTATTTTATCTGATTGTTGCCCCTCCTGCTTCAAAAGTCCGACCCTGGCAGAGAAATCATAAGACTGCGGCTCCCCGTCAGAAGGGGCACCCCTGTCATTTACCTTGACTCCTCTGGCAGTGCCCACATGTAGAGGGTGGCTCTCCACCAGGGCTGATGAAATTGAATTCAAAAGCGGACCCTCGTTTGCAGTGGCTCTCAGCTTGAGGGCGGCATCTCTCCTGGCCACTCCCAACTTTATCCCTCCTCCTTGTTCCCTTCCTGAGGTCATAGGCCAATGCTCCAGGACTTGCCAAGAGGTCACCCCATTCTGGCCACTTCCATTTTGTAGTAGCCAAGAACTTCCATGTCAAAGTGAAAAAGGCCAGGAGTCAGTGATTTGATTCAGCTAATCACAGACACTTAAATGTCAACCAAAGTTTGTTAGCATCCCCAAACTGGATTATTATTTCACAAAGTAAAAACATACAGGATGGGGGTGGGTAGAGGGAGAGAGAAGCAAGAAAAAGACAGATTAGTGGGTTTTTATTATTTTGTATATACATATGGTTTTGTGTTAATTAAGAACAAGTACCCAAGACAAATCTTCCTGTCTTAGCTACACACTTGCTTTAGTTCATTTTTCCTCTAATACCAATTCTGCTAAAACCTTAGAATGTTCTGGATTCCAGGATAAAGTCCATGCACAGCCTGTTCTACCATGAGCCAAATGCTTCCCTAGGCTTGGGCTTTCCGGTAAAATTAAATAAAGTATCCTTTCCTAAAGGGGGCTGGGTAATGCTCATAGTGACCACAGGGTTCCCCGCCATACTACCCACTAGTCTTTCAATTAACACAACATCCTCAGGCAGTAGTCCTTTATTTTGTCTACACAGAATATGAAAAGATCTCTCTTAAATTTTAACTGGGACAAAGTTTCGACGCTGGGTTTCAAATGAGTTATGGAGAGTTTTATAGGCAATATTAAGACACTGCAATTGTTTGGAATCTGCTCTGGAGAACTTTTGGAGAATCTCCTCCCAGCGGACTGTCAGGGGCACAAGAAAAATTCTGGAGTATATGCTAGATGCCAGATGAGGATACCGGTTTCCTAAAAGCCCTGCAGCATCCTCACTTTATACTGATGAGGAAATTCAGGCCCAGAGAGAGGATTCACTTGCCTGAGGTCACACAAGAAGAGAGCACCAAGGTCTGGTCAAGGGCGAAGCCTCCACCACGAGCCCCTCTTGCTGCCTGTGGACACGGGAAGCCTGTTGCGTAGCTCTGGCTTCCTAGGCCCGTCAGGAGAACCTCGCCCTTTGACACCTCTCTTCTGCTGTGTTTACTGGAGAAACAGTAATTCCGTTGCCTTCTTAGAGAAACTAAAGAATCAAAAATGCAACATGCAGACAGTGTGTGCAAACTCACATGATGACAGCAGATTAAGCTGTTTCTCTCTTCAATGTGTCACCCAACCAGCTCCCTGGACCTCTCTGCGTGTGGGTCTGACAGCGACAATATGTCCCGGTGGGCTAATTAGCACTAACTACCCAGGTCACTCCAAGGCCACTTAGGAGAACAAATGCAAATGACAAAACTGATGAGCACTGCAACTAAAGACAGGGGAAGGGAGAAAAGAGTTAAAAGAAGGGAGGGAAGAATTTTTTTTTTCCTTTTCAGGCTTTCTCTTCACTTAAACCAAAGGCCGGTTTTCATCAGAAAAATGCAACCGTCTCTGCATAATCGCCACAGCAAAACTGAAGACATTGAAATGAAGCCCCTTTCCTGCCACTGTTAAAAACCAAACCTGGGCAGAGGTTCCGGAGGAGCTGACCACTTGGTTGCAAATGTCCCCGAGGAACCCCAAGGAAGAAGCATCAAGAATGAACCTAAACTTGGAGGAATGACAGACAGCACCCCAAGTGCAGGGAGAGGGGTCCCTGACTTAGTAGGCAGGTCTTCCAGTAACCTCAACTGTTTCCATCACATACACACTGACTCATAGTCACTATAATAGACCCAGGCAGGGAGGCTACATGTGGTTTGGGGGGGTACCAAGGAAGTAAGTTCCCTGCTGACCTATGCTTTGTTGAGATGCACGAATAGTTGCTTTGGGGGGCTGTAGGTAGAGTCATGTCAGTTTTGGGGAATAGGTTTTAAAGAAAGCCCCCTCTTTCTGCCTTTGCTATGCCTCTTTCCCCCTCACAGTGACTGCTAGGAGGGGCCTCCAGATAGGGACAAGTTCTCCAATTTCACAGATGGGAAGATGAGACCTGACTTATTTTAATGGAGCTTTAGTGTTAGGGACACTGCTGAGAAAAACAAGTTGATAGAGAGAAGGTTCCGCCTGTGGTCATTGATAGAGACTATTCTAAGGAAGGTTCTGGCCCAGTTTCTCAGTGGAGTTGTAGGCATGAGCCATCTAGTCCGATAGGAGTTTTGGTGAGCTGGACTTCAGAGGGGGTAGGGGGAAGGAGAACTGGAGTCAGATTAGCTTCTGAGCATCCATTCCTTTCTTGTCTGTAAAAAACATTAATAATAAGGTCTCCCTGTAGAGACCTAGAGGTAAGGGAGACATGAGCATGCCCTTTTCCAGCAGAAAGCCAGACCTATGACTGTCCTCAGAGGGAATCATCACAGCTTCCATGTCCTGAGGGTTCACGGAGTGCCCGGGCACCTCCAGTTCTCTTTCTGTGGATATGAACGTGTCAGAGCTGGAGGCTGGAGGCTGGCTGAGCTGAGCCTTGGTGATACTTGGTACCTTATCTGGCATCCAGGGCTAAGGGCAGGTCCTCAGGAATAAACAGAGAAGCAGGAGCCAGATACCTGGATGGGTTCCTGAACCGAGGAAGCATGCCACAGTCTCAGTGACATGAATTGAAGGTTTGAAATCGAAAGTTTCCCCTGGAGACTTTTCTGGCCCGTGAATCTTATGGGGCATTGGCTCATTATGTACCCTCTGGCCAAGGGAGGAACCCAAAAACTTACCAATTCTAACACTGGAGAAATGATTATAGATCCTCAAAGATCTACTTTAAAGTGCCATGATTATAAGGAATACTGGATGCCCAACCTACTCTCACCCAGAAGCCTCCTCCCAGGTCATTGATCAGGGCTGGATGGACTGGGGTTGGCTGGGAGAGTGGGAGTTTTCAAGAGCCAGGAAACACCTGGATTGTTGTTTTCAGTATTCTTTCCTCCAAGAGAAAGATCTGGCACCTCTGCTGGAAGCCATCATTGCTCACAGGTCCTGGGAAGAAGGTATTTTAGTTCCCTCTCCAAAGAACTTTGGCTAAGGTGGTTCAGTCTAAAACTAGAAGAAGAAAAAAAAATCACTACCCAAAGGAACCACATTGAGGATGTTCCTAAGCACAGCAGAATGCTGTATGTGAGGTGCAGTCTCCTCTTTTTTCAAACGTGTTTTGCATCACTAGAAGGGAGTGAGGGGGGCACTGGGGACTGTGACTCAGTCTTTCCCCAAATCTCCACTGAAACAAAAGCAAACTGCACCCTCTTGAGTGAGGGTGCACTGGCCTGGCTCTTTCTTTGAACATTTTTTTCTTAAACAAAATCGTTTCATTTATCTTTTGGTTTCTTGTGTCTCAGAGCCACAGAACTCAAAGCTTTCTCAGTTCAACTGAGAACCCAGCACCTCTTGGGCTGATAAATAGAGCAGCTTTAAAATGCTTAGAACTGAAGACAGACCAACTGTGGCGAGAGAAAGTAAACACATCTATGCACCAGTCAACCCTAGCAAGCGCCTTGCTGAGATTACAGACTGAGTTCCTGCCTGAGCCGGCGAAAACGCTGGAGCAGGTTCTGGGGGAGCAGGTGGAGGGGGGTGGGGCACAGTCACAGAGCAGTGTCCTCTGCTGCCCAGAGCTGAGTCCCAGAGGAGATGGTCACTTCAGAGTCCACTCTAGATCATGTTTAAACGTTCCTGTGCACAGCCGACTCTGCCAGCTTGTCCCCAATTGTTTTCACGCCCAGAGATGTCCCAAGAAAACCTGGGACCACATCATTCTTTTGCCTCTCCCTTATGCCCCCCCGCTTTGTGTGTAGGTGAAATTCACCAGTGAGAGAATTATTGGAATTTTTCACAGAATAGAATTAATAACTATATAATTTGATTCAAACATTTGAGAAACTTTTCCTATGGAAAACGTATCTTTTAAATACTCCTTTCCAAACACACACACACACACGCACACACATGCACACCACACACACAAATTGTTTTTATGTGAACCAATTAATAAATGCTAATTCATTCAGGCATATCTCCACTAAATTACTGTTTCATTTAATTGCAAGGGAATTTTCCATTACTAAACTCTCCCTTGCTGATTTTTTTTGCATTATTTATATATTTTTTTCAGTTTCACTAATAGTGAGGTTGGTATGCGATATTATCTGCTGTTTGTATGTCTTAAATTCCTTTTTCATTTAAAATGTTTCCTCATTCTTGCAGCTCCACGTAATCTGGGAGAAACATCATTAAAAGCAGACACGATTTTATACATAAATGATTGGAAAAAGCACTGGAATTAATCTGACAGGAGAGCGTCTTCTTTGATTGGGTTACTCTCATTTCAGGCATGCAGGCGTGTGAGCGACTGTATACCCGCTTTGGGTTAATGTGGGAATGTTTTCCTATGTCAGTGAGTCACAAGTCTATCTATGAAAAGATTGTGAGTACACTACCACGCATAGGGGTCATGGGGCTTTAATAACAAAACTAAACATCAAATCTCTTTATGGACCCCCGAAACAAAGCGTAATCCCTCCTGCCTTTTCATGGACACCAGATCAAGACTTTAATACTTATTCAGGATCCAAACCAGCTGGTTCCGAAGATCCAGCCTCTTTTTATGAATAGAAATGTGTGCTTTTGCCAGTAGTGTTTAGGGGTAGCTTAGGAGCTGTGGTAAGGATTGTGTCTCAAAGGATGTGTTTTGAAGTAGAATTAGGGTTTTCTTATACTCAAAAGGCAAACATTTCATGCACCTGGTTAACTTCGTTCTGAAATAAGTTCTTTTATTTTTATTTTCCCTAACCACCTTCTTCCCCTTTCCCCACCCCTCCCCCATTGCCTTCTTTCAATGTCTTCCTTTTCCTTCTCTATTCTTTCCCTTCTTTCTCTTTCACAGTAAATTATTCTGGAGGATGTGAATGATTAAACTGTTGACTCCTAGGTTTAGGTATGAAAAGGCATGTCACTGTAAGTAAAGTTTCACCTTTATACCCAACTCTATCAATAATTATAGAACAAAATGACTATTTGTAAATCTTTCTTACAATTAGCTCTTACAAAGGGATGCCACTTTTTTTCTGAACGTACTGAATTCTATTGATTTCACTTTTCACAAACAATTAATTACGAAACAGAGCAACCTACTCCAAAATGAAATCGGCATATAAAAGGGCTGTGAATATATCCATGGGAAAATACGTAACCATAAAACATGTAGATCATTAAAATTAGAGATTTGCTCCCTAAGAAGAAAATTTTGACATATTTTTGTATGAGCAGATGTTTTCCTTTAAACGAAAATCTCTCTTATTAAGTAAAACTCCCTGAAATTGGTTTTTGCGTGATTTTCCCTCAATTCCTTTGTCCATTTCAAAAAAATTAAACAGAGTCCTTTTGGGTATATTCTAAAATTAATTAACTTTCCTTCCACCCCCCAAAAGTCCCAAATAAATGCTTCCAATAGACATCAAAAAAGTGTCAATTAGAAATAATTACTTCTTATCAATCAGTGGGGCAATTAAAGTGACAAAGCTTGAAAAGATACTTATCTTAAAACTAATTCACAAGGTAGCTAAATTATCTCCTAATTAACTTGCATTGAGGAGGGTGGGAGGATAGACCATCCTGAAACAAAGATGAATTGAGGGACCCCAATACCTCTTTATGTTCTCCAAGACTGTTTCCCACCCCCAGAAGACCTTGTCTTCAACCTAGGCAAGAAACCAGGGGACGAAATAGATCCTCCCAGAAGCATCTGGCCCCCTTTGCTCTTTCTAAGACCAAGAGAAGGGACAAGGGTTTTATATCTCAGCTAGATCTGGTAAGTTAGACATATGTTCTTTCCTCTGTGATCTCTGATCTCACTTTACACTTGGACTCATCTATTTTTAGGAGCGGGAAGTTATTGTATGGAAGTTTTAATGACAACCTGCTTGCTTTTACTGATCTCATCCTCATTGACAGATGAGGTTTTGCATTTTTATATTTACTCTGTGTTCCTTTCTCGTGCATCCTTGAATGGTTAAAAATGTTTTTGCTTTAGACAATCTTTGTTCCCTGATACTACAAAATTCCCGGTGGATTTCGCAGAAAGTTCAGTCTGTGGCTGACCAGCACATGTCTGAATAATTCAATATTTGCTCTCATGGTCCCTTCATAATAATAAAGTTGTAAGACAAAAGTACTGCAGTCTCTCTGCAAAGCACAGACTAGCCAGAGTGAGCTAAGGGTGAGACTCAGCGGCTGCACACTAAACTTTTTTCTAGCATCTCTGATTATTGGAAATGGTGTGCTAGCCTCGCTGTCCCGAAAAACTGAAAAAACCGGTGGCAGCCTGAGCTCTGGGGTTCTG
Source organism: Galemys pyrenaicus (assembly GCA_019455555.1). Lineage (NCBI taxonomy): Eukaryota > Metazoa > Chordata > Mammalia > Eulipotyphla > Talpidae > Galemys > Galemys pyrenaicus. Next base: position 130,794 of record JAGFMF010011928.1, on the reverse strand, counting down.
CTCCAGAGAAAACTTAAAGGGGGAACTCCCCAGGCAAAGCAGAACGCTGGAGTGGATGTGTCTGGGGAGGAAAGGGGAGCTGCCAAAACCTAAAACTACTTATAAAAACAGGATCGCTTTGTGAATTCAACTCTAAACTTACATAGCAACGCCAGGTAAACGGATCAGAAAGATAGAAGGTCTCTAGCTCAGGTTTTCAGACAGGATTGAAAAAAAGAAAAGGGGACAGCCTTGAGTCTTCTGAGCTGGATTTTGGGCAAATTTCTTCTGTTTTTAACATTAAGCTAAAGAGCAAGTCTCATTCTCCCTTCCTTCTACAGTGTTATTTCTTTATTTTAGGGGAGGCTTAGAAGAAGACCTTTTGCTTTCCCTAGACAGAAAAAAATTAAACACCGCTGCCCCTGACCTGACCGCGCAGTAAACGACTCCCTCCCCAAAGCCAGGGATGATTTGCACCTAAGGTAAGTAGCTTGGACTTGATTAAAAAGAAAGTAAAAATAAATTGCATCTTTTTTTCTTTCCTTCTTTTATGCCCATTAATTCTAATGAGTGCTTCTAGAATGAAAATAAGTAGCTAAAATAGAATCAATCCAACCCGAGGGACCGCGACATGGTATTATCTGTGGAGCAGCGGCAGAGAGAAAGGGTCTAGTCCAGCACAGTAAATACGAGGTCCACGACATCTACTCCCACCACCACCAGAAAGGTCAGGGGAAGGTCGAGAGTTGGGGAGAAGCTCCAAACCCGCAACAGAGCAGAAGGGGCCGGAGCCAGCGCGGTGTGGGAGCCAGCACCAGGCTGTGCGCGCTCAGCCTCGGCGACCGTCCTGATTCAGAGGCCGGGGAGAAGTCTAGTACTGTGGTCCCACTTGCCTAAAGACTAAGTCTGGCTCTGGCCTCAGAAAGTGACCAAGGAGCCAGCGTGGCGCCCAGACACTGCTGCATAAGGGTGTCAGGAAGCTGCGCTCTGTCCCCAGGCTCGCCAGCCCCGCGGTTCCCAGGAAGGGCCTCCGGGGCTCCGAGCCCTTTGGAGCGCCCTTTGGAGCGCCCGCAAAGGGCAGCGGGGGGCTGCGATCCCACTCCCGCGGGGCACTGGGGGACGGGACAGGGAGGGAGCTTATTGGTGACTGGGTCTCCAGCCCCGGAGCAAACCGGAATGCGAAACCTTCCGGCGCCCCAGGTGGTTCCCCACACCCTTCCGCGCCACGGCCACAGGACCAGAGACGCGGCTGAGCTCAGACTCCAGCACTCTCAGCTCAATAGAGATCTCAGCCTCGCGCCGCTCGCCATCCGACCCTCTTTATTATAACAAATGTCCCGTTTGCCGAGCGGGACTTCATATTCGCGGAGAATTCATCTGAAATATCGATTTCCTCTCACTTCGCAGGCCCAATCGATAGTGCTGCGCCCTGGCCCCATAAATCGCCTTCCCCGCAGCCGGGCCGCCTCCATCCATCACTGCGGGTCGGGCCGCGCCTAACCCGCTGTCCACACTCGCTGCGCGCCAGGGCGGCCGTGCCAGTCGCGCCGTTCGGGCCCCGACCCTGGGGTTCCTTTCCGGCACAGACCCCCTTAGCTTGAGGACATCCAGTGCCGCCGCGAGAGATCCCGAGCGCTTTGAAGGCTCTGGGGCCCGGGGCCCGAGCCCGCTGGGGAGAGGGGTTTCGCCTCGCGGGCAGCGCAGTTCTCGAAGGCCAGACGTCCCGTGCGCAGCGCCCATCTGTCCCGTGCTCAGCAAGAAGGGCCCTAGAGCACCCGAGTGCACTCGTGGCTCCCCGGCCCCCGGCCCCGGCTCCCTTCCCGTTGACTTGAGAAGTGCTCGGGAATCGGGATTCAACCCCGGCAGCCGCAGGCTAGGGCTGCGCGCCGCAGGAGCCCGGGTTAAGAGGTGGGGGCAGGGGAACGCAAGTCCAGCACCCGCGCGGCCTAAGGCCTGGAGCGCGCAGGGTGCCCGCTCCACTAGGCCATGCAAGACGCGGGTGGAGAGCGAGGGCCACCCTTCTGACCCCCAAGGAAAGCGCCTCACCGCCCTGAGTAGTCCGTAGAAATCGAGGTCTGGGGAGGACGGCTCCACCGGACCGCGGGACCTCGGTGCCGGAGAGCAGCTAGGCGACCGCAGCCCGCTGCCAGGCCCGAGGCGCCCCGGCCGCTTCCCCGCGCAGGTGGGTCCCGCGAGCCCGGAGCGTCAGCCCCACCGACCCGAGCGCGCGCACGGACGCACGGCGACGCGGGGGCTCTGGGGTCCTGGCCGCACTGCGTCCTTACCGGATCTGATGGAGTTGTGAGGCATCGCCAGGGAGTCGCACGCAGCCCTCTGAGGGCTCAGGGCTTCTTTACGCAGGTCCCCGCCGCGCCCTTCTCCAAGTCGCTGCCCTGCACGGACCCAGGGGAAGGGGCATGAGATTGATTCCAAGTCTGCTGCCTTCGACCTCTTCCCGGGCCCTAAACTATGGGTTCCGGTTGCCTGACAGAAGTCCGAAGATTTTTAGGAGAAATGTGCCTAACCTCAGCCTGGCCTAAGATATGTCTGTCTGGAGGATCCGGGATTGGGGGTTCGCTGAGGAAGCCCCAAACTCCAGCCCTAGACCCTCTTTCAGCTCTATCCAGTTTAACTTGGGAGGGAAAACGCTGCCAGACTGCCTGGGACCTTCTCCCTTTACGGAATCACCCCACTCCCCATGTCAGCTTTCAGCCCACCCCTGGGCATCCTCCCCAGGGCCGCATACCTGGCCTGTCAGCCGCAGGCCCTCACCGCCTGGGTCCGCCTGAGAGGGTGCCCTGGGCACAGCGTCTCTCCTGGTTCTGAAGTTTGTTCCCATCCACCCGGCATCACTGGTTTTATCCCGCCAGGGCCCTGAGAGATGGGTCTGGAGAGGCTCGCAGGCCTCGGATTGGCTGGCTGGGTGCAGGGGGGTGCGGGAAGGGGAGGATTTTGCAAGGGGGACATGGCTGAGTGGACTCAGGAGTTAGAAACATTCGCTGGAGCTTCTGTTTCCAGCGGAGAGCAGCGAGGAAGGCAGCTGAGCCCTAACTCAGCAGGCCTGGAAATACTGGAGGCATGGGAGATGGAGGCTTCCAAGCCTGAGGATGAGGGTGTCTGGATTCTCCTGGGATCACTGACTGCCAGAGTGAGAGATGGGGTGGCTCTGTGACACCCCTCTTCCCTTCTCTAACCTCTGCACTGCTCTGGGAGCAGGGAGGCTGCCTTTTCTTTCATAGGAGGGAACTTGTTTTCGTATTTCTCATTCATTATGGTAGAAGTCTGTTCCCAGACTAGAGGCAGGATGGTCCTAACTTCTCACCACTGGTCTGGACTTCTTCCAGGGCAGAGTCCTGAACAGCCTTTTTAAGCCATTTCTCCATACAGCCCAGACAGGATCCATACCCTCATATCAGTAAGTTAATATAAATGATCACATAACCAATTCCAACATGACTGCTCTCTCCTCCCATTTACACACACACACACACACACAGAACCTTCAGATCTCTTTATCTCTTTCTTGCTCCTTGAAGATTTTGAACTTGGAAGATGGGTTCAGAGGCCTGGCAGCCAGGGCCTAGATTTCCCCTCAGTGAGCAAGGGCCTTAGAAAGAGACAGGGTGGCGCCTTGGGTGTGGAGAGGAAGGGGCTGAGAAGACTTAGTGGTAGTAAAAGCTGCCCTTCCTTCCTCACTGGGCATCTTTTCTGTTGGAGAAGAGGAAATGTAACACCTGCCATGTAAAAATGTAACTCCTGAAGCACCTGCAGGCCCTTGGGGCATGGCCTGGATGCCCCCCCAATCTGCCCGGAGTCAGGATTATAGCTGAGCGGTCAGCCATGCCCCCTGACCCTGAGGGCCTGTGCCAGCTGGAAGGCTGTTCTAGAGAACAGAGATTAGCATGCATGGTGCTTGGGTGAGAGGCAAGGGAAGGGGCAGAGGAAACGGGCTATTCAGGAGGGTGTGCATGCACACATGTGTGCACATCTGTGTGTGAAAACACAGTTTTTCTTAATTAAAAAGTTTAATCTTTCATATAAATTCACTTCCTCCTCCCATCCAGACTTTCTCATTTCTCAATAGCAGAAATTAATCAGTTTTGTGAAAAGAAAGAGAACATGCATGTGCCGGGGTGGATCCTCCACATCTACAAATGTCTTTAAACCAAAACGATAGGTGCTTTATTGCTTTAAAATGTCTCCAAAAGTTTTACGTAAGGTTGCTCTGTGGTTTCCAAATGTCCAGATAGTTCACTTCTCTGGTCACACCCCCTGGAGGGAGAAGATAGACAGGTGGCGGATGGAAGCTGACCTGGAATATCTCCCACCAATCCTGAGCAGTTCAAGCCCTGCTTCTGTTGGCAGCCCTGGAGTGAGAAGGGCCTGGCAGTGACTATCCACCCACTCTGCCCGGGGTGAGCCTGGTGAACCGTGGGCCAAGTGTTCTGAACACCTTAGAGGGTTTACCCAGCCTGAGGCACTGATAGGTAGCAGTAACCATGGAAACTCACTGCACCCATTCTTGCCAATTTCTCTTGCTCAGCTCAGAAAAACAATCCCCTTCTTGCTCTTCTTTTTTGGCAAAAGTTTTCATAGGGCAACCGCCCCACCCCCCCCCAAAAAAAAGGCAAGTTGTCAAAACATGCCCATTGCATTTGTGAGGTCATTTAAGAAATCTATTTTAATATGAAAACTTAATGTGCAAAACCACGTTCACATAACTTGATTTCACCCCTTCCCCAGACTGCACAAGACATAGTCCAATGACTAGGAGCAGAAGTTCTAGAGACAACACACAGTGATAAAGCAGTTACCCCCATTCAGAGACAAACATAAGCCTGCCGGTCTGGCCCTGCTGTCTAGCTCCATCAGGAATCAGGCTGAGTTCTTTGCCACTTCCTAACTGGTTACTAACCCTAACCCAACTCATTCTCTTTCTAATCAGTCTTTCCCTCTGCCAAATGAAGAGGCTGAAATAATGTCTTTTATCACAATCTTTTCTTACACTAAATTAAAAAAAAATTCATCCTTTTAGTTAAGCATGAAAATCTCAAGTCTTTCTTGGATGTTACTTAACATTTCAAAATAAATTCAGCATCACAGCAAAAAGACTGACATCGATGGGCTATTTAGAATACACTTCCCGAAATGTTCCCTCTCTAGCTCTTCTCAAATTTCATGCTTAGATGATCAACTGGTAACCTGTGGCTTAAACCCGTTACATTAAAAAAAAACCAAAAACAAACCCAAAACCCTCAGTGTTTTCTTAGAAAATTTAATTAGATGTCATAATGAAACTAGACAAGGGAAAGTAACTCTGGTTTGTCCTTAAAAATGTGAGTGACTTGGCCATAGATTGGAGTGTTTCTTTATGGAAATGGATATTTTTTCAGGTTTAACATTCAAAGAGTTTAATATACATTCCAGGTAGTTGCCAGCGCTAGTAAGTATTCTGTGATCTTTTAATTATAAGTTGATCTGCTGAGCCTTCCAAAGATGACCTTTCTTTCCAGGATTGAGCTGAAATCCACTGAGCTGAGCTGACTTTGCCAGGGATGAGACCTAGAGCATTCGTTAGACAGGGGATTTTTGGAGCTAAAGCTCAGCTGTCCCGAGCAAGCCAGGGTGAGTTGGCTATCATGTCTGCTGATAGTCAGAAAGGAAGGGTTAGGGTCTTCTGTAAGCAGCTCAGAGTATAAGCTGATCATCTGGGGCGGGTGTTTCACTGTGTAGGTGGAATCCTATCACCCTTGGTTCAGGCTAAGTGGACCCCTGAATTCCAGCATGGTGCAGGGGCCTCTCCCTCGCACCCCCTGCTACCTCAGGAATGGAAATCTGGGAACCCTTCCTCCACTTTGACAAGAAGCCTCAGAAGTTTTTCTGTGAAGATTACCCAGAAGCCAGCTTTGGGGGGAAATCCCTGCCTCCCCCCCACCATTCCCAAACCCTCTGTGCTTACTTGCCATGCCAACTTCCCCTACATAGTAAACAATTCCTAGGACTAAAATGTGCCCTTTGGGAAGAAAATAGCAGCTCTCTCCTTTCAGTTAGAAGATGAGTGTTTCAGGCTGGCAATGTGAAAAGGGGCCATTTCATTTCTCTGAGCCTCAGTTTCCTCTTCTGTGGGAGGTGGGTGCAGGTAGGGAGGGGGAGGGGGAGACCGACCTCCTTGCTTTGTTGAGAGGATGAATGGAATTATGAATGTGAAAGCCCTTTGAAAACTACAGCTCAGTACAAAAGTTAATTATTATTAGACAACAAAGGCAGGAGAAATACTTCCAAGAGGGCAGAGTTAAAACTCCTCTAAAATTTTGCAGTAGAAGTCGGTTCCTTTAATCCTTTCCCCAAAGCCCTGTGAGTTTTTTCAAACAGCCATCTGAGCCTTGGGTGATGGACAGGTGAGCTGTTGGGCAGAAAAGGGCCAGGGAGCACGTGCTATGGCTACAGGGTAGGTGTGGGGTTTGCGGTGGGGGCAGGGGTGTCTGTGAGGGGAGAAATTGTCTTTGACCCAGAAAGAGGAAAGCAGAACCAATGACAGAAGGGGCGAACCAATACCAGGGCAGAGCTTCCAGCCTGCCAGGTTTCACCCAGTCCAGAGGGGACTGGTGGTTTTCTGCTCTACCTTTTCCCCTCACTTACTTGCCCAATAGGAACACAGCCACTTGGGGAATTCTACCCTGTGTCCACACCTCAGGAAATGGCCAACAGCTTAGCCTGAGGCCTCCTGGAGGCTGTGCCAGGGAATCAATCATTAATTATCCCAGCTCTACCTCTACCCCCCAGGCTTTCAAAATACAGAAATAGAAATACAGGTCCTAGCAGGTGAAAGGAAAAGGGACACAGGTTGTGAAAAGTAGTTTGGAAAAAGCCACTGGTGGCATTTTTCCAGTTGATTTTGGACTGGAGATGTGCCCTGGGCACACATCTCTTGAACCCTTTGCCCACCTCCCAACCCCTTAGTGGCTGCTGCCTGGGCTATTGGGAAGAGACCTGGTGAGTTTAGGGCTGAGTAGGGAAGGCCCTCACTGGGGAAGCAGAAAGGAAGGGGAGAGGGGAGGAAAGGAGCAATATCTAGAAAATAGCAGGCAATTTCCCCCTTGCTTTTAATAGTTTTCAAAAGTTACAGACATAAAGCAGGACCTTTCGCAACTCATTTTGTAGGTGAGAACACCAAGCCTCTGGGAAGGTAACATGTCCTAACTTTCTCAGTTGGTAGGTGGCTGACTCAATGTCCAAATAAACACTAGTGACCCAGGTCTTGCCTTAAGTGTTGAAAATCCGACTCAGCCCAGCCCAGTTCCTCCCACTCCCCAGCACCAACCTCCTACTGTCAGCAAGGAAAGTTCTGGAACCCAGGGAGTGGTCAGGGTGAGGTCAGACCTCCAAGGCCAGGAAACTTTCCTGCTACCAGGGAGGAGAGCAGCTCACGCAGCAGGAATGCCCTTCCCTAGGCCAAGTCCCTGTGCTCAGCCCCTTGCAGCGGGAGTCAGGACACAAGAATCCTCGCAGACCAGCGGCTGGGCCCTGGAGAGCGCTGCCTTCCTGACAGCTATTCTTGGGGTGATGCCAAGGAAAAAACCCAGGCTCAGGGTCAGACTCAGGGCTGGCTTTGTTCTCTGTGGCCTAGAATGCAAGAGGTTCCTGCTGCTCCTAGAAACCTTAGAACAGAGCAGGCTCACCTCTAAGCCTAGCAGAGCCGGACTCTCTGCTGAAAGGACCAGGGACACTGCTGGCAGAGGGGTAAAGCTTCAGGACATCTAACTTGCCTTTTGCCAATCTACTCTGCCTGTGTTCTGGAAAGCTTCTGACCTTCTGGGTCAAGTGATCCTCAGTGCTTTGCCACAAAAGTGTGGGTCTCACTTGCCTCAAGACCTTCCAGACACCTTCAAGATCTTCACATCCCACTGCACTTCCCTGCACTTGGCAGAGCACCCCTGAGGGTTTAGGGCCTTGTTCCCATTTGACTCCCCATTTTCCAGTACCCCAGCAATGTGGCCATCTTTGTTGCTCCAAAACCCCGTATGAAGACAGACATGCCATGAGGTAGGCCAAGTATGGCATTTCCTCCCAGCCAGAGCTACCAGTACTATGAATGCCAGGAGCTGTGAAGACTTAACTACAAGCCCAAGTGTGCTCCACAATACTCACTGAAGCTGGGTTTAGAGGAAGCTGAGGCCTGGGGGTGTCTTTGAGTTCCCCCTGGTGCTGAGCAGTAGAGTCAGGATCTGAACTCAGGCCCCCTGCTACCTGAGCTGAGCCAGCTTTCTTCCCCCCCTCCTCTGCTATGTTATCAGCGCGGGGGCAGTGGTAATAGCCGTGAGAAAGCTATCAGAATAAATTGGAAAGTAAAGTAGAAAAATACTCTCTATCAGTTTCAGGGGCCACCAGTGGCCTACTGGGAGGAAGCTTGACCCTGAGTAATGAGACTTATGTTTCCTAGACCCTGGGTGAGGCCAGGTAAATGAGACTGAAAAGAAAGTCAAAGGTTGGGGGTCACAGCAAGGTCCACCTCCCCCTAATTGAATTCCCCCAGTGGTTGGCAAAGCACCCATTTGTGAAAAGAATTAGTGAATCATCCATGTATAGATTTTTCTTCGTCTTCTCAGCTTGTTGAGATGTAACTGATAAACAAAATTGTTAAGATATTTAAGGTGTACACAATGGTGGCTTGTCATATTGTGAAACGACTCCCTCCTAGTTAGATAGCACGTGTATTTCCTCACGTCTATTTATGTATGTGTGTATTGTGGGAGCGTTTAATTCTACCCTCTTGGGCCTCCCTGGTGGCGCAGTGGGTTAAGCAACGCACTATGAAGCAAACCACAGCCACTGCAGCACAAGTTTGATCCCTGCTGCCGGCCAGGGAGGGGACCCACATGGCGCAGCAGACCTCTCCTGCCTCGCCTGCTGCTCCCCTCAGCAGTGTATCTCTGTCCATCTGCCTGTTCTGCTCCCCACTCTGTCTCTGGTGGATCCTCTCGCCTCCCGTGATTCTGGCCTGTACCCCAGCTCTTGTATGCAAGAATGGATAAATCTTTAAAAAAAAAATGATTTTACCCTCTAAGCTAATTTCAGTTACATAAAGTAGTGCTATTCACTACAGCTACCATGTTTAACATTAGCTCCTCAGGTTTTCAACCTGAATATTTTTCTAAACTTGGTTTCAAATTTCTGTTTTTAGGCCTATCGTCTTGGCATAAGGTAGCCTTTCCTTTGATTTGTTCTAAACGCCTCCCCTTCAAACTTCATGTGTGCTGACGCCCTGACGATTTTTCTGTTTGCTTCTCTCACAGCCCCTGTCACTTTCCAGACCGGGATCCTGTGTCCTCTGCGACGTCACTTTTCCTCACTTTTCCAAGTCGAATCCCCTCTCTCAGACGCAGTCTGGTGGGGAGAGCCCAGAGAACTGGGGAAGACCCTTTCCCACGTGCACCCTGGGTCCTGCCCTTCTGTCATGAGGACGTGTGGAAGGAGCCGCTAGCTGGGGCCTGGGGTTCTGGCAACTCCTGGACGGGCTGTGTGATCTGGTTCCTATCACCCGACTTCTCTGAGACGATGTTTCTGAACCGTAGGAGTCACACGAGCAACGGCACTTCTTGTGTATCATACGTGCCGATTAAGTCAAAGCGCTTGTGGCACAGTGGTGCTCAGTGAATGTTAGTAAAACTAGCAATAGAGATAATCAAGAAACGTTGCTTGTAGACCTTGGGGTGCTGTCACTACCAGCTGACAGGGATGCTGGAGGCTTGAGAGGTTCAAAGGTGGCAGTAAGATGAGGGGGCTGAGGACCAGAGGGGCTGAGCTTGCTTGTTCCTGAGACCCAGGGAGCTGGAGGTACCCAGGCAAGTGTACCCCTTGCTGCCCTCCAATCCCTCTCTGGGTGGGCCCTCACCCCTCTAGGGGGCCCCCCTCATGGATGAACCTGCCCTGCCACCTGAAGGGGCGTGGGTTCTCTGACCAGAGAACTCTCCTCTCAGAGACTTTCCTGGGGCGCCAGAGGATGACATCCAGGCTATAGAAAACATGGCCCTTGGTCCATGATGCTCCAGCCCCAGCTTCACAGTGGGCTATGTCTGGCTAACAACCACTTTCTGATTCATAGAAAAACCAGAGTCTTCTCTAGTTTTCCTTTCAATTAATTTTGAGCTGATACATATAATAGATCATAAATAATTCAAGCAGTCAAGATAAATGACTCTCTTCCTCCAGTCCTTAGCCCGAGGTAGCCTTGTGCTATTTCATATTCATCCTTTCAGATATTTTTTATTCATACCTCTGTCAGTGAGCGGAACCTGACCTCTGTGTTGAGGAGTATGCCTTCCCCTGCGTGGTAGCGCTCAGGTGTAGGGCTTGCTCTGCAGGTGGTTTTTATTCACTTAGCGATGTCTTGAATATCTTTCCCTGTTGGATCTTTGAGCACTATCTTCACCCTAGGCCCACATGTGGATGTAAGACCGTCTAAGTAACTATCCCTCTTTAGATGGCAATGCATAGCTCATCTTTTTTCATATCACAATTATTCTGCAATGAAATATTGTGATGTGTGAATATTTTTCTGCAGAAATTGGAAGTGAGAAATGGAATTGTGTAAGCACAGGCTGGGCAGCTTTAAGAGAGGCAGGCCTCCTTGGTGGCGCAAGGGGTTAAGCACCACACGATGGAGCATCTGAAGCCACTGCAGCATGAGTTTGATCCCCGGTCAGGGAGCTGACCCACATAGTGCAGCAGACCTCTCCTGCCTCACCTGCTGCTCTACTCAGCAGTGCGTTTCACTTAATCTGCCTGTTCTGTTCCGATCTCTGTCTCTGGTGACTTCTATCACCCCCCCCCACCTCTGGTCTGTGCCCCAGCTCTTAAATGTATAAATAGCTAAATCTTTAAGAGAGAGAGAGAGAGACACTCACTGGTTTCCCACAGCTTAGTCTGTTCTCTTTTGGTTGCTCTCAAACATCTCTTTAAAGAGTAAAGGCTTGGAGGCCTCCCTGGTGGCGCAGTGGGTTAAGCAACCAGTATGAAGCAAACCTCAGCCACTGCAGCACGAATTCCATCCCTGCCGCCGGCCAGGGAGGGGACCCACATGGTCCAGCAGACCTCTTCTGCCTCGTCTGCTGCTCCCCTCAGCAGTGTATCTCTGTCCATCTGCCTGTTCTGCTCCCCACTCTGTCTCTGGTGGATCCTCTCACCTCCCGTGATTCTGGCCTGTACCCCAGCTCTTGTATGCATAAATAAATAAATCTTAAAAAAAAAGAGTAAAGGTGAGTAGTTTGTGCAGAATAAGAAGGTGGGACCTGTGAGGTTTCTCAGTCCAGGGTCATTGCTACTGTGTGGGCAGTGTTCAAGGGAAATTCTGTTCAAGGGAAATTTTCTTCATCCCTAGAGTGCTCTTGACTGCTTAAACCACCAGAGAATAAAGAGAGTGGGCACCTCTGTCCCCTGAGATCCAACGTTACCTTTACAGTTCAAATTAGGTGACTGAATTCATTGTTACTTTCATTCACTATTTAAGAGAGAGTTGGATCCCTGTGCTTGGGACTTGACCTCTGCATTCCAGAGTCTGAGGACTTGTGACTTCAATGTCAGAAAACATTTGGGCTTATGATGTCCCGTACTGTGCAACCTTGGGAAAGTCACTCACCCTCTCTGATTTTTAAATTCCTCAAACTTAGTAGAAAAAATGCACATAATATTCAAATCCTACCAGGATGGTGATGTGAAAGTGATTTATAATTGTTAAGAAATGGAGAAATGTGAGGGATGATGAATTTGAAGCAGTTATGAAGATGAATATAATGTCAGAGTTACCGCATGAAGAGAGCCCTTCCTCTTTCTCTTGCTTACTCTGTTCCTTCTCTTACTCCCTCCCTTTCTCCACCATCCCTTTTTTGTTCTATGTATTTAGTTGTACAAATATTTGTTGAGCATCTGCTAAAGGCTGATCCTAATTCATTAGGACTCAGGAACAAGACTCCTGTTCTCCTGGAGCACACGGCTAGGTTCTTGCGAGGAAGTGTGCTTGTGCTGTGATGGGTTGAGTGGAGCAGGAGATACGGGGACACAGAGCAGGGCACCCGGGGACACAGAGCAGGGCACCCGTCAGTCTTGGCTGTTCAGAAGGGACCTCTAAACTGTGATGGGAAGGAAAAGGTGGCACCGACCAGGCCAATAGAGGAAAGGGAGGAAGTGAAAATAGAATTGTCTGGTATGATTAGAGAAAATACCACATGTGAAAGTTCAGAGGCCATGGGGTGCCAGGCACACTTAGGGAACTGAATTCACTGTTGCACTGGGAAATGATTGCCATGAGAGAGAGAAAGAGAGAGAGGGCAGGAGGGAGGGAGGGAGGGAGGGAGGGAGGGAGGGAGGGAGGGAGGGAGGGAGGGAGGGATGGGAGTGGAGACTAGGAAGTGTGCAGGCTTAGATCACAAAAGTCCTTCTAGGCTTGAAGGAATTTATATGTTATCTTAAAAAGCAAAGGGAGATTGCCAAAGGGATTTTAACAGGGAAAAGGAATGGCCAGACTTATGTTTTAGAAAGTTCTTCTTAGCCTCAGTATGGAGAAAGAACGGAGGAGGCCAGGTTGTCCTCAATCCCCTCACCTTACGGCCACCTGTGACACTGGAGTCTCCACCATCTCAGTCTGGTGATAGTGACACCACCCCCAAGGTCTATAAACCGCGCTTCTTGATCAACTGTATCTTGGGCAAGCTGTGTTACCATAATTCCCTCAGGGCTAATAGGACCGCTGGGGAGAGAAAAGTGAAGATTGGGATGCAGTGGGTGCCGGTAGAAATACTGTCTTAGTTGCTTGTAGACTCTATTTCATCCTTGGCCTGGTGATAGGCTGTAGCGCTACATAGACCAGATTGGATGGAAATGCCAGCCTTAGCCTATCTTCCTACAGCTTCTGCAGAGCTCAGAGGTTGGGTCCCCTGAAACTCATGGCCACTGTAGGTAGATCTGGCTCTTTCCACTTTGAAAATTCCCAGTGGCACAGGAGAAGGTCCTATCTGGTGGCAGTCAGGTTGAGCAGTCGAGAAAGGAGATGTTGGTCCTGGACCTAGACTACCATAAACAGGCTAAAGGGATGATGGGGAGGCATTACCTAAATTTCTTTATTTCTTGCCACCACATTATGAGATTACTTTATTGCCTTTGTCCCCAGTAGCAGGTAAGTGGCATGAAGGCAGGGGGTTGTTCTATTCAGTTCTGCTCACTGCTGTATCCCTTGAGCCTAGAACAGTGCCTGTGCACAGGAGGTATTCAGTAAGCATCTGTGCTTGCATGACTGTTTGATGGAATGAGTGCGGCAGCAAGAATCACGCAATGAGCTCACCATGACAGCATGGCCCTAGGCACTGGGCAGACAGCAGTTAACATGACAAATACTTCACAAGTCTCAGGCATGCACCAGCCTCTGCTTCTTGGCAGTGGTGGTGAGAAGCCCTGAGCCTTTACCTGCATTGCCTGTCTATCTCTTTGTTTGGGCAGCTGAGGAAACTCTGGGTACAGTCTGGATGGAGACGTGTGCAGGTCCTGGACAGGGTCACTGAGAGGTGTACAGGGAGTGCCCTGTACCCCAATCTCAGGACTAGTGGGACACAGCCAAACCACCTTCTCCTCTTTGGCACTCCGTCCTGCCCCACAGAGGGCTCGAAATCACTGGGCAAAGATCACAGCACCGCTGCCCAGGGGCCATGTGACTATTTGAATGCTGCTGAGTTGGAACAAACCACAGAATCAAGTCATTGCGCTAAATAAACAGAATGGACTCCTGGCCAAGCCACACCCATCACATCACTGCCAGGACTTTTTTGGGCCCTGATTTACAGGGGCCCAAAATTGGGGAGAATATTGTCCAAATGGCCCTGGGGAAAGAGGAGTCTCTTATGTGAGACACACTTACCCCAGTCTGCACTGAGGTCCAGCGAGAGGGAGGTGGGAGAAGGAAGCAGTACACTGTTCTACCTCCCCAAGAGGAGGGGCAGACACTCCCAAGATCCTTACTATTTGACTTTTGGTGTCATTGGGCTTTAACTATTGTCTTCCAACATTTGTTTTAGGTGGTGAAGCCTGTTGATCACTAACCTTGATTTTCTTAGGCATCCAAAGGTTTTGATCCCATCATCACAGGGTCCAGAAACTTTCCTGGAGTCCATTCTTTCACAGAACCACTAAGCAGGGGGTTTGGGATGAATCCTGCCAAACTCAAAGAGCATGGTGACTTGGGTTTCTGGAGAGTTGTGAGGGGATAGATGCCCATTTTTCCACTTTTAAGCAGAGTGACCTTGATTCAGCCACCTAACCTCTCTGAGCCTTAACCTCTCTGAACCTCATCTATAAAATGGGGATGATGATGATGACACCTGTCACCCATGGTTGTAGATGATCTTAACTGCCGTGAGGTCTGCGAAGTACTGGCTTGTACAAGAATGCATTTTGTCCTTTTAGGAGGGAGGAATCTTGTAGGGTTTTGCTCGCTGTACACACTCAAGCAAAGCTCACTATTAGGTTTTGCTTCACAGGCCACTGAGTGCAAGAGAATCCTGCCTTGCCTGGATTGTTTATTATTTTCATTATAGGTGACTGCAAGGTAGAGGCGTGATAAGAGAGAATTCAGTTTGGTGACCATAGATTTGACCAGCTATATGAATAGGGAATATTCCTTTGGTACACTGCAAGATTCTTGAGTGCTTGGTATGTTGTGAGTGGAATAGAGATGAATCTGAATCAAGGAGCTTGAGGTCAACCAGGACAATCTTGTGTCCTGGGTAGAGACATCCCAGTTCTGCTTTGTCTCAATCCTCAGCTCACCTTTCCCCAAAGAGAAAGGGAGAGGTGGTGACAATACCCACCCCTCCCCATATGACCTTGCAGTACCATGTGGGTCTGGAGGTGGGGGAGGAGGCCCAAGCACAAGATGGCCTTGCCCCTAACCCCTTCTTGGGACCCGCACGTGATGCCATTCCCATCTTTGTCTCTCTAGAGTCATCCTCCAGGGGAGCTACACGCTTCTGCCACGTGAAGATCCATCTGGCAAGCAGGAGGAGCTCGGCAATCCCTGAGCACTTCCTCTGTGAGCACCTGCTAGTTTGAGGTGCCATCCGAGGTGCTGTGTGAATGTCGTTCCCTAACTAGACCTCTGAGAACTTGACCTTGGGAACTGGAGAGTCTTAGTGGTGCTACTCTGCACTTTTGAAGTCCCTTCACAAGTGATGTGGCTCTCTCGAACCCTCAGTTGTCTCGCCTGAGAGATGGGACGATGAGAAGGCCTACCTTTCCATATTCGTGTGGGGACTGATTGAGAGGAGATAAGTAAATCACGTTGCACAGGACTTGTTAAGGGCTCTGCAAATTTTAGGGATGATGAAATAATCTGGGCTCTAAAAGCCTCATTATCGTTTATCCTTGGCCTCACTGCTACTTGGAATTCCCATCCCAGGCAGAAGGCTCTGACTGACAGTCTTGGGAGCCTCACTCTCTCTCATTTGCCTGTCACGTGGGAACAAATATGATCCTTTCCATGCCAGGCCACGGCTATTCCAAAGGACAGAGGGCCCAGGCCCCAGACCTCACCTTCTCCTCTGCCTGGGGGCCAAAGAACTGGTTATGGAGAAGGGGTGACTAGGAGAGGGCAAGCCCTTCTTGGGCCTGGCTGCCTCCCCTCTCCCCTCCCGCCAAGCACTGACTTGCTCTAGTTCCCTCCTCCCACCGGCTTCATCTCCAGGTGCCATCCTTTAATTAAAAGTATTTAGCCTTCCGCTACACTGGCCTTCATTTGCATGGGATCCTTCCCTGCAGTCTCAGTATCAGAGGGAGCCAGAAGGTTAACAGAGCATTCTCTCGTTGTGTCCCTGGACAGCCCAGCAGCGTGCCTAGCTTGCCCTGGTTCCCTGTGGGTTTCCCCTCACCTCTGCTTGGGCTTAGTGGGTGGGAGCTGCCAGGTTTGCAGCTCTTCCATCTCCCTGCCTGGCTGGGCAATCTGAGCAGGGGGCAGAGGTGCTGATAACTTTCCAGGAACTGCACTAAGCAAAGCCCCAGGTCCTACTCTGAAGGTTGTTTATGACTAAGTCTCCTGTGGTCCTTGAAACTAGGGTGGGCCCTCAGCACATCTGTAGCCTTTGGGGCTGGTACGCCACAGGCTTCTGCAGCCATCAGGAAGGCTGGTGTTGTCCAGTCATTTGTGTTTGCAGGCCCTGGACTGACTTCCTGTGGCGTTTCAGGTCAAGTCACAACTCCCGCCCCTGACAAATTTGTGCAGAGATAACACAAAGAACTGTGATATTAGCTACAAGTTTATGAAACTGTAGAAAGCCTCAGCTGATGGGCGTGGAGCTCAGGGGAAGGCAGGACATGAATTGTCAGTGAGTGCCCACCCTTATTAGCATTTAAAAGGAGAATGTGATGCTTAGAAATATTGGGCAACTTCATGCAGTTCATAGAGGTGGTTTAAGCCCAGAGACGCAGGTCTCTCAGGCCTACCTTTCCCCCCCTCCAAAGCACAGAAGTGTCTAACTTGGGGACACCAGGTTCCTTTCTTTCCAGGCTTTTGTTCTAGAGAGACTGTAGATATAGACCCAGGAAATTCCTGCTTCTGACTCCAAATTCAAGGCAAAGTCCAGTTTCCTTAGCAGACCTTAAATATTCTCTATAACCAGCTCCCCAGTCTGCTAGTACCTCACCTACTAGAGTTCCCTCCATCATCTGGCCAATAGCACCCCTCAAGCTGCCCTGGTGTCTCAAGTTTAGGGACAAGCACAGAGTCTACCCTTCCAGGTGGCAAACCCAATTATTGCAGTTAGAAAGTTGAGAGGCGGTAAGAGCTTTATCTCTGCTTACATTTTTTTCCCGTTTTTTAAAAATTTATATACATTTGACATCAATTGTCATCCCCATGTAGTCCCCATGACCATCTCACCAGTGCACCATCACCTCGGTCCCCGTGCTCCCGTCTGCCCCCCACCCTCCCCCTCCCCTCTCTCCACCGTCTGTCCCCAATTTGTCCTTGTCTTTTCATTTTGGGTCTTTATTATTTTATTATTATTATTATTATTGTTTTTATTCCTTTCCTTGATCCTTACATTTTTAATACCCCTTTCCAGACTGATTCTCCAACTGATCCACCCTCCTTGATTTTTATGAACAGGTTTAGTTCTTCATTTTGGGTACTGGAAGTTATTATGATTTTCTTCATACAGAGCATTTGATACAGACCAGACAACCAATAAAGAATAAGCTCTTATATGCATACATAAATAATCTTTAAAAAGAGAGAAAGAAAGAATGAATGAATGCAGACTTAGATTCAGTCTTCCATGCTAAATACAGAGGAGGAAAGAGATGTGGTTTTGTATATAGAAGAAGTTCAGCAGCCCTTGTTCACTGATCTATGTCCCCATAATCCTGTGGTCTTCCTGACTGTGGACACTGGGGCAGCAGGCCATCAGCTCCTCCTGCAGTACTCCAGAGGAAGGTAGACAGATGGCATCCTCACTCACTGTTATATGAAACCTGTGCAACTGGGAGCCCGAGGGCTCCTTTACCCTTTGGAATTAGCCCTGACAGACAGATAGACAGTTAACACTGTTCTAGGTACAGTGGAACTGCACCTAGTGGAACTCACCATTCTAGTGAGTTCAGTGGACTGATGGTACTCCCTTCCTTTCTGTGTCAGATGGTGAAGCACATGGACGGTGAAAGTCCTTCATTAGCATTTTCTCAGCTGTGCACCATGAAGGGGAGTGAACTCTCCTTCTTCTCTCTAGCTATGGGTGCTCTGCTGAATTGGGGAAAATGGGGCGATTGTCATGAACAATGGCAGCAACTAACTCCCCCAGAGCACCTTCCAATAGCATTATCTCATTTATCTTCATGAGTAATTAATGAGGTTCATGTTCATCTGTCTCATAGGTAAGCAAATTGAGACTAACATGTCTACACCTGCACCTAGAATAACTAGCACTACTGGTGCTGAGAGCAGGATTTGGACCCAGATCCTTTGATTCCAGAGAGCTAGCGGATTTGGGGAGGACCATTTGGAAGTCAAGTGGAGCCTGGTTAAGACTCAAGTCTTGTGGAGTCTCCCCAAATAGGATGCTTCAAAGAACACCTTGCTTGTAATGACTCCCAATAGAGCACACATGTAATTAAGGCACCAATGCTAATGATGTATTAAACATAAATATGTTTTTTGTTGATATCAGTCCAAAGTCCCATATGATTTAATAGCAAATGATCATTTGATTCGTTTGCTGACGGTAGCAATGATCCTCAGGGGATAGATGTTTAGGGAAGATAAAATTTTAAGGAGATGTACGATTCAAAGAAAGGTGGCTACAATCTTAGGTGATATTAGTAGTAATAGCAATTTAAGGTAAAGGAGGTGATATTCCCCCATATTCCTTTTGAGTCACACCACACTTGATTATTAGTTCAGTTCTAATCTCTACCTTAGAGAGACTGAGATTGAGAAAGAGAATCAGAACCAAAAAGGCACTAATCCCTTCCCACTGAAGATGAGTTGAGAGAATAGAAGTGGATATTTTACCTGAAAAGAGAAGACCTAGGGTGAAAGCAAAATTGTCTTTAGGTAATTAAAATATGGTCATGGGGAGAGAGAATCCATGAGCTTGGTAAGTAATGTGTGACTATTGTGGGTAAGTCAATTTAGGTTAAATCTAAGTGACAATTTTGGGACTGTTGATCTGTCTAGTAAGGAAGGGGCCTGCCTTGCTAGAAAGTTAAGTTCCTATAGCTCAGAGTCTCTTCAAGAATAATCTGGACACTGGGAATGCTACAAAGAGGACACATTTGGGGTTAGGGGTTCCAAAACCTGATTGATCACCTTGTAGAGTTAAAAAAAAAAAATCACAGATTCTATGTAAGATCTGCTGAAGCAGAATCCAAAGTTTGAGAGAGGAAATGTTACAGGGCAACCCTAATATAATTTTTTTTTACTGGGTTTTTACCCATGTGCTTAAAAGACTTTTATAATAATTTTTACTTTTAGGCACACACGACAAAAGTTATTAAAGGGTTTTATTTTACAAATGAAGGGGAATAAAGTAGAAATATTACAAAGAGGAGAGGGATACCGATCTGTAAATATTCTGCTAGATTTTCTGAGCTGGAATGCAATGGCGTGTTGAGAGCTGGCTCTGAATTAAGTGAGATGGCTCCAAAGGAAAAGAGAGCCCAAGGCTCACCTCTCTGGTTCTATAGCCAGCCTGGCTGCTAAACTCCACCCTCAGGTCCCAGTGATTCACTCTTTGATAATCATCTTATCAGATTGTGGTTCTGGAATACCAGTGGTCTGGAGTGAGGGCTGGAGTCCACAAACCCATCTGTGTAATTTTTTCAGGACTACCCTTCCCCTTAACAGAAATTGCTGTAGTTTCTAGACTCTCCCTCAGGTTGTATTCAAAATCCAATGAACAAAAGACTTTAGAAGTACCTTAAAAATCTGAATTTTGATGAATTTATTTACATCATGTGTGATCCTTACACCAACTGTATCAGCATCATCTGGAAACTTGTTAGAAATACAAATTCTTGGGCTCCATTCAAAACCTAGTGCATGAGAAACTCTGGAGGTGGGCTTTAGCAATCTATGTTTTAATAAGCCTTCCAGGTAATTCTGATGTCCTCTCCAACCTGAGAACTACTGGCCAACAGTACTAGTCATTCTAGAATTAGTTTTAGTTTCTATGGTCTCTCTGTTGGAATGATGAGCTCCATTGCAGTGGTTTACCCTGGAGAATGTTGTAACTTGTCTTAAAGATGGTCCCCAAGTGATCCCTTCTCCTGACATTCACAGGCGTGTAGTTCTCCCCCATGTTATATTAGGGTTGGTTTATAAGATCCCTGGAGTATGGAAGAAGAGATCCGTTACTTCCAAGTCTAGATTATAAAATGAGATTTCTGTCCTGTTCTCTCTTGGATTACTGAGGACACTCAGGCATCCTGATGGACAAGACCACGAGGCTGAGGCCTCTTGTCAGTGAGAACTGAGGTCTCTAGTCAACAGCTATGTGAAGGAGACATTTTGGCTATGGGTCTTCCAGCCCAAGTCAGGTCTTCAGATAACTCCAGGCCTAGCTGACTTGACTGTAACCTCATCAGAAACTCCTGAGCTAGAACCACCCAACTATGGATCTTAGCTGCCAAGTTTGTGGTTATTTTCACCGAAGAACTAATACCATACTCTCATCTTCCTGTCTGCTCTGAGAAATTTGACTTTGGGCCGTGAGAGTATGCTGTCAGCAGATGCTCAGAGAATACTTTCACTGCTAGAGAAAAAAGTAGAGTTTCTTGGGGCTTTCAACCTGCCTCTAGCACTGACACCAAGATTTGGTGAACGCACACATCAATCTCGTCTCGGCATTGTGGCTGTGACTGCCATAGACTTGCCAGAGAGGATCTTCCCAGCAGTGATGCTGGAGACATCAGGGACACTTTTCTGAGCTCAGTAGATGCCTTGTTTTTCTTGGACATTCTGGCTGAGACCAGGGGCTATCCTGGGGAGGCAGGGGCAGCAATTGAAGTTGGTGCTATTTACCTTTGAGAGTCAAACAGAAAAAGGGAAGACGCATAAGGTATAGAATCATAGGCCCTGTGTTTCCTGTCTCTGTGTGACTGTTCTTTCCATTCACATCTCGGAAGTCTTCAAAGAATTTGAGGGCTGCTCCACAAGACTTCACAGGTGCTTGTGCATTTCTTCCTAGATCCTATTCTATTTCCTTTTACAGGAAAGGGAGTTACTTAGCCGGGGGTGGAGGGCGGAGGTTGAATTGCTGAGGACTAAGGTAAAGGAAGAACAAGTCCATGAGAAGTTGGTTTGGGTCTTTGAAGGAGACCTGAACACTTAAAATGCACCTCTGGGATCCCCAGACAGTGTGCTGCTTCTTTCCATTGGCTGAACCCTGCATGTAATTCAGGTAGGGGCCACCAGGTGGAGAAGTATCTGGATTCTAACTCATGACAGGATGGCTCATGGGTGTGGGAGATAGAAGATAAGGTTTAACCTTTATATTTAAAATTGTTCCTAAAAAACACACCAAAAAGTCCCCACAAATGCTAATTACTAAGATAAGACTCACTAACAAGAATTCTAAATTTATGAAAATTACTTTTCACTAATTCTTTCTGGGCTGTTGTCTTATTTTTAAAGTGAAACTGTGGAGTATAGTGATTTCTAATGCCCAGCTCTGAAATAATAGGAATCTATAATACAGTATTTACACCAGGTTGACTTTACTTATCTTTGATTTCTCCTAGGTCCTTAAGACTTTGGGATATCAACTATATTCCTCAACCCTTTCTTTCCCAACACTTGTTGAATTCTGTCTCTGTTAACATCAATAACCATTCATTGTTGATCTCCTGAACTTCTATTTAAAAATATCTATTTCTCCACTCATCCATCCTCTTTTTTTCCCATGTTACTTCTTGGACTCCTTGTATAGCCTCATCGGTCTCTCTTATTTGTGCCCTCTCCAAACAAGGGTCATCCTCCCACTGCCAGACCTGATCTTACCATGAGTTCTGGTGTTTGGATGGGCAAAGCCTGAATATTGGATTAAAGGCCCATCTTGATGACCTCATCTTACTTGATTACATTTGCAAATACCCTGTTTCCCAGTAAGGACACATTGCCAGGTGCCAGAGATTAGGACTGAAACAGATTTTTTTTTTGGGGGGTGTGCGGGGAGACACAATTTAACCCACAACACTGTCTAAATGTCCTTATTCTCAACTCATTTATTTGCTTATTTTAACCACATTTCTTTCCATAACTTGCTACTTTCATGGTTCTATTGAAGGTCATTAGTGCCAATTTAGTGCCTTTCCTCAGTCCCTATCCTTGTGACTGTCCTGAGTACTTGTCATGATTCCTTTTTACCTCCTTCCTGAAGACCTCTGCTCACCTGAGGTCGCGGTCACTGTGCACACCTGTGGCTCTTTCTACCTTCCATGTCGTCCCACATGTCTCCTCTCGGACTTACTCTTCCCCCCATTTCCAATTCAAGGTGCATTTTAATGTTGGGGCCTTGGCCATATTCTCTTCTTTCAACACACTCTCTCCTCTGGCCTACTCCCAACCTTCATACTTCAGTGCTCTCTTCTAAGCAAATAACAAATCTCTCTCTCTGACCAGACTGTCTCCCAGCTCAGGGAAAGCCCCGCTACTTGGAAATCACTGAAGAGCTTCAAAGGTCGTATATCCCAAGAACACATCCTCTTTACACACTCACGCATCACACACAGAGACACACACTCCAAACACATATGTACACAGACACAGATACTACACAGACACACACAGACACACAGACACAAACACACACAGCCCCCAATCAAAGAAAACTAGTTTCTCTTCTTGGTCTCCCTCTACTGCAGGTAATGAAACCACTGTCTTCCCGTTCTTTCTTTTCATGAAGAATTGTAAAATTCTTCATGAAAATTTCATGAAGAATTGCACAATTGTAAAATTACTCTGGGATTCCTAGAAAAACTTGTAGCACTTTGAACTTGGACAGGCTTTTATAAGAGTGGGTGCAACCAACTGACTGGGCTTTGCCTGCCGCCATTATTGTGACTCCAGTGATAGACTTGGGCCCTGGAGGCCTGAGGAAGTCTGGACTACACCACCACCACCACCACCACCACCACTGTGGGCTGAGAATCTCCCAGCAACTCTAGCAAAAGCACATGCAGCAGGTGACTTGGGCATGCGAACTCACTCTAGGCTGGGTGCAGACCCAGGGGGGCTCCAGGGCACCCTCTCTCTTTTATGCTGGTTGTTGCTTGACACACACTCAGCCTTTCCTGCAGAGCCTGTGGCAGAGAGCTCACGCCAAGCTAGCTTCCTGTAAATATGGTTGCATAATGGGATTTGCCTGGGTGCTTATCTCAGCCCCAAACCCCAATGCACTTGCACTCAAGGATCGGTGATAAGCAGCTGCCTCTCTGCAAGTCCCTGTCCTCCTCCCCCATTGCCTGCAGACAGATAGCATCTTAATGGTGATGTTTAGGATTCAGGGCTGGAGTGACCTGCGGAGATGACCTGCTTCAATCCCCTCAGTCCACTGCCGCGGAGGCAGACATGCTGAGACACTGAGGGCCACCCCCAGGCCCCAGTGGTCCCCTATGTGTTATTTGCTTTACTTTATTTTCTCTTTTGAAAGGATAACCTCGGTCTCAGATGGCCATTCCTAGGATCAGCAGAGGGGGGTGTCTATGCACTCACCTGCCTGAGTACGTTAGGGGCAGCGCTGTCCCCTTGCACATTTTCATCCTGTGACGTCTTCCACAACACCATAGAAATGCTGCCTGCAGCAAAGCGTCTCATGACACCGTTAGAGATTTGTCCTGGGGTAGATCCTTGCGGTCTGGAGGGCTCGGCAGAGGATGGAGGGAAGAGAGTGTTTGGGGGTGGCACGTGTTAAGAGCACAGACCTTTGGCTATCTCCTATATTCATCTGTCATCCAAGGACTGTACATGTGTTCCTGTCTCAAGGACTCTGCTGGGACTCAGGACCCCTTTCAGCAAAGAAGCCTTGCTGGGTCACTGAAACGATGTCAGTTGCTTCTTCACACCTCGTTATCAGAGTCCTGTACTGTGCCTTATTTTGACATAGGCGTTTGTATACAGCAAGACAAATCCAGAAATCAGGCTTTATTTAATCTTTTATTTACTTAGTTAATTTTATTCATAATTGTGTGTGTGCACACGTGCGCATGTGCAGAGAGGGTGATGGGAACCCAGACGTGACCAGGGAGCTGCCAGCTCCAGGAGATATCACCTGGTCTGGACTTTAGAATCTGGGCTGCTGGTTCATGAAGCCCACAAACTGGGGTGGAGACCATAGATGGGGCCCAGGCTATGGGGAGGCAGGCTGTCGGCATCACAGATCACAGTGCCTACAGCTCCCCAACATTCAGCTCGCCCCTGTTACACAAAGTCCTGGTTCTCAGTGACTTGAAGCTCATGGCATATGACCTCAGAGGGCAATTATTACACAGCCTCTGAGAGTTTTAAGGCCACCACAAAGGAAACGGAAGTTGAGAAAGGAGTCACCTACACAAAGTCCGCTGATGGCTGCAGCGTAGCCAGGGTAACAGCCCAGACCTCCCAAGTCCACATCCTTCCTGTGGCGGCCTGGCCATGCCCTTCAGCTGCTACCTGTGTGCATCCTGTCGAAGCTGGCAGTGCCCAGCAGCAGGGTGGATTCTCCATTTCCTCTGTGCTGCAGATGAAATAAGCACTAAGGCTTTAGTCACACCAGCCCTTGCTGAACGAACTCGCTGATCCTCTTATGAACTGGCCGCTGATTTCTTAATGCTGCAGCTAAGTAGCTTTAACTGTCCTCCAGTCACTAAGTACTAATCGTACTAATCGTGCAGCTGGAGGAGCTGGGATGTGGCACCGAGAGGAAGAGCCCCAAGGGCCACTCAGCTGCGGCACGGTGGAGCCCCCCTGTGCCAGCGCCTCCCACCCATGACCTGGGCAGCTCTGTGGTGGGTTCTGCCCCAGCTCACCTGGGCAGGCGGAGAGACTGCACGGCTGGCGGGTGATACATGGAGAGCGTCGCCTTCTGCCTGACAGGCAGAAGATAAACAGCTCCCCGTTAAATCTCACTTAATGCTGATATTTATAAATTTATTCAGCTTGTGTTTACTGAATCGAGAGAATGCCTAATAACATAACGTGCTTCATCTCACATGTTCCTACTAATGAGAATGCAAGTATTGCTTAATTTTTTTTTAACATTCCATTTGCTTTCCACTTTCCCCATATCCTCCTGTTGTTTTTTGGCTTGGATGTTAATCTGTTGCCGAACCCTGGAAAGTCTGGGCTCTGGTGAGGAGAGGGCCCAAGAGGACCTGAGGTAGTAGTTGAAGCAAACCCCCAAGCTGAGCCTTGCCCCCAGGTCCACCCCATGACTTCAGTGCCCAAGGAGTCGTGGTGCCAGGAGGATGCAGCACTGTGTTCTGGTAGTCTCTGCTGCAGTTTGAGGGCGCTGAATGCTTTGGGTCAGACCTACAATATTTGGGGACTATACAATAGAAACCCAGGGCAGGGGACAGGGGAATAGTGACCTTGGCTTTGGAGAGACTGGGAAGTTGGCCAGAAGAACCATGGAAATCCATGGTCATGCAGTTGTGGTACAGCCATGTATGAGTGTATGTGTGTGTGTGTGAACATGTGTACTTATGAGTGTGTGGATGTGTATATGAGTCTGTGTATATATGTGTGAATAAGAGAGAGATGGAGATGGTGGGGAGATAGACTCTCCATGTTTGTTTAGTTTGAACTGTTTCCTATGAGTTGAAAAGAAGCCCCTCCCATAGCTGTTTATCTGCCATGCTGGGAGTGGAAAGGGCAGTTGTACAGGATATAATGGGCAGCCATCACCTGGTCAGAGGGAGCCCCAAGAACAGGGCCGGGAGAGAAGGCAATGAGGTCAGCAAGCTCAGGAGGCTTCCGGAGATGCATCTTGGCAGAGATGAGGATGAGGAGGGTTGGGGTGGCCTGAGCCGGGCTTCCTGGGAGAGGGCAAGGGGATGGGAGCCTGGTGGACTGAGAGTGGCCAGAGGGAGGGCACCACAGAGAAGTCTGGAATCAGACTGTACCACGTGGGGAGCTAGAGCTGGGGAGGAGGAAAGCTGAGAGACGCTGCCCAGAGGGGCAGGACTAAGTGGGGCCAGAACATGGATCCTCAGCACATCAGCTCCAGCCAATGCACTGGACAGGGGGATCAGCTGGGAAAAGAAGTGTATACAGTTATCGCATGTTGGAGATGGGTTTTGTCAGGTAAGTATAAATTATTCCACTTATATTTTATCTTTAAGGTTATATGTTTTTAAAACTAGAAAGAATATTTTGGTTCCATGATATGGGATGGTTGCTGAGAGAACATAAAGAAAATACGAGTATGAAGTTTCCATGTAGAACTAAGAGAAAGAGAGCAGCTGGTTGGGGTTGCAGGGAGAAGACCATTGGGCGTGGTCCCTAGCCATCCTGCCCTCTCATCCAGATCCTACGTCCCTTCCCCTGCTCGCACTTGTCTCTATTCTACCCTGTACTTGTATGGCCACCCCTGGCCCCACTTGGTCCTTGGATAAACCATGAGCCTCTTTTGCTCCTGACCAGATATTTGGGCCTTCTGGTCCTACTTTGGGTGGCAGATCCTGGTCTTGATATCTGCTTGGCTGGCAGAGCCAGAAGGGAGTTTGCTTGGGTAGTAGCTACTGTTTTGCTCTTCGAGAGAAGGTCTGTGCTGTCTTCCCTGAGGCCTGGCATCATCAGGCCATCGCAGCCCTCCTCTTCCTCACCTCTCTGCCAGGATACATCTCCGGAAGCCCGCCTGAGCATTGCCTTCTCTCCCTGCCCCACCTTTTCTTCCCTCTGGCACCCAGCGGATGGGAAAGTCTGGGGTGAGAATAAAAACTGCAGTTGAATGCTGGAAGCCCAATTCCAAGGGCAGAGAGCAGACACACACACATCAGTGCTGCTTATTGCAGGTTTGTGCCCTATGCAAGATCCTGGCCCTCTCTAAGCGCCCATTGTCCTGAGCAATTAAAAGCAGAGTGTCACCAGATGGCCAGTAAGACCTGTCCAGCTCTGCCTGTAGCCACTGCCAGTCCAGAACCATGATGTTCTTGTCTGTCCTCCAGACCTGTGGACAAACATTGACAGTGCTGCTGAGGGATCAACCCTTCCTACCAGGCCAGTGCATTCTGGTCCATTCTCAAGGGTCAGAGGACAGGATATAAAACAGGCACCTTGGTTAACAGGCACCTCTTTTTGGAGCAAGTGGAGAAGCCCCATGCCTTGCCTCTGCCACATCATATTCCGTCCTCTCCTCTTGCAGCCTTCTCCCCATCGATGCGCACAGTCCTGAGGCCCATCCAGTGGTGGGGCATCCCAGCCTTCTCTGTTCTGCGGCAGCAGCAGCAGGAACTTCCTCTTGATACCCCTCCCCATACCTCCCTCTGGGCCCTGCTCTGTTTGGGGTTCCTTGGGGAGGAGGGGGAAGGGGACAGGGGCTCATCCCTCTCTTTGTGCTGCCTGTCCCTCCTACTTCCGCTCCCCTCACTGCTCCTGGTGACCTTTCACCCCTCCCTTGGATGTCCCTCAAAGGCAGCTCCTGTGGTTAATAACTTCGGCTGGCAGCCCCACACAAAGCCAGGGCCGGAAACCATTGTGCTGGGGACAATGGCCAAGCAGCCCAATAATGAGGCGGCCACAGTGTTGTCTGCCATCCTATGTTGCCCTGGCAAAGGAGGAGGGGCGGTGGGGCTCGCCATGCTCTCGCCTCCTGGAGTTGAATTATTCCCCTCGCACATGGTGGTTCCTCTTTCTGAGGAGGAACCAGGCACCTGTACCCTCCAATCAGGCCCCA
The DNA here is from genome assembly GCA_019455555.1 of Galemys pyrenaicus. Lineage (NCBI taxonomy): Eukaryota > Metazoa > Chordata > Mammalia > Eulipotyphla > Talpidae > Galemys > Galemys pyrenaicus. Next base: position 103,411 of record JAGFMF010011928.1, on the reverse strand, counting down.
TTTCCCTACAATTGCCTGCTGGGTGGATGTCACCCAGAGGCTCTGCACCACACATGTGCACGTGTGCGTGCACGCGCACACTCCCCCCCCCCACACACACACATGCACACTGCTCTGGCTCATTTTTCTATACCTACATCTCCAGTTGGAGCACCACACAGTTTAGCAATTCATAGGTTTTGGTGAATTGATAAAGGAGGGGAGCACTCAGCCTATCTTCTGGGAAGCATGTGGCTCTCCAGAAACAGTATATGCTCTGGAGCCCTGGAGCCAGCAGGTGTGAGTTCAAGGCCTCCGCCCTCCTGTACTAGCTGTGTAACTCTGGGGAATTTACTTAGCTCATCTGAGACTCCATTCACTCAACTATAAAAGCAGAGATGGGAACAAGCAGAGGGCTCTCCAAAGTCACCCCAGAGGGAAGTACTGTGACTCCTAGGAGGTCACTCTCTGGGTGACGTGGTCTTTTTTTGGGTGGCGGGAGCGGCCCTGTCTCAGTCATCACTTAACTTCTTTTTGTGCAGTTCCAGGTCTCGTGCCCCAAACTAGACTGGGCAGGACTGGGGCCACAAGAGTTTTTCCACCCCTGCTCTTCCCTTGGCACAGCGCTGGGTTCTCGGGGCATCCTGATGGAGATTAGGAATTGGTTGCTAACACTGGTGAGAGGTTCTCAGCCCTGCTGCTTACCTGAGTCACATGGATAGGTTTTAAAATGCCCCAGAATTTTGACTTAACTGGTATGGACTGTGGCACTGGGGCTGGGGGTGTGTGTGTGACGGATGGTAACATTTTAACACACAGGTGAGGAAACACTGACTTGTACCCTTAGAAAACCTGCCACCTCACATTCACGCTTGAGCACTGTCCTCTCTAGGGGGAGAGATGAACTGGGTTTTAAGGCCTTCTTGCTCTACTTGAATACAATGCTCTTTATTACAACTTTACTCAAGTAAATGATTTGGGTTTAGGGAGAGTTTTCTTTGAAATCACCTTTACTGAGATTTAATTTGAATACACTAAAATGCACTCATTGAAAAGATACAGTTCATGGGCTTTAACAAATACATCCATCTATATAGCCACTGCCCCAATCAAGACACAAATGAGCTGTCTTCCCAAAGAGGTCCCTTGTGGACATGAGATTTTAAAAGCTTCCCTGGCGATTTTGTGGTATAGGAGAGTTGGAGTACTAAGGAGGTCGAAGCTCATGTTCTGACAATCTCTGCTTTGGAATCGCAAAGAGATTGTCCAGGACACTCTCTCCAGGCTTCAGGTGCGTGGCATTGCCTGGGGATCTCGTTAAAAGTAAATAAGTCCTGGGCCTCCGTGGCGGAGCAGCGGGCTGAGCGCCACACTGTGAAGCATCTGCAGCACAGCAGCGTGAGTTCCATCCCTGGCCAGGGAGGGGACCCACATGGTGCAACAGACCTCTCTTGCCTCGCCCGCAAGAGAGTATATTTCAGTTGATCTGCCTGTTCTGCTTCCCATTCTGTCTCTGGTGAATCCTCTCACCCTGCCCCCCATGCCGCTGGCCTGTACCCCAGCTCTTGTATGCATCAATCAATCAATCTTAAAAAAAAAAAAAAGGTGAGAAAGTCCTGGGCCACACTTGAGACTGTAGTCCCAACAACCTCAGACCACATACTGAAGTGTTGCTGCAAGTCTCATTTGCAGGTGAGGCCCAGAGCGTGGAGTGGGTGACTTGCTCTGAGTTTGAAGCTCCAGACCTAGTGACAATTACACCCGTTTGTCCTCCAGTCTGTGTCTCTTAGGTCTGTGCTCAAACCTTGAATCCCACACGAGAGGCACAACCATGCTAGTATCTCCCCCTCCTGTTTCCCTGAGTTGTGTGCATTCTTTCCAGCTGACTCTCAGCTGCCCCACTGTACCCAGCTGAGTCACTTTCCTGGGAACAGGCTTCCTCCTCTGCATTTCTGAATGCTTTGCCCATTGCTTATCAACACTTCTCTTCCCTGGTCCATTCTGTTCTTCCACATGCATCAATTCAATTGAATGAGCAAGTGTTTATGAAGCAATAGGGCTGGGCCAGGAGCATCATGCCCTTGAGGAGGGAGATAAGCCAGAAGCTGTGATTCAATTAACAAAGAAGGCAATCAAATAACATAATAGAAGCAACAACCTTAGTGATCGCCCAGCTCATCCCCTTACTTTAATGTTTAGAAGTTATCCATTCCCAGTCTTAGCACAGGAAACTATGGAGAGTAGACCAGGGAGAAATGGAGGGATTTGAGAAGGACTTTGAACGAAAAGCATAGGAGAGGCCTTGAAAAGTCAAGGCAGGGGACCTTGACCAAATGTAAGATGGAGACACTGCTAATGGAAACTGGAGCCCAATTCTTAGAGGATTGGGAAGAGGTCCTGGGGAGCATACTGGCCAGACAGCTGTCATAACCTCAGACATCGCTGCTGGAGAGGACGGTTTGGTTCTTCTCTGCACACACACACTCCTAGCACTGTTCGTGGACTTGGACCTGGGAGCATAGCCAGCGTATGCTGGGGGCACTCTGGGGACTAGGCCCCGTGAGCCTAGGTGCTGGAGAGAAGAGGAGATGTTTGTTTAGGAGGAACCGTGGTTGTCCCTACAAATTAGAGGGGCTCTCACTGTGGAATTTAGGGAGAGGTGGGCTCCACTTCCCTCTTGGGCAGAACTAGGTTCTCACATTCCTCCTCCCGAGACAGACTGAGCCACCTGAGAAGGAGGGAGTTTCAGTCCCTGAATATACAACTGAGGTTGGATGAGAACAGAAAAGCTAGCTGCTGTGAGGACAGATAAGCTAGCTGCTGTTTCCCTGACCACTTCTGAGAATCCACCCAGGGAAGTCAGTTATCAGGAAGACTCCTGCTGATCTTCCTGTCTGAGGTATGAGCCCCATTGTAATGTCCTTGTGGCTTCCCGCCTCCTGGCTGAGGGGCATGTTTCTTTCCTCCCAGAGGAGCAGGCACCTGTTTGCCTCCAGGATAGAACCACACCTAGAATGCAAGGCTACTAGCAGGAACACAGGTGACAGTCTACACTAAAGAATGAGGAAGCAACAGGGTTCTAGCAAGTTGTGACCAAGATTATCAGGCAGACCTGGAATTGAGCTACGAGGTTAGCACTAAAGGCAGAGAAGAGGGTAACACTGAAGCTTAGCGCGGAAGATCCTGAGGCTCCGGATGGCTGTGGACTGAAATCTTACAGGATTTGGGGGAGGGTCAAATGAGCTGAGTTTGACCGTGACCAGCTCTGGAAGTGAGCTCAGCCCTGCCCTGGCCAGCTGTTTGTCCTTGGGTATACCAAAGGCAAGTTTTCTCTTCTGCAAAATGGTGAGATTGACCTTATGATATTTAAGGTTTCTTCCTGTCTAAGCAGTAGAATCCAGTGGTTTTAGGCATTCAACCTAAATTCCCATCCAACAGAACTGGACCTTTATTCAGTTCAGCGTCCAGCAGACCAGCCACGGTTATACCAGCGGGTCCTGAGGGAGATGGAAGAGGTGGAAAAAGAGGATTTGAGATGGAGAAAAAAAACCCGGATTGTCCTCAATCCCTTCAGTCAAGCACTGCAGAAACTTTGCCTGCCTGCCAAGCGTCTGCCAATCAGACATCCCCATAGGACTCACAGGGCTTGCCTGGTCTGTGTTCCACAAAGCGGGGACAACTGCTGGTTAATTATGCAGACACAAGGTGAGGAGCGCAGCTGTTTTTGGAGCAAACTCATAAGGAACTGCAAGATCTGCAGGAGGCTCCTAGACAAGGAGTGGGGGTTGGGTGGGGGGGGCTGGCTTTTGAGCCCCTGGCTAGTGACTCCTCAGGGCGTGTCCATCCCGCACCATGCCTGACCCTCCATCTTTACCAGGAGGGGGAGCTTGTCCCCTTGGCTGGCTCTGTTGAACAGAGGGAAGTGGCAGACAGTCTGGTACTTTGTTCTGGTCATTCAGCTCAACTATCTAGCTCAGATCTTCACCCTAGGAAAAGAGCTCAGGCATTAGCAGGAACATAATCTTCAGAGGTAGTGACAGCTGAAGAAACTTAGCCTTCTGATCTGTACAACTGAAGGGTGCTGGACTGCAGCCTTCAAGTGGAAATGCCAGGAGGTCAGATGCCTCTCCTCTTGTCCACCCCCACAACCCCCCATGGGCCCCAAGGCACCTGCTGACCCACACTGGCTCCAGGCAGCAAGCTCTAGACCATCTGTGGACTAGAAGGTTAAACCCAACAGTAGCAAGTGCCATTAGTTTATTCTATAGAACATGTTTCCTCTTCCGACCGCACACACTTACCTGTAAACATCACCTCTGCTGGTAGACAGAGCAACATGGATAACACAAATATCAGACGGTTCCATTGTCAGAATCGTGCACCAAAGGAAATCCACCAATGGTTCTGTGGAAATTGATTACAAAAGTTACTCATTATCACTTTTCAACTTAATTTTCTAAACGGGCAATTTGAAATCACATGGGGATTCATACAATCTGGGTTGATAGTCAAGTAAATTGCATGTAGCAGGTACTTCTCAAGTACTTTTCATTGAGTGAATGAATGAAGAGAGAAGGAAATTAGAGCTCTTCCAGTTTTTTTATACTATGGGTTTCTGAAACTATCTCTCTAAAACTTTAACTTGTTAGGAGCTGTAGAAATATGTTTGCCATGGAATTATTTCATCCTTGCAAACCAAGTCACTCACCCCTTTTTTTCTTGGAAAGCATACCTCTCAGAGAAGGACTTTGTAAGAAAGGCCCACTGAACCCCCACAGGGTAAGAGTGTCAGCTGCTCGCCCTGCCTGTTGCCTCACATGCCAAAGTGCACAGAGATGAGAATCTGATTCTGGAAAGAACATGTTGGTCATTAACTTTGTAAACTGACTTTCTGAGCAACTGTGGACTATTTAGCTTTGGTGTGCATTCACTCAACTTTTCCCCAGTACATTTTCTTTCCTAACTGTATTTTCTTTGGCTCATTCTAAGATCTGGGTGCAGCAGCTCCTGAGATGCTCTGCAGAGTGGAACAATTGGGGTGTGTTGCGAGGCTTGCTATAAATGAACCACCAGCCAGCACACACCAACCACCTGCATTGGCGCACACTCAGACCTGCTTGGTGAGGGTTTGGCATTTAGGTAATGGCATTCAGACACACCCTGCTGAGAGCCACCAGCAACGACTCGTTGCTCAAGGGTACCTGGGACTCAAAGGTACCTGGGCTAGCTGGCAGCCTTCTTCTTCCCTTTCCAACCCTTCATGGGCTCTGACCTGGGTTGCAAGGACATTATACCCCAGGGTGGAGGTGTGGGGGAGCATATTGGTAGACACAATGGGTGGGGTAGAAGAGGAAGAACTTCTCTAGCTGGCACTAGTTATAGAACTCTATGTGCTTGAGATGGTAAGGTGCATCTCTGCCAACAGCTTCATTTTAAAAAGAAAAAAAAACCAGAACCAGAAAGGGGAGGTGGTAGGGAATTAACAGAGTTCATTTCTGAGAAGATTAGGACTGCAGTCCTGGTCTCCTGACACCCCATCTCCTGCTTGTCTCAGGGCACCAGCAGGGGTGACAGTGAGCATTAGTTTGAGGTTCTCTCGAGAGCATCAACAATCTCTTACAAAGCCCTGGAGTCTCAGTGTGGGCTAATCTGATGGAAGTTGATGGAATCTATCTTGTCTTGTGGGTAAACACCCTTTTATTCTCCTCTTTTCTAGGCTCTGCTTTCCTATTGCACTTAAAATGTTTTGCATTCCAAAAACAGTTTGAAAAGATTTATCATGCCATTTAATCCAAAAAATAGTTTTAGAGCAGAGCTTTGATTTTCATTTTCTAGATGAGACAACTGAAGCTCAATAATGGTATGTAACTTGTTGAAAGTCACACAAATAGTAAGTGGACCAGTACCAGCGTTCGGGTCCTCACACTTCTGCAGGCAGCTGGCTTGGTCCTTTTGAACTTGTCAGTTACACAAGACTTTTTATATTGATGTTCAGCAACAGCTTTTCAGTAGGGGAAAGGAACCAAGGACTATAATCTATTTTAAACCTGCAGAGCTGATTTCATTTGGACTTTTCGTGACGTGAAGCACACATCCTGCTTCTTTCAGGGAGTTTTAGAGTTCAAGACCTGACTGAGAATAACAGCAAAACTAACTTGAGTTTGAGGCCAGTCCTCTCATTTTAAAGCTGTGTGACTTAGGGAAAGTTACTTAACCTCTCTGAGTCTCTATTTCTATATACTGAGATTATCATGCAGAAAGGCTACTGTGGAGTGCTTCTGGGAGTACACCTGTGGGAGAAGGGAAAAAGCAGGAAGGTGAGCTAGGAAGTATTACATGCAGAGTTCTGAAGTTGAGATAGTTTTGTGGTTTTGGGAAGAGGGTGCTATCGACTACTAGTTAGATGTAGGCTTGACCTTGGCTGAGTTGGTTCTCCTTAACCAAGCTCAGGTTCAGAAAGGATTGAGGGCAGGGAACTGAGTCCTTCAATCTTGAAGGGGGACAGGGGTCATGCAGGACACCATCTACTATGATACTTTGCACTATTGCTCTGGAGTTAAGTTAATGATTGCAATGAGCACACAGTACAGGGACTAGAACAGAGAACATGCCCAGTTGATATAAAGTCCTCTCTCCTCTTTCTCCTCCTTCCTCCCTCACTTTTTGGTGACAGAAACTCTGCCAGTCTTTCAGGTAGGTCTCTAAGGGGAAGAACTCACAAGCCTCAGAGAGAGCTCAGGGGACTAGAGGGCAGGAACTTCACTAGAGTACCTGCTTCCATTCAACAACCTAGCCTGACCAGCTTGCTGTAGGGAGCGTGTAAGTGCATGGGTGCTTGTGTGTGTGTGTGTGTGTGCGCGTCCCTGGATGCTTTTGCCAAATCACCTGTAAGTTTCTCAAGATAGAACCATGTCTATTATTTCATTCTCATTTCCCAAATAGTTTGTTTGGTTAGTGCAGTGGGATATTTGTTAACATTATTTCAATTTGCTTGAGTATTTGCTTCAAACATGCTAGATGGCATGCATAGTTTAAAGAAATTAAAAATGGTTGAATGGGGAGGATAATAACAAGTCATAAAAAAATCACCATGAAACCCTCCATACATTAGTGCCAGGCACCCTGAGGAGCTGAATGGAGTCCCCACGAATGGAATCCTGAAGTTCTTGGACAGTTGTGAAGCAAGAACTGCATGGACGGGGGACTGAGGGTGACACAGGACTATCACAGCCCTCTTGTGTTGGGAATGATGTCTTTGATTTTCTTTAATCCTGAGAACTGCATGAAGTGGGCGTTATTTCCTCTACCTCATACAAACTAGAAACTTGCAGCTCACAAGACCAAGCTGACCCAGCTCATGGGTGGCAGAGCTGGGTCTCCCACTCAGAAGGCTGTGTGGCCATCACCGGGCTCCAGGGCCTTGCCTTTTAGCCAGAGATTCCTTTTTGTTTGGGGGCTCTGGAGGAAAGAAGATGGATTCGAGCAACCTGTGAAAAAAGAACAAGGATTATGGAAAATTAAAATGGCTTGCCAATTTGCAAAAAGACTAAGAGGGCTACACCCCCCTCCTAAAAGAGGTTGTGGGATTGGGGACAGAGAAGAAGGCTAAGACTGGAAGAAGTTTAGGAACTGAAATGAGTTTGTGCAGGAGGTTGTGGTTCTTCTTCCCTGGAGACCACTACAAATAGGCCACAGCAACCAGCAGTGGTAATAATCAGTGGTTCGCTGCTCATCAGAAACCAGGGTGGGCTGATAAAATATGGGCCAGGGTCAGCCCAGCTGTCCTACTTCTGGAAGGCTCGCTTTGCCAGAACACAGACTTTCAATCCAGAGTGGCTGGAGATGACTGGTTACCTAGTCATCTTTAATTCCTATATCTTTAATTCCTATATTCCTCTAGGGACCTTTAACAAGTGAATCTCCCTGGTGTATTAAAATTTACAATCTGGGTCACTTAGAGAGCATACCAGAACCCCACCTATATTAAGGTGTTTGTGCCTATGTGCACAGGAAGTAACTGGTCCTTTTCTGCCAGGGGCTGTGGGGCTGTCCTTTTTGTGTCCCAGTTGTCATGAGTTCGGTGACTTGGCTACATATGTATGCACTGTTGCAGCTCCGAGCTTCTTCTCAGCCCCACCCTGATTGTTTTATCTGGAGATAAAACAATTCATCTTTTGATGACTTCCAGCTCCAGATTCATTCTCTGCTCCTCAGTGGTAGCCTGTCATCCTTCCAGCTGGACCCTTCACAGGTAGGTCTGCTCTCAGACCTCACCTTGGGTTCCCTTCTGGATGCGTCTGTATTGCCCTTGGGCATTGTCCACTCTGGTCTCTGAAAAGTAACTCCCTTGAATGGAGAACCTCGATGCATGGACTGTGGATGGGAGGCGCAGGGACTTGAAGGGAACAGGACTGTCTGCTGCATTTGGGCCTCAGATCTCCCACCCAAGCCTCTGTCATTTAACTTGAATCTCCTCATCTGTAAAGTGGGGGTCACTTCTACCTGATGGGTCATTTGAAAAATGCACACACTTTGGAGAGAGAAGTTCTATGGAAAATGGCTGCCTTATTGCATTGTCTGGTGACTTTTATTTTCCTATGGCTGCAGGCTTCCTCGAGGGCTGGATGCTAAGGAGAGGTGGTGAGAGAGGGGAAGCCAGCTTTACCAAGGAGAAACAGCAAGATGGAGGACACAGGCATGGAGAGGCCCTCGGGGGGTGGAGATAGACTTCCAGAGGTTCACTGCTGAGGTCACAGCATGAGCTTCATTTTCATGGACCTCCGGGCCGTGCTGCATGCGGGGAGCTCGCTCCAAGTTCCGTGGAGGCGCAGACCAAAGATCTGGCCTTGTGAGTGGTCTCACCTCCAGAGATCGTCCCCATGAATGCCCATCAGATTGCTCCCAACTTCTCAGAAGGAAGGATGAAAGTTACAAAGGCGTTTAAGAGTCTGAACCTTTGGCATAAAAGTATTTTAAATTCTTAGAATTTCCACAACACCCACGCATAGTGTAGCTAAGAAGTGGCGCATCTGCAGTGAAACAAACCATCACCCGGGACTGCAGCCATGCTAACGATGAAAGTGTGTGTCTGAAGGCTGAAGACTGTACATGTTTACCCTGAATACTGAGTCCTTGCAGAAATGGACTCTATAGGGGGCTCTGGAGAAGATGTGAGAATGTTCCAGGACTTTTTTGAGATTGGTGGCACTGTTTCTTTATGACATCTAAGTCCACTCTCCTCATTGCTTCAGACAGATCGTTTGAGCACTGTTTTGCATTTATTAGTCATGACTGAGGTCAAATTTTGGCTCACAAATGGAATGACTGGAGGGAGAAGAATGCGAGAAAATTGGCAGAAAAGCAGACTTGAGCGTGGAGGAGGGAAACACAGATGTCTTTAAAGATACCAGACAACAGGTGATTGGATAAACACAGTGGTTTGGGTTTTCTACACTGAGTCCAAAAAGAGAGGGGCAAAGAGGGAAGGAGGACACGTGCTCACCCAGAAAAAGAAAGGAAGCAGTGAGAAAAAAACTGTGGAGGTCGACAGCCATCTGGACTTGACATTAGGGTCTTATATATTTACTCCGGACACCCTGGCTGGCTGGACCGGTGGTGGGTGGTAGTTGGCAGTTGGCAGGAAAAAGGAAATATGTGTCAGGTCAGATGCTTTTAATTTGAGATTATATGTTATATATATAAACATTATATATAATTATCATATACACATAGCATATATACACATTATATATTATATACATATAGCATATATACACTATATACTATATCATATCATATATAATATAAAATACATATATTATATACTATATCATATATAATATACATATTATACATGCTATATATGATATAATATACTATATATAATATAGTATATATTTTCCCCCAGGTCCAGGTCATGTGATGGCACTATTATTATTCTTATTTCAATTTATTGATTAATCTTAACCCTTTACCAACACCTATTAATTCAACTCACACTACGTTCTAGTTCCCTGGGGTACAATGATGGGTCTAAGCAGACAGTCTCTCTCTTCTTTGGAGCTTCATGTCCAGGGAGGAGATAAACATGAACGAGAAAAAAGAGCACAGATGCACGTAAATCTGTCTCTGTGATAAATGCCGCAGAATGTGGTATATTAGGGGAGAATCTGACTCGGTTGTTTCTACAACTAGATTTTTCTAAGGAAATGATGCTTGAACTGAGATCTCACGGATGACAAGACCCAAAGAAGCTGGGAAGTGAGAGAGAGCAGAGGACAGACTGGACAGAGAACAGCAGGGACAGAGGCCACGTGGTGGGCGAGGAGGTGGGGACAGGGCTCCCCAAGAGAGCACTGCAGGAATGAGGCAGGAGGGGAACACGGGGTGGGGGCTTAGGAGGTGAACCCAGTGGAGGAACTACCAATGAGGGAAATGAGGCTCCGAGAGGGCAAGTATGAACATACCACCTAACTCAAAAGGGCCCGACTGTGGACAGTCCTCATGGCCTGCAGCTCCTGGGACCCGTGAACTTTTTTTTTTTTTTTTAAAGATTTTATTTATTTATGCATACAAGAGCTGGGGTCCAGGCCAGAGGCAGGGTGTGAGAGGATTCGCCAGAGACAGAGTGGGGAGCAGGAAAGACAGATGGACTGAAATATACTGCTGAGTGGGGAGCAGGAAAGACAAATGGACTGAAATATACTGCGAGGCAGGAGGGTCTGCTGCGCCATGTGGGTCCCCTCCCTGGCCGGGGATCAACATGAGCTGCAGTGGCTGCAGAAGCCCAGCCGTGTGGTGCTCAACCCCTTGCGCCACCAGGGAGGCCCCGTGAATGTTTATCACAAGTGAAAATGTGATTTCTGTGTTCAATGTGAGTTCTTGGGGAATAGTATCTTATTATCTCTCACTCAACATTAACTACCCTTCTCAGGCATTTACAATGCACATGGACTACCATGTTATTCTGTTTCATAGTAATGTGAGCTTTAAGAAAACATGTTCATAATAACCAGTCACATCTTTAACTTCTAAACAAAGTTTTGTAGAATGTTTCTGGTTAGTGACAGCACAATAACAGGAAAAAGTGGAGCTCTGTCAAATCAAAAAGCACATCTCCAGGGTCATAGGTGGGTTGTCACAGCATGACTGTTTGCAAGGCTTCGTGAGGTTATACATTTGCGAGTCATTATGACTGTACACAACAGACACCCAAAGCTTCTGGAAAACTCATCTTTATGTTAAAGTTGGATAACTGTAAACCTTAAAATAATCTGAAGAATCCTTTCTTTCAGAACCCAGCTTGATGCCTTTGCCTATTTGTGCAACCAGTTTTCCTAAAGCTGGGGCCACCAGTCATATATGATAATTTTAAAGTCACATTTGAGGGCTAACTTTTCAATGTTGTAATGACACTTTTGCATCATTAAAATGCGAGAAGATGGTAAGTGTATAGACTGAAAGTCTATATGAACCCATGGTGTACTTTTTAACCTGCTAGTTACCAGGGTCTTTACCTGGTGTTTTCTACCTACCTACCTACCTATGTATGTATGTATGTATGTATCTGTCTGTCTGTCTGTCTGTCTGTCTGTCTATCTATCTAGATATCTATCTATCTGTCTGTCTGTCTATCTGTCTATACCTGGTGTTAAATATAAATGACTCTGGCTTTCTTTTTTTTTTCTTAAGATTTAATATACACATACAAGAACTGGGGTACAGGCCAGAGATACAGGGGTGAGAAGAGTCACCAGAGACAGAGTGGGAAGCAGAACAGGCAGATGGACTGAAACACACTGCTGAAGGGAGCAGCAGGGAAGCAGGAGAGGTCTTTTGCACCATGTGGGTCCCCTCCCTGACTGGGGATCGAACTCACACTGCTGTGCCTCGGATGCTTCACAGTGCAGTGTTCAACCTGCTGCGCCACCAGGGTGGCCCGACGCTGGCTTTCTGGACTATACTGGGAGACTTCTTGGGAGAGATGACACTGGATGATGAAAGCTGGCTGGCTGACCTTTAAGGTCTCCTGTTCAGCCACATTCAGCATCTGTAATGGGCTTCCCTCTCCCTGGTAGGATGCCCTGTGCTAAAAGCCACTCAGAACCCTGTGTTTTGCTTCCTGAGCTGCCTGCCCTCACCTGCACTGCCTCTAGCTCCTTACACCTGGGAACCATAACCCCCGGCACAGTCCCCTTGCGGTCTTTATCTGGACCGTGGCTCACCACTCAAAGGAATCCTGCACTTTCATCTCCTGGTGCTTCTTGTTGCCATTTCCTGCCACCCCCCGCCCCTTGAACTAGGTGGCCATGGGTCATTTACAATGTCATCTCCTCATTCTTCCTGGAGGGTGGTCAGAGTACTCAATAGGATGAGGTTCTGATGATGGAAAAAGAACTCTGGAAGCAAGCAGGTCTGCATCCATCAGTTACTGGCAGTGACCTCAGACTCTACAGACTGCGATTTCCTTAACTCTAAAATGGTAAGAAAAATCCAATCTCGGGATCATAGTGAAGAATTAGAGAGACTAAATTAGTCATCAGGCACAGTAGGTGGTCATAGTTGGTAACTCATAAACAGGAAAGTACACAAAAGAAAAAGCTTGAGGGAGAACCTAAGAAATCAGAATTTTGTCTAAGAAATCAGAATTTTATCAAGTCCCAGCAAGAGTGAAGACCCAAAAATGGAAGATGATCCCTGAGTGTGAGAAGTGGGGCAGATGCGGAGTGGAGTCAGTTGCAGGAGGAAGGGTAGGAGACAGCTGTCAGGGGAGGATGGAAGGCAGACACCAGCTCCTCTATCACTGAGCCCACACTGCCTGGCCCTGGTGGTGATAGCAGTGGTCTTTTAAGGACCTAGGGCTAGGCAGACAGGGACATGCATTTGTCATTAAGCAAACCTTCTAGATTTCTCTTGAAGTACCCATCAGTTTTTAGCCCAGAAAACCCACTTCTCCCAATCTATTTGGCCCTTTCTTCTGACCCTGAGATTGGAGATTTTTTTTTATGTCACTTCATTTCCCCTTCAACCTATTCTTATTTCAGCCAAAGTTTGAGTCTATGTCCCTTTGACTAATAATGACTGGCGATTACCAGTTAGCGCTTGTCATTTCTAAGGCTGAACTTCCACTGGGGCTCATCAGTAACGTTGGTCTCGGCAGGTCCCAAGTTTCATGCTATAAAACAGTGATGGTTTTATTGACCAATTAACATAGGTTAATGATGATTGTTTTTATGAAAGTTGGCGGGTCACCCTCTAGACAGCGGGTTGAGCAATGTCATCTCAGTCTTAATCGTAGATCATAAAATGTTAAAGCTGGAAGGGTCTCAGAAGTCGTGTTGTCCAACCCTCTCATTTTACAGAGTTTAACTCTGGATTAAAAAGGTCAGTAGGCTGGAGAGAGGTGTGGAAGCCCCAAGAAGGGCAGGTGTTTAGAGGATTCTGCTGACTCTGATCGCTTTCTTGTAACAATGAAACTTAGGCTTTCCAAATGCCAGATGCAAAGATGATACTGTGGCCAGGCGTGGTGGTGCGCGCCTGTAGTCCCAGCTACTAGGGAGGCTGAGGCTGGAGGATCGCTTGAGCCCAGGAGTTCTGGGCTGTAGTGCTCGATGCCGATTGGGTGTCCGCACTAAGTTTGGCATCAATATGGTGACCTCCTGGGAGCTGAGGACCACCAGGTTGCCTAAGGAGGGGTGAACCAGCCCAGGTAGGAAATAGAGCAGGTCAAAAAAAAAAAAAAAAGATGATACTGTGATTAGGATTCTAAGGCCAAGATGTGAGGAACCAGATATTTTAAAAGCTAGATGATCTTTGAGATCTTGATCAACGTTGGCATTACTTTGTATGACATGCACAAAAGTACACATGCAATAATTTACTTATTGGCTGATATTATTTCTCTTGTCATAAAATTTCCTAAAGTTAAGATCGTGTTATTCTTCTTTCTCTTACAGTCTTGCTAATGGTATGTGCTCAATAAGACATTTACTCTATGAATGAATGAAATGATGAACGAATGAATGGGTGAAGATGCTTTGAAAGCATGTGAGAAAAAGTAACCAGGTTCTTGAGTGAATTTCAGAGTGGAGTAAACTCACCTGGTTGACCATACTTGAGGAAAGACCAGAAGTTTGTGGAATGGGACAGGGATTTGTTCTGAATTGGAATAAGGAGAACTGAGGCTGAAGATTTCTCTGGAGAAGAAATCTCCAGATTCCACTGAAGCTTTGTCGTTCAAGAAGAGACATCTGTAAAGAAAGAAGATCCACCTTAACCGGAGAGGCTAGCTACTGTGTGGGCATGTGAGCTACCTTCCAAAGAGGGCACATTTAAAGTAAGTGGAATTGAAGGTTTTGGAAATGAGGACAAAGTTGGACAAACTAATGGTCCAAGGAGCTACCAGTTCATGTCTGCTCTGCCAGAATTCAAGCTCTGGCCTAACCTGGCACCCTTTCCGGGGCCTAACTCATCTCTGCATTCTGTATGAATTCCTGCTCCGCTAGGGAGGAAATGAGCAAGGGAATTTCAGGTCCCCTACTTCTCAGAGAAGGAAAGAACAACATGTGGATACACATCAGTGGATTCCATGTTTACTACTGATGCGTGAGGCCCACGGCCCCGACCTCCCAGACACCACCACGTGTCTGCCATTTGGCACCTGGGTTCTCACCTGGAAGCCCCACTTGCTTCTCAGCCAGAAGACCCTGGCTGCTGGCACGTCCCCTCTTCTCTACAACCTCCTGTTCCTGAAGGGAGTGGTAGTGCTGATGGATTTCTTATTTCTTACTGGATCCCGCTCAAGGTTGGTGATCTGAGCAATCTTAATCATCCAAATGAGTTTGCAGCTGTTCCTTCTCATCAGAAACACATATTCAGTGCTATCCATAAAGTGTTGGTTTCCACACAGGGCGCTGAAGAGACAAGGGGCTCCATGCCCAGGGCGACAATAGAGAATTAAATCTGCTCCTCAGGCTTCCTTGCCAGGCTGGGGGTAGGGGAGGCACACTGGAGCAGCACCAAGGAAAGCCCCCTGCATGGTTATAGAGTCCGTGCCAGCTGACAGCCTTCCTGGCAGTCCCTCCTTCCTTCCCTCTCCCTTCCAGGCTCTCCTCCTTCTTCCTTCTTTCTCCTTCATTCCTCTCTCTCTCCCTTTTTCCCTTCTTCTTCTCTTCGACATTTATCGAATACCTACTAAGTCTGAGGTCCCAAGTCAGGGGATGTTGTAAAGGAAAGGAATTCAGAAGTTGATAGACGCTGGCCTTTTTGGTGGTAGAATTTGTACAACTGAATTGCAGAAAGAAAGCAAAATAATGCACAGGCTGTCCCCAACTCCCACATCAAATCCATGGCCATCAGGCAGTCTCAATGTGGAATGCGATGCTCTCCAAGAAGGAGCACGAAGGCCGCTGGGGATGAGAGAAGTTGGTGTACAGGCATTTAAAGTGATACGCGAAGGATGGAGTGTTGAGGGTAAGCAGAATCAAAGGGGATTTCTCCCTGGTTTCTTCACATCCAGAAATGGTCTTTGCTTTCCCTGGTATCCCCAGTGCTGATCTCCTCTCTCTGCTGGCATCTGCAAAGCTTGGGACTTGGCTCTGAGGGTGCTGTATTTCTACCCCTCAAGACAGGAGTTTAATTTTTTTAAAAAGATTTTATTTATTTATGCTTAAGAGAACTGGGGTACAAGCCAGAGGTACAGAGAGTGAGAGGATCCACCAGAGACAAAGTGGGGAGCAGAACAGGCAGATCTACTGAAATACACTGCTGAGGGGAGCAGTGGGAGAGACAGGAGAGGTTTGCTGTGCCATGTGGGTCCCCTTCCAGGCCAGGCATCGAACTCAGGCTGCAGTGGCTGCTGACATCATCATAGTGCTGCAACCACCAGAGAAACCCCTCTAAGGGTTGAAAATGCAACATACACAATGGAATATTATGCAGCAATCAAAAAATAAACTCAGGCCATTCACAGCAAATGGATGGAGCTGGAAGGGAGTATGCTCAGTGAAATAAGCCAGAAAAAAAAAAAGAAAACTATTGGCTGGTTTCACTTATAGGAAGAATGTAGAGAAAACAAAGAAGGGATCGGGGGGGAAATAATTATAATAAATTAAAACTCAAAATCAACAGACAACCATAAATCAGAGACATTCTTTAGAGGAGGGAGAAGGAACAAAGTGAGTGGGAAGAGCACAACGGACTATGGTTATGGGACATGGGTGAATTGGTGGTTGGAATTTCACTGGGACTACAATTGAGAGGAGAAAGTATACACTGTACAAAAATGAAGAATGACATAAGCTATGTATGTAAAATATAAAAAATAAAATGCAATTAGACAGCAATGTGTACTTCAATATTCAGGAAGTTATCAACATAGTACATGTTTTAGAAATGGATTTAAAATGTTAACTATATATATATTATATCAACAGAGAAAGGCCAATTTTAAAAAAGATAAAAATACCTCACACATACAGTTTCCAGAGAGGGATGGTACATCTGGGGGGGATTAAGAAGCAGTGTTCCAGCAGTCAGCCAACCTGGGGGAGCTTGTTGAAGTATGTGGGCTTCAGGACCTGAAGGAGGTGACCTGGGCTGGGAGGCTGGTGTGGGAGGATGACTGGCAAATGGGCCCAGCACACAGGGGCCCCTTCAGGACGGAGACTGTGAGGGAGATTCTCCGGAGTCCTGGGCAGCCAGGCTGAGGCTGGGCACACGCATGAATGAGCCATGAACAAGCTGTGTGGCAGAAGGCCAAAAGACTGGGCAAGAAGGGCGAGGGTGACTGAAAGCGGCCAGCATGAGTTGGGATAGAGAGGGGGTCCTCGGGTACCTTGCCAAAGGCTTTGAGGTGTAGGGTGTTAGAGATAGGAAGCCAGTTCTGCCTATAAGGAATTTCGCACCCCATCAGGGCCCTGCTGATCAGTCCCAGGGGCCCAGGCCTCTAGAAGTGACTTTGAAGTTACCCCATGACCTCCAGCAGGCTACCTCACCTCTCTGCACCTCCATCTCCATTCCACCATTGTAGAGGGCTTCCCTGTAGGCCCCTTGTCTTGTGCTCTGGCACCCTAGAAATCCAAGATGGCCTTCCCCTTTGGTTATGAGGCCAGACCAGAGTTAAACTGATGGTTTGGAGGTTGGGAGGAGAGTCTGTGGCCCTAGATGAGGGAGGAGAGGACAAAAATGTGAGCTAAGGGACTGGCTCTGTGACAAGTGAAAAAGAAGGGAGATGTGAATCAAGTTTAGCTATTGATTTATGTAGGAGTCAAGACAAAAGTAAGGGAAATAACAATAATAGTCATTTATTGAATGCTTCATGAAGCCTATTGCTACATACACATAATATCTACCTTCTAAGATGGGCATTTATTATTATGCCATTTTGTAGATGGGGAAGTTGAGGTTTGGAGAGGTAAGCACTGTTAGTACGTGGAGAACTGGAATTCGAAAAATGGATTTTTCACTCCTGCCAGAGCTCTTAATGACTGTTCTTTCTGCTTCCCTTTAGTTGCCTCCTTCATGAGGCTTAATCTGGGTTTTTAAACGGTGTTGTGCCTTGGCTCTAGACAAGGGAAGGCCGGAGGCATCCACAGTCCTCAGTGTCCAGACCTGCAGTCAAAATAATGTGCACACTAAGCTGGCAGAGTGGGGCCTCAGCAAGGAGACTGGGGACCTGCCATCAGAAGGAGCTGGAGAATAAGGGGCCTTCTCATTTGTAAAATGCTTCCGCAGCTTTTGCCTTAATTGATTCGCATAACAGCCTGGGGATTAGAAATAGATTTTTTAATATTCCCATTTTCCAGTTGAGGAACCTGAGGCCTAGAGGGGTGAAAAGAATCGCCCAGGGTCATCCAGCTAGCACAGCAGGGCCTGGTTTTATTTTCTCCTTGGGATCAGTTCCTTGTCAGGATTGGACATGGGGTCCCAGAGGATGCCCACCTTACAGGGGGACAGAGCAGGGGAGCCAGACAGGCCAGACAGCAGGGGAGCAGAGCAGGTGTGACTAGGATGCTAAGAGCCCAGGTGAGAGGTTGTGAGCTGTGTGAAATCACCCTCAAAGTCCCACCAGGGCAGAGGCCTGGGTCTAGGGGTCTGAGAGCAGCATATCTTGATATCGAGAGCTAGTGGACAAGGTCAATGGCATGGACCCCATAAATGAACTAGCTATCCCAAATATAGTCCCTGTGGGGTCCCTTCTGCAGAATCTGGAGGTAAGGAGGTGAGACAGGTACTACAGGTTTGAGTCTCTCTGTCCTCTGTCATCTCTGTGCCTAGGGACTCAGGGGGTGCTGGAGAAGCACAGTCTGGGAGAGTAATGCTGATAGGCAGTGTCCAGTGCTGGGCTGCAGTGGCGGGAACATATGCTTTAGGGACAGCATGCTCTTGGTCCAGACCCTAGCCTCATCTCTTGTTGGCTAGGGGGATCTGTGTCTTAGCGGCTCTTTCCCTAACATGGAATAGCAATAGTTTCCTTTTAGCCATACAGTTTGAAGAAGTGAGTACATATTCATGGTATTAATTGACTTTCATTCATTTTTCCAGCACCACTATAGGCCAGTGCTGTGCTAGGTACCGGGAATAGTTCTGTGACCCTTATACACAAAATCTCAGCCTTTGCAACATGGGTGTGAGCTCCACAGTAGCACTTCCCACCCCCTCTATTTAGGGTGCTCGAGTTTTCCCCCAAACTGGGCTCCATCCAGCAGCTGCAGGATGCTGGAGCAACATCCCACCTCCTCCCAGCAGGAGGAGTAGGAGGGGGTGGATGGGTGGGAGAGAAGAAACTCAATCTGGTCCTGAGTCTACAGTTCTTGAGCCAAGCAGGAGCCAGAGGTTGTTGGGAGGGTGGAACTGGGGTTTGGGGGATGAAGAGGAGGGTGGGCACCTCTGTGGCCTTCCTTATCAGGTTGCCCCAGCCCCAGAAGCACAGAGAACTTGACAGTGATGATCTCACTAGTGTTCAAAGCTTCCTGGGGGAGAGCAAAGGCAAAGCAGAAAGCACTGGAGTGTGCTTGTGTTGACAGCTGAAGGATCATGGTGTCTGGCTGGGGAACACAGGCTGCTGCGGCTGCGGGGGTGGCGAGGTAGTGTACAGATTTTGAAGGCTCAGAGAGCAGCTTGCCAAGCACCCCTGCCGGGGCCCCAGGCCAAGTTCACTGAGAACAGACACTCAAGGGAGGCTCCTTTTTCTAATCAGCAGCCTGTGCTGTGTGCTAGATGCTTTTTCCTGTTCCTGGCTACCTTTTCAATCCTACTAAGCTTGGTAGGGAGGATCCTTGTTCCCATGTTCTAGCTTAGGAAACTGAGGCACACAGGAGGGAAGAGACTTGCTTAAAGTCACACAGCTTCATTGTGAGAGTTTGGTTGCAACCTCCCCCCATACCCCCCCTCTCCTCTCCCCAATGCAATGCAATGCACAGTTCTCTCTAGGCTGATTAACCTAGTGGCCAGGATAACACTTGCCCTCTGTCCTGCATCAGTCTGCCCCTTGCAGCTGCAGGACAGGAAGTGAGACCAGGTTCCCCAATAGCTCAGAGCACAGAAGGTGGCCAAGGAGGACTTGGTGCCCTCTCGCTATTCTTTTCTGTTACGTCCTTTGGATTCCTCTTCTCAGCTCCCTGATTCAAACCTCGCTTTGTTTTCCCTTATTTTCCTCTCCTCTCTTCACTCAAGTTTCTCCTTTTCCCTTCCCGCCCTCTCCCGGTGCTTTCTCCTCATCTTCCCGGTTTTCCTCTTTGTCTCTTTATCGCCTTCCCTCCTTTTCTGTTTGTTTTTCTTCCCGCTGCCCTCTGCCACCCTCCCTCCCGCGCCCTCCCTGCCCGGCTCCCTCCATCTGCGCCTCCAGCCTCCCTCCGCCCCTCGGCCCCGCCCTCCCCGCTCCCCGCCTCCCCTTCCTTCCCTCTCCGCTCTCGCTCTCCGTGATTTATTACTTGCCCTGCTGCTTCTGACAAACTATTTGTAGGAAAATGAGATTTGGTCCGCGCTGGATGGCTCCTCTGGGAGGCAGGCGTGGGGGTCGGGTGTCGGAGCCCCCGTGCGGCCCCCCCACCAGAGCCCTCGGCGCTTACGGAGCTCTTTAAGATAAATGAGCAAAATTAAGAGACTCACTGGGGGAAGAAAACACTGGATGGCAGCAAGCGAGAGCGGATGGTACATGGTTTCCTCCCAGAAATTCATCCACGTGCGCCCCACTGGGGCCTCCCCCATCTGCTTCAGACTCCAGGGAACTCCCCCCTCCCAGAAGAACTGCCAGCCCCGGGGCGCTTTCAGCACCCCCTCATAACGCCCCCCCCCCCCCCACGTGGTGCCGGAAAGGGCAGAAAGCTTTCTAGCGAGAGCAGCGGGAGCAACAGATTGAGGTGGAGCGGCTGCAGGACACTCTGGAGATGGCCAGGAAGAGGCCTGAAGGAGGGGGAAGGGGAAAGGGAAGGGGAGGAGACAGAAAAGCTGGGGTAGGTGGGTATCAGAGCACAGACTTTCTGGGTGCAGTGGGGGAGCAGCCCTGAGCTCTTCTGAGGTCGGGCTGGATGGGCCTGGCCCCTGGGCACTACTCAGGCCTTACTTGTCTGACAGGGCTTTACCTCAAGGGGTATATAGTTTGTCTGGGCCGCAGACTATAAACACCCTGAGGGCAGGTGGTGGTTTCCCTGCAGTTCCTCAGGACTGGCTCACCACAGTTCCCAGTCTTATTAGTGGAGGGAGAGATTGCCTAAATACAAGCTATCTTATAACTCCTTTTCCAGATCCAGCGGGATATGCATTGGAGCCAGTTTTTCAGACTACTTTTTCTCTCATTTTCAAAGCAATACACTTTTTTAGTTTTTTGTTAAGCATTGAAAAATAGAAACACAAAATAAAAAAATCACCTATTATTCTATAGTTTGGAACTTACTCTAATTTTCTCTCCATAGGTATTAAAAAACAGGGTCATATTATACATACTTTAGATCTGTTTTTCCATCAAGTATTATGCACTCAATTGTGCCTACCTTTTATGATACTAAGCATCTTTCCAAAAGATTATTTTAAGTGGGCATCTATTTTATGCATGTTGTATGTGATTGCTCTTTTTTTTTTTTAACAAGGTACATGTTTTGTTTATTTTGGTTATTTTGAAATGCTTGCTAGTATAAAGATGCACAAATAATTTTAGTATATTTAGTATACTTATTCAAATCACTGCATTTTTACCAAATTCTGATCCTTTCTGGACACATGAGAAATGACATATTTTCTGTGGGGAGTGCCAACTTGTCTCTATCAGGAGTGGGTGGGTCTCCAAGACAGAAATGCAAAAAAATTGATCATTTCCTCTTTTTTTTTTTTAAAGATTTATTTATTTATGCATACAAGCACTGGGGTACAGGCCAGAGGTATGGGGGGGGGTGAGAGGATTCACCACAGAGAGCGGGGAGCAGAACAGGCAGATCAACGGAAGTACACTGCTGAGGGGAGCAGCGGGCACAGCAGGAGAGGTCTGCTGCACCATGTGGGTCCCCTCCCTGGCCGGTAGCAGGGATCGAACTTGTGCTGCAGTGGCTGCGGTTTGTTTCATAGTGCGTTCTTAACCCACTGCGCCACCAGGGAGGCCCCTCATTTCCTCTTGAGTTTGTGCTGCCACCTATATTTTATTATAAACAAATGAATATGCATGTGTTATACTAGGATTATTTTTTTAAAAAGATTTATTTATTTATGCATACAAGAGCTGAAGTACAGGCCAGAGTCCAGGATGGTGAGAGGATTCACCAGAGAGAGAGTGGGGAACAGAACAGGCAGACTGACTGAAACACACTGCTGAGGGGAGCGGCGGGCGAGGAAGGAGAGGTCCACTGCGCCACGTGGGTCCCCTCCCTGGCCAGGAATCAAACTCAGGAATAGAACTTAAGCTGCTGTGCCTCCAGTGCTTCACAGTGAGGCACTCGACTGACTTCGCCACCAGGGAGGTCTGTATACTAAGATGTGACCCTTCCCATCAATGTATTTCTTGGGGCCTCTGAGGACATCTTACTTCACTTGCTATAAACTTTGGGGTTCTCAGGGGCTCTCTGAGGCGATAATAGGGGGAGGGAGTGAGGTGTCTATGAACAATTTTCAATATTTGGAAAATATTTGAATAACTCCACAATGAAGTGTCTTAGGCACAACCTTCTTTGCTTCGGGTTGATTTATCCCAATTCTATTTGGCAATATGCATGACCTCTAACAGATTGATCTGAATACTACTAAGTCTTTTATTCATAAATGAAAAGGAGGGAGAAGTGATTGTTTAACGCACACAGTCTATTTTTTCTAGTCATATAGAAGTTTGGGGGGTAGTAGGGGACCTTTGATGGAATGAGTTTGGGGAGCAGTAAAGCACTGCTGTCCTCTTTCTACTGCCCAACTGCCACTGAAGCAAAACCTGCCCAAATAAGAGGACTGTCTAGACCCAAAAGTTGTCAGGATGGTGGGAATTTTCTGGGGCGATCCATCCAAATCACTCTCTCAGATCATGACGTGGAGAGGTAACATCTATTAAAGGTGGGTGGGGTGGAAGGCATTCACTGATGACAGGGGAAGAGACATGAATAGGCCAAAAAAATAGGGAAATAGACCAAAAAAAGATGATTAGTAGATGATTCAACCTGGAAGGTTCTTCTCTTTTTGTTTTATTAGTAAGAGAAGATGTTTTAGGTAGGGGGTCATAGGAGAGAAAAGAAATTAAAATTAAAGAAATTAAAGTACCATGATCCTTTTGCTATGAACCAAGATTTGCTCTACATAATCCAGCCACATTTTTGATAAGAAATTCATGGCTTCTCTGTCCCCAGTAACAGAACGGTGATCTTTATGGGCTGGCGTGAGGAAGCTGGCGGGCACGGCCCCCGTCACATTAAACTGTCTCAGTGAAGAGGCAATTTGTTTGATATTAAGAGTTATAAAAATATCAGCGCAGAGCGGTTATGCCGGGGATATTGCATAAGCCAATCTGAATTTTAATGTAGTGTGAGCAATAAGCACCTCATTCCCTATGCCCGTGCCATACTCCCTCTCTGCAAATATTTGAAGAGAAAAAAATAAAGAGCCTTGCTTTTTTCCACCTCTGCCGCATTCCTCATCGACTATATGGGAGTTGGCCAGGGTTTCTGGAAGCCAGTAGCGTCCTTTGCTGGTTAGGGGGAAGAATTGTGAACATCGTAACATAGACCAGCTTCCAGTCACCCTGTCCATGCCCCTTGCTCACCCCTGCACCCAGCCAGGTGCTGCCGGGAACTCAGCCCTCAGCTCTCTGCATCTCAAGATGTTCCTTCCAAGTATCCTTTAGTTTCTTAATCCAATGCAATGCTGTTTCCCAAGCACCCTCTTATCCTTGAAATCCTTCTTAAAATGCCTTTCTTATTTATCTTCTTGCCACTCGACCTCCCATCTCTTTATATATTCAGTGGCCTCAAGGTGCAGATTTTGACCTCCCTTCTCTGTCTCCTTCTATCAGTTTTCTCATTTTTTCCATTCACCACCATTCTTCTCCCTTCACCTCCCAGTCACCTCTTCCCAGCCTCTTCTCCCATAAATATCCATTCAGCTTTACAGATAGATCTTTCTGAAACATGCTAACCGATTAATTTCACTTCCACTGGGCGTCTACTCCATGTCAGGCACAGGGTTGTAGCTGAAGGAGACACAAACATGAATAGGACTGGGTGATCTCTGCTCTCCAGGAACCCCACGTGCCATTGGGAGGGGCAGGGAGGCCTCAGGGAGGGGACTGGAAGCTCACTGGTCATTTTCACTCAGGGTGGAGTCAAGTAAGCTCCCCAAGACAGGACCAAGCAGAGATCTCAGGGGGGAAAATGCATTTGCCTGAGGGCACATCAGGAATATATCGTGGGGGTGGTGACTCAGTGGTTGGGCTCCAGGAAGGGGTGCAATTGAAGATGGCAATGGAAAAACTAAGTTGAGAGGAGTATTAGGTCAAAAGAGCAGAGAAAGGCATGGTGGGAGGGACTCGTGGAATTTGAAAGAAATGGGGAGTCATTTGGTTTGGCTGAAGTGGCTCAAAGAAGTTTAGGAGTATGTTGGAAGCCAATAAAAAGTAGAGGTGGTCCAATATCAAGGTTGTCCAGTTCAGGACACTTTTCATTATTCCCTAGCGTGAACTCTCAAAGTGTAGTATGGGACCCCTGGACCCCTGAGACCCTGCCAGGGGGGTTGTGAGTTTATCTCTGTTTCAGGGTCTTTTGCCTCTGAATTTTTTATTTGCTCATGAGTGTACAGTGGGGTTTCCTATTTTACATTTGGAGAATCTGCCTATTTCATTGAGCCAACATTTTCCAAGTGACCAAAGTGTAAAGTTATGCTTTCTTCATGCATGGGTGAAACGCCACTCAGGACAGGGGTAGATCAGTGGATTTTAAAGTCAGAGTAACAAACGCTTCACTGATGTGGTTTCAAAATCCACATCCGCACTCACTTTAAGAAACTACCATTTTTTCAGTTTTGAGGTAGTATCAAAGAAGAATGTCACACTTATCTGAAAAAGTGACTAAATATATTTCTCCCCTTCTAGCTTCATATATGTGGGAGGCCAGGTTTGTCTAGTAAACCTCAGACAGAATGACGTACAGCAACATCCTGCATGGAATCCAGCTGTTTACTATCACATCAGTCATGGCTGAGATGAACAAGGACTTATTATGACACATAGCTCACTATTTTTGAAAACATATGTTCCATATAGACATTACCTATATTAGTATGAATGAATTTATTATTGTTATTTTTAAATGAATCCATAAGTGTATACTTCAAATATCTTTAAGTTTTGATTTGTAATACAGTAAATATATTTTTAAAAGATGTATTATTTATGCATATAAGAACCAGGGTGTAGGTCAGAGGTTGGGGGGTTGAGGGGATTCACCAGAGAGAGTGGGGAGCAGAACAGGCAGATCTACTGAAATATACTGCTGATGGAATCAGCAGGAGAGACAGGCGAGGTCTGCTGCACTATGTGAGTCAGCAACCTGGCCAGGACTGAACTTATGTCACAGTGGCTGCCAATAGCTTGATAGAACTGTGTCTTTAACCCCCACACCACCAGGGAGATACATACAGTAAATATTGATAACTATAACCCACAGATATATATTCTTCAGTTGCTCAAATATTTTTAGGGCATAAGAAAGTCCTGAGACCAAAGTTTTGACAATGGTTGGACCAAACTGTGCCTCTAACTAACAGTTATTAGTTAGAAGTTTGATTGAGTTTGACTTAGAAATAATGGGGCCACTCTTTGCCTCCCCCATCTCCTTTGTCCCCCCTCACTCCTCTCTCATTCTCTCTTTTCTCCACTTCCTTCTTACCCTCATACTACCCCTCTCCTCATTCACAGCAGCCTTATTATTGAGCCCCTCCCCAGTCTGGAATCTTCCTTCCTCTCACTTCTACCTAATTTCCTTTCATAGCATCTCATTCCCTCACTTTCCACAAATTGCAAATCCAAACTACTTATATTCCTCAAGGCAGGCTCCCTTTCTCCACTTATTCTTATCTGCTTACCTTCAAACTCCCTCTCTAATCTCTCATCACTCTTTCACAGACAAGCTTCTTGTTTCTTCTAGCATTTGCTGAGACCATACATGCGTCTTGTCTTCTCAGAAGTTTGCATTTCTGCTGCAGTGAGACGGGCCTATACCAATGCCAAGAACCCAGCTCACCACTTTTGGGGACACATGAGATTCTTCTTGGTCCTCTCAGCCCAACTCTGGTCCAAACTCATACCAAACAGGAAGGGTGTTGATTAGAAGGAACCCAGGCATGGAGACAAGCAGATGTGGGTCAGAGCCCCATTCTGCTACATGCTCTCAGGGCTGCTTCCATTGAATCACTCGTCTCTCTGAAGCTGAGGTCCTACTTACACTAGATGGGAATAATAATGCTAACTCCTGTGAAAATTAAGTTAGAACATACATGTATGGCAGAGAGTAAGTTCATGAAGATTAATTATTGTTATCAGAGAGAAACTTGACAAAATTAGTAAACATGAATTTTACAAGGCAGTTAATTATTTGTCTTGGTAATTGTAAGTTAAGGTAAATGATAATCTACATAATAAGTTCTCAAACTTCACAGAGAGTGGAATCACATGGACAGCTTAGTGAACACAGGGAGAACCCCTTCAGAAATTCCAATTCACTGATTTATGAGCAGGATTCACATACTTCTACTTTTAATGAAATCTGAAGCACACCACATGCTGACTTAGAGGTTTCCTGAATCTCATACTTCCCCACTATTTTGTGGGACTTCCTAGTTCTCAAAACTTGTCCAGTTTCCCCTTGCTGATTTTTTAAAATTTCATGCATGTTGTCATAGACATTGTTATCTGCTGAATCATTGGCTCGCCATGTTTCACCAAATGGACACTAAGCGCCAACCAGCTCTTTCTCCCTTTAGCAGAGCAGCTGAGACACATAGGCATGACTTTATTTCATTGTTTTTAAAATGTGAAGGGGCTTCCCTGGTGGTGCAAGGGGTTAAGTCTCAATACCATGAAGCTATCTGCAGCCACTGCAGCAGAGTTTGATCCCAGCTGCTGGCCAGGGAGGGGACCCACATGGCGTAGCAGACCTCACCTGGCTGGCCTGTGCTCCCCCCAGCAGTGTGTTTCAGTAGATCTGCCTGTTCTGTTCCCCACTCTGTCTCTGGAGAATCCTCTCACCCCAACACCTCTGGCCTGTACCCCAGTTCTTGAATGCATAAATAAATAAATCCTTAATAAAAATAAATGAGGACAACCATAACTCATGAGGATGTTGTGGGAATTATGATACATTATAATGTATTATTATGATACATTATAATGTATTATTATAATGTATATAAGGGCCAGTGTGAGTGCCATTCAAATGCTACTTTTTTTTTTAAAGATTTATTTATTTATGCATACAAACACTGGGGTACAGGCCAGAGATGTGGGGGTGGTTAGAGAATCCACCAGACAGAGCAGGATGCAGAACAGGCAGATTGACAGAAACACACTGCTGAGGGGAGCAGTGGACGAGGCAGGAGAGGTCTGCTACGCCATGTGGGTCACCTTCCTGGCCGGCGGCAGGGATCGAACTCGTGCTGCAGTGGCTGTGGTTTGCTTCATAGTGCGTTGCTTAACCCACTGCGCCACCAGGGCGGGCCCTCAAATGCTACTTTTAATTATTTTCTTTAGTGAAAAAATCCAGTGACTTATGAAAAAAGAATTGAATCACCAGGTTCTCAAGCTTCCAAGGTTTTGGACCGACCCTAACTCCCTGCCACTCCCAGGTCATCCTGTCTCAGGGCAGAGTGGACAGTGGCGAGGCTTCCTGCCACGTCTCCCGTCTCCTGTCTGTCCCTGACCAGACTGAGCCTCTGTCCCAGCCCAGTCTGTACTCAGCCTTCTCAATGTGCTCGATGCTTTGGAAGTCTGTGCTCTTGTTTTTCTTTTCTCCCTACATCTTTCTTTGGTCTGGCTTGATGTACCTTGACCTGGAGGGTTCCTTATGTAATCTGAATGCTCCTTCACCTCCCCGCCTGTGGCTGTAAGGAGGTCACCGTGATCTGTGTGCCTGGCTCCTGGTGCTGGAGAGGTCACTGCCGGGAACTTGAGGACATGGCCCCCTCCCCCAAGCCCTCTCTCGCTGGCTCTCCCATCCATCTCAGGCAGAGCCTGGCCATGTCATTATGTTCCCATGAATCTCTGCGCTTTCCTGCTCTGCTGATGCTTCCTGCTTGTGGACCTGGTCCCAGTGTCACTTTATTTCATTTGCTTCTCAAAGGTGACCAACACCTGTACTTTGGAGGGTTATCAACTAAGCATCTGTAAAATGGGAGAGAAAAAGCTTCCTCTCTCCTTTGCAACTCCTTCACTGGGTGCAGAAGCAAAAGCGCTTGAATCCCAAGATGTCATTGCTTTTAAGTCTTGACACTTCCAAGACATATTTATATAGAAGCGCTCCCGGGTCACCGGGATGGCTCGACTGTGAGCCCCAATAATGTTGGTTGATTCCCTTCTGGGCAGAGCCATGTCCGCCTGCTGTTCAGCCCTGTGTCCTTACTCATTCACAACCAGGGCTTGTTTTTTCCCTGGGGATCCATGTGCTGAAGCTCCCACTGCAGTGCAGCTAACATGAAGACCACCTCCCCCACCCGACACCGCCATTCAGGCCTGTGGATGTCCAGATGCTAACGTGTTTCCCCAGGAAGGGTCTTTGCTTTGCAGGAATCAGTTGACAGGTTCTGTGCAGTGAGGTGTGCAGGGAACATGAAGGTTCATGTGGGACGCAAATTTACACCCAGAAAGTACGCTAAGGGGTTGGGGGGCAAAACTCTTCCCCTCATTCTTCGTGTGAAGAGCACTATTAGGTAGAGTTAGGGTTGGCGTTTACAGTGGAGAGGGTGGTGAGGAAAATGACTGGCCTTGTCTAAGGGGAGAAATTATTTTTTTTCTTCTTTAAAAAAAGTATCACTTTATTTGGGTAAATGTTGACAGGAAAAGGAAACTTAAAAGTGTTTTCTAGTCAGAGGTCAAGAGAGAATCTAGGGAGCCCGGGAGATACACAGTGGGGGTGAGAATGGGCCCGACTGCTCCCACACTCAGGCTGCTGGGGTCAGCAGTCAGGGCTCCTTCCCCAGCTGTCCCGAGGGTGTGAGTACAGGGTCCAGAGTCAGCGTGTGGGTGGTGTGAAGCAGGGGAGGGCAACATCTTTCCTTTCCTTTTTTTTTTTTTTTAAGATTTATTTGTTTATGCATACAAGAACTGGGGTACAGGTCAGGAGGGGGTGAGAGGATTCACCGGAGATAGAGTTGGGAGCAGAACGGGCAGATAGACTGAAACACACTGCTGAGGGGAGCAGCAGGCAAGGCAGGAGAGGTCTGCAGCGCCATGTGGGTCCCCTCCCTGGCTGGGGATCAAACTCATGCTGCTGTGCCTTGGATACTTCAGAGTGTGGCGCTCAACCCACTGACCACCAGGGAGGCCCAACAACTTTTCTAGATTGGTTTTGAGGTTTGAATAAACCTGAATTAAGAAGACTCTTTAGCCAGGCTGCAGAAGTCTTGCATTGACCTTGGGAAGAGGGCCCAGTGTGGGGGTCATGTACTCATGTCCTCGTCCCCTCAGCCCACACTCACAAGGTGCTGTTATAACCCCACACAAGCCCAGTATCCACTTTCACTCCTGTATCAAGGGGCTGGCAGCATCTGTGCTTACTGGTGTCAGAGCAAATCGTGAAGGAAGAGCCTGGGTGTCCCCAGCATGGAGTCAGCCCTGTCAGGACCCGGTTGTGAGAAGAGAGGACTGGGAACCTGGGAGACCCCGCTGAGAAAGAACAGGCGGGATCCAGAGAGGGAGTAAATGCCAAGAAAAGAGAAAAATGAAGAGCGATGACTGTGAGGTCTGAAGGCTAATTGTGCTGCTGCCAATAATAAGGAAGGTGGAAAGGGGGCTCTGGTTTAGAAGGAAAAATAACAAGCTCCATGTTAGATGAGTTTTGTTGCCGGGGTTAGAAGGTCAACCCAATGGAGATCTTCCATAGACAATGAGAAATATGAGATAGGAGAGGACCCTGGGGTCAGGGTTTGAGAAGCAGGTTGAGTAGTCATTGGATAAGGGGACCAGGCAGGGCTGGTGAGACAATTCATTAGCCTGCTTAAGAATAGTCAATGAGTGCCTACTGTGTGCCAAAGCTGCATCTAGAGCCAGGGGATCCTGTGATGAATCAGTCAGGGATAGCATCTTGAATAATCTGTGTGGAGGAAAAGAATAAGAGAAGTCAACTCGTGAATGGGGCTGGAGGAAGGAATGAGCTTTAGACTGGGAAGTCAGTTGGGGATGCAGGAGGCCAGGAGAGGAATGAAGAGTGTGATGGATCAGCTGGGGCCTGAGGTG
Source organism: Galemys pyrenaicus (assembly GCA_019455555.1). Classification (NCBI taxonomy): domain Eukaryota; kingdom Metazoa; phylum Chordata; class Mammalia; order Eulipotyphla; family Talpidae; genus Galemys; species Galemys pyrenaicus. The sequence goes on along the minus strand of JAGFMF010011928.1, from coordinate 73,527 downwards.
ACGGGAATGTAATGGGACATACAAATGGCATTGGCCTAATAAAATGGAGGTTTATTTAGTCTCTCAAAAAACACAAAGAATGGGAATATGACAGCCCACCAAATGTGGGGACCCCACTAAGTCACCGGAGACTGAGGCCCCCTGCCCCTCGAGAGCCATACTGGCAAGTGCCCACATCATGTGAGCAGAGGGTCAGCCATGGTCCCTCTGTCTCCTATCCCTCAAACCCTGCATTTCTGCCTTTTCCAGGTTAGGCTGTGCTTCTCACAGTGTATAGGTAGCATGGAGCCTTAAGGAACTGAGGTATCATCTGTCACCTTCCGGGGTAGCTGACAAAGGTGGTGGCCACGTCAAAGGGCTAGTTCTCAGGCCCCTTTAGCCACGTAAACAATTGCAGGTTTTCCACACTGTATGAAAGCCTTTGTAAAAATCAGAATGAAGTGTGAAGTAGTGGAGAAGTAATTACCATTAATTTATATGGAGATTTTTATTGAGCATTCCTAGAAACAAAAGATAAGCTAGTGTATCATATCAAATAATGCAGAAGACCAAAAATGTAAAACTAGTGTATAGTAAAAGCAGGAATTAGATAAATATATGCTTGAAAAAAAAGTAAAGGTAAGAAGTAGTTTCCGGGAGGGATCTTGATGGGGTAGCTCTCACTAGAGGCAGGTGAGCATCTAGAAAACAAAAGCTGAATGTTATCTTTGTTTTTAAAATTTTGTTGTAGGAAAAAAAAAATACTCCAGGTTTCTTTCAGTTAATGAAAATATGTAGCTCTTTGTAAAAGTGAAGGGATGTAATGCAAACTTTTAAAAAGGGGCAATACCTGCATATATGATGACTTTTTTTTTTTTTTAATCTCTTGTGGGGCCTCCCTGGTGGTGCAGTGGGTTGAGCACTGCACTGTGAAGATATCCTCTGCACAGCAGCGGAGTTCAGTCCGGGACAGGGAGGGGACCCACATGGCGCAGCAGACCTCTCCTGCCTCACCCACTGCTTCCCTCAGCAGTGTATCTCAGTCGTTCTGCTCCCGGTTCTGGTGAATCCTCTCATCTTCTATAACTCTGGCCTGTACCCCAGCTCTTGTGTGCATAAATAAATAAACCTTTAAAAAAACTCCTGTAAAAGAATGAGCAATTCCTGCAAAACAGGTTGGCTGAATAGGTTTCTAGACTATGCAGAGGCTCTTTTGCTGAGAGGCCTGGGCAGAACTGTGCTCTTCCCAACCTGACTCACCTCAGTGCTCTGCTCACCACGTGCATTCACCCACCTACCTCAGTCATCATGCCTTGCAGCCCCGGCCGGTGGGTGACCTGAATCCTTCCACCCTGTCACCTCACCTTTCTTTTCCAAACCTGGAACTTGATTTAGATTCCTATCCTAAAACACAGTACCCTACTGAAAGTCCTTATAGGACTTGCAGCTTCCGGGTGTCTGAAGTGGGGAGAGAGGAGGAGAAACTGGAAGGGAGAAAGGTAGGCCAGAGAAGGGGCAGGCATGCAACAGTGCTGGCTTCAGAGCAAAGTCCAAGTGGGTGGAATTACAGATGTAAGACCACCATCCTGGCAGGTGAGTCATGCCATCACTTGAGAGAGTTGGAAAGGAACCCCATATTTGTTGAGAGTAAATTCCATGCCACACATTGTTAAGGGTTCTCAGATAATTCTTTAGTCTTCATACCAACCCTGAAAACAGGCAATTTTACACTTCTTTTTATAGATGAGGAAACCTTGCTCTATTTTTATGCTGAGACTTTTGTGAAAGCTAAAAAAGAGCACATGTAAGAAAAACTTACAAACTGGGAGTGCATGTGCGTAGCTTATCATTTCATCTGAATTTCACTTGGACCAACCTAGTCCCCAAGGACACTTGTTCACCCTCTGTCTGCCCCCATTCTCTGATGAGGACATAGACTGTGGTGGTGGGAGTCGGGGGAAGGCCCAAACTGATGCCTGCATTCCAAGGGAATAATGAGCCTCCAGACAAGCAGTATAATAAGCGTCCAGACAAGCAATATAGTACAGACTTTTGATTTGAACCACAGATGATCTGTACAGTTGCTGGTTATTGGTTATGCAATCTCTCCAAGCCTTAGTTTTCCCTGTGTATAATGGGTCCATAATAGGTTGTACCTCCTGGGGTTCTTATAAGGAAACAAGTGAGTGGATGTAAAGAAGTTTACAGTACCTGTCATATAAAGAAGCCCCAGTAACTTTTAGCTTCGGCCATTATAGTTTACAAATGGAGAAATTGAGGCACACTTTCCCTATATCCCAACCTGGGAGAGGGAATTCTCAAATAAAGTTAGAGTGGAGTTCAGACAACCCCTCCTCTGTCTCCCTTGCTCCCCATGCAGCCCCCTCTATCACTGCACAAGCTGTGTGGGAGTTGCCCCCAAGGGAGGCAGGAGTCTGTCTTTATGGCAGACTCGGAGGTGGGTCTGGGGAGTGTTTCCCATCACCAGGCTGGATTTTCCAGTATGGCAAAATTTATTCAACTCCTCTTTCTCAGTACCATCCCTAGCCCCCTCTTGTGGCAATGAGATTAACAGCTAGAAAACTTTCCATCCTCAATTTCTAATTTTTGATCATGTATAGTTGTCTCAAAAATCATTCACCGGTATGAAATTTCCCTGATTTCATCATAGCCCCAAAATAGGATCTTTCGTATAGTCTTTTTATCTTTAATTTTGAAAAAAAAAATCCCATGCAACTATTTTACAGGCAAGTGAGTGGATACTAGAGAAGAAGGGAGAGAGACAGAGAGAAGAATGGATGGAGGGAAGGAGAGAGAGAGAGATCTTTGTGGGTTGATCTGTTGTACACTGTGGGCTGAGACAGTCTCTAGAGAACTGGAATCTGGTTCCAACATGGATACTCCCCAGGAGCAGTGAGACTGACCAGGAGGGAGAGAAGTGTGGGGTCGATGGGGTGTGTCTGTCAGGCTTGGTCACAGTACTTTCCAAATAACTGATAATGTGGGTATCTCTGGAACTGAATATGAAGGTTTTGTGTAGCAATCTCCTGCCATAGTGATTTCAAAATCTCTAGGAAATGTGACCTGTTTACTTACATTAACCATTAACATCAGACTCAGAAGAGCATGAAGTTAGGTCTGGATGGACAGAACCCAGGACACTGGACTCTGGGGTGGACAGGAAATAGTGAGACTGTGGAAAGAGACAGGCTGATCTTGCTGGGCTGGGTTTGGAGACACTGGTCACCTGAGGACTTGGGGGTGGGAAGCTAAATATAGGGAACACAACTACTGGAGGGGCAGATTTTGTATGGTCCTCACTTTCTCCTTGGGTCAGTTCAATATTTTCAAGTCATTAGGCCTGGAGGGAGATTGGATTGTGGTGGTAAGAAGGGAGAGAAATCAGGATATTATATCAAAGGCAGTATGTTAGAAAGTAGAATCTGGGAGGGAGAATCTGAAGGACTTCATATTTGAAGGAAGAACAATCAAGGATCCCAGGAAATAATGCAAAGACAGAGAAATTGTGGTTATGCATAAGGTACAGAATAGGTGCTCAGACTCATGGAATTGGTGTCAGCCAGAGCTCTTGGCTGAACCAACTGAAGATGCGCTGTTTCTATTCTTAGAGATTCTTTAAAAGTTCTCTCTGCTGACTCCAGGTGTCTCCAATGGAGGAAAGCTATGTTGACACCTGTCAGGAGGGCTTTGAGCTTTACTGCCTACTTTCATCTCATCCTCCATGTATTTGACTCTCAGGGTCAATGCCAGGACTCATAGGTGGGTTGCTTATCTTTACAGGACGTCCACTCCATGTAGCAGGTAGGGCCTAAACTCAGAGAACAATATGGCCTTAGGTGTCCTGACTTGAATTGAGGTATGGGCTTCTGCCAGGGTTACTTCATGCTCTCTTCTTCTCATGTCTGTCTGTCTATCTGTCTATCTATCTATCTTTCTATCTATCTACCATCTATCTATCTATCTATCTATCTATCTATCTATCTATCTATCTAATCTATCCTGCCTACCTACCTACCTATTTATCTATATTTTTCTGCATTAGTTTATATGGTTAGGAGAATAAAGTCACACCTTTTCTGATATATGTTCCTATCCCATACTTATATCAAAACACCCATAATCTTTCCCTTAACCCATTGGACTGCATTCTCAATATTGAGTCTTTGTGGATCTGGATTTCTGCCTGATGCTCCATTAAGAGAAATTTTGAGCCTTGCTAACTTTGAAATGCTACCTCCTCATGCATTCTCTTCCTTCTTCCAAATATTTTGGACTACCCAAGGGGTAGCTGTTGCAGGCATTTTAGTTAGGGCTACTATGGTATTGGAGCTGTTATTCTAGTTTGTCACCTCCACTGTTGAGTAAGACTTTGGTCTCCCCAGACATGCCATGAGAGGGGACTCTGCTATCTGATGCCACTGCTGAATGGCTCAACTTCTAATGCTCTTAGAAAGTGAGAACACTGTGTTCTTTGTGTGCAACTGGGGGAGATATCAAAGAAAGGTTCCCTGTACCCCAAACAATCTGAATTTATTGAAACACCTTTTCCAGTTTACAAACACATAGACCTTTTTTCTCCTTGAGTTCTCAGACTAGCTGGCTTGGGACAAGTCCCTAAAATAATACACATTTTTACCATGACCCTCTAATCCTTGGTGCTGCCGCTGAGTATGACTTACCTTGAAAGATTTTCTTCCTTAATGATGATTATCTCATAAGGTCACTGGCATTCCTTCCTGCAAATGGACTTCCACTAGGAGCCACCAAATAGCTCACCAGACATATCTGTTTATGTATAAACTTCTACAGATTCAGTTAAAGATTTTCCTGGGAGGTATCGCAACTCTGGATAAGCAAGGATTCACGCAGATTCTTGGGAAAGAGGTGTTCTGCGGTCTAGATTGTACCCTCGGTTTTTACTCTGTTCCCAGCTGAGACACACTGTTATTCTGACTAGCAACACTGACTACTCAGGGAATCCAAGACTGAAGATTAGCTAAGGACCAGTTCTGCCAAACTAGCACAAAGCTGAGTTACTTTGACTTATCCTGTCATTTCTGTGAGGCGTAGGACTGCCTTTCCACTACTAAGACTGAGCAAACTCCAGTTCTGAGGCAAAATGTGCTTCCCAAACCATGCGCTGAGTTATCCCGTCACCAAAGATCTCCTTCATGGAAATAGTTATTCTTCTCTCTTTTATTCACAGGAGAATGTCAGGACCCTGAAAGGGAGAGAGATTTGCTTTAATTAGCACGGACTATAAATCATGAAGCTGTAACCATGCACCAAGTGGATGTTTCTGAGAGAAGAGATCTTTTCCTGGACCAATGAAGTCTCACAAATGCCTCCTTAGTCACCGTAGTAACTGTGGGCCAGACAAATATGCTTCATTCCATGCTAGTCATCACTTTCCCACTGCTCACCAATTTTCTTCTCTCTTCTTTCCCTCTTTCCTTCCCTCTGTGTCTTTCTCTATCCCTCCCATTCCTTCCCTCCTTTCCCAATCTCCCTCCCTATTAATTAAATACTTACTATCTGCCTCACACTCTGCTGGATACTAGAGGGATGAGAGATGGGTAAGACATTGTCTTTGCCCTTGAAGGGCAAGCACATCATACAGTGAGGAAGGCAGATGTGTACACAATTAACTATAATAAAATATGGTGAGCAATATAATGGAGATTGCCCAAAGTGTCATGGGAGCCGAGAGGAGGGAGTGAAGGAGCTGCCTTAGAGGTCACCAGGAAAGGCTTCACTGAGAAGGTGATTTCTGAGTTGTCTTTTGAAGAGTGAATGAGAATTTTCCAGATGAAGAAAGATCGGAAGGACATTCTAGGCAGGGGGAAGAGTGAGAGTCTATAGGATCAGGTTACAAAGTGGTGCTTGATTGTGAGGAATGCAGGAGAATTTTGAAAGGGAGTTTATGATCAGATGTGATGGGATCTGAGGACCAGGCTCAGGAGATAGCATTTTGTTCAGAATGCAATGGAGCGCCATACCTGGAATCTTTCTTTGGATGACATCTTGACTGCTCAGGCTAACAGAGTAAGATTCAAGGTAAGCAGTGAAAACATGTTGGTAGTGGTGTTTGATCAATCAACTCAGCAAATATTTATTACTTCACAGTGTGTGCTGGGTCAGTGTTAGATACCATCAGACTGCAAAAGAAGCATCATGACTCATATATTAAGGAGGTCAGAGTGATTCACATTTAGAAAAATTTGAGGGTGGGGAGAGGGAGCACAGTAGGTCATGTGATTGAGTGACTATGAGTCAAAGATGGGAGAAAACAGAGAAGTCTGAGTGGGCTTCCTGTAGGAGGTGGGTCTGAGGGATCAGTGAAGAGCCATTCTTCATAGGGAAGTCACATAGGTGAAGGTTTGCACAGAGCACTGTGTGTACATGAAGACCTTGGCCCTCAGGGTGGGGAGGAACTTTAAAATCCTTCGAAGAAGGACCTCCCTGGTGGCACAAGGGGTTAAAGCATAGCACTATAAAGCTATTCATAGCCACTGCAGCACAAGTTCCATCCCTGGCCGGGGAGGTGACTCACACGGTGCAGCAGACCTCTCCTGTCTTACTCGCTGCTCACCTTAGCAGTATATTTCAGTGGAATTGCCTGTCTGCTCTCCACTGTCTCTGGTGACTCCTATCACCCCTCACACCCTGGCCAGTACCCCAGTTCTTGTATGCATAAATAAATAAATCTTTTTTTTGTAAAAGCCCTTTGAAGAAAACTTTTCCTTCATTTCTCTGTATGTGTGATTTTCCTCCAGAACACCTCTGTACTTGATCACCAATCTATGTTGGAATATACGGGAGCATATACTTTCATTTTTACCTGGCTCTAACTACTGGAAAGTTCTACTAAAACTGAGTTCCTTATTTCTTGTGTTCACTGATTCTAGGTACATCCCTCTTGTGTGAATCAACACTGCCCCATCTTTAGTGCAGAGTAGCTTTTCAGATTCTCAAACTAAACTAAAATATTTTATCCTTCCTTTCCAATTAGAAATTTTCAGTTTCTTTTACTGTTTTTCCACAAGAAGGCAGTTGTTTGGGGTCTCCTTCCTATTTTGCCTCAGACTTCATGGTGCTTCCTTAGGCCTTGATTCTTTAAACTTGGCTCCATGCTCTACAGTTAGGACACAGTGGAGTAGGTGGTGACCAACTTCTGTAAATGGCTTAGAAGACATGTACGTACGCTGTACTGGGACAGCTGGACAGGGGCAGGCGAAAGCCTGAGAGCTTGGCAGGAGTCCAGGCCATAAGACCTGGAATGGAGGTGACTCTGGGCCAGAGACTGAGTAAGAAAGAGGGGCACCTTAAAACTTAAATGAGAAAAGAGAATGATTATTCTAAGTTTTCTGCATGGGCAGAAACCAAGTGCTGGGGAAGGGTAGCTGCCAGTAGACAAGGCCACTGAATTTGCCACAGAAACATGACACTGATTTTTAGGGCTCTAGAAGTGATTTCAAAGGTGCCCCAGAGTCCTGGAGAGACCTTAGATTGGAGACATCGACTTGGAGCCTCCACAGGGGAAAAAGTAACAGAGGAGGAGGGAGCCATCCGGGAAAGCACCCAGAGAGAGTCCGCGGAGTGTCCGCAGAGTGCAGCCTGGAGGAACGAAAGACACCCATGGGGGGTACAGGGCAATGAGCTGTCAGAAGTAGAGCAGCACTGAGGATGCCAGAGGAATGGAGGCTTCCAGAAACAGGGAATGGTCAAGGATAGTAAATGCTCAGGAGACAAAGAAAATGAGGACACCCATCTACCCGGGGAGAAGAGAGGAATTGGTTTCTGGAGGATGGTAGTGCTAAAGCGGTGCTGGAGGAGGTGCAGAAGCTACTGGGTGTCCCTACCTCCCATCTTGGTGGAGTTCCATCCCCCACTCCCCTCAGTTCAAGGTCCCATTGTCAACCTTTCTACCTTCACTTCTAATTTCCTGATGACTTAGCCAGCCAGAGTTAGAGGTCTCAGGTGGCAGGGCTAGGTCACCTCTCCAGGGCAGGAAGCCCAGCAGTGTCGCTGCAGGGTGCTGCCCTCAAGGGGGTGGATGACCTCCGGCTGCCCCGCGGACCTTTGTGCTCACGGTACTGAACTGCCACAAATGCCGGGCTGGCGCAGGAGACTGAGGTGCTGCTCGGGCAATGACAGCCTCAAAGGCCCTTGGGACACAGCTGAGCTGCCTACATCTATTTTCCTTGACAACTGAATACTGTGGCTTCCAGAGGGCAGAGGGCGAGCTCAGAGAAGCTCCACCTCCACCTCTTCCCTTTCCTCCACAGGGTCAGCCCTTCCCCTCTCAGGCTCTCCAACTTGGCCCTGCCCCCTTTCTGCCCCCACTTCCCACCACACCTGCTTTGTCCCATGAATGCCCGTTCCTGTCCACTTCAGCAACCAGTAACCACTCTCCCCCTGTCCATTGGCTTCGTACTGTCCAGGATCTCGTCCCAGGCCAAGTCTGGGGCAAATGTGTCTGTTGAGGCTAAGGGATTATTTTCAAGCTTCCTGAGGAGAGACCCCAGAATTCTAGCAACCAGGGAGACAGGTTATGCCAACCCTGCTTCTCCCAGGATGCACTGGGAGCCTGGGAACCAGGAGGGAGGGAGGAGGCTCAGCTGAGGAGCTCAGGATTTAATTCTATGCATCATTAAGTAGTCCTCTGAAAGTAGTGTCCCCCTATACATCATCCATGCTTAGTAAACAGCACGCTGACATTACATTAGCGGCTGGAAATGAATTTTCTCTTTTATAGGGAAATTGAGAATCCGCCAAGAAGAAAGAAAGAAAGAAGAAAAAAAAAACCTCAAAACCAATTATCTAGGCATTTATGAGTTCCACCCTGGTCCCTCTCTCTCTCCTCTCTCACTCAGATGCAAAGAAGCATTTAATATTTAATATATTAAGAAAAGAAAGAAACTTTGATAGATTATGTAGAATCTGGCATTAATTCCTTCCACCCCTCCTCACTTCCTCGTCCTACCCTCCCGAAAACCCATGCCTGCTTCTAGCTGACATTTAAATGGATTAAGGTGTTCAGATTTCCTTAATAGTGTTGACATTTTGGAAATATTTCTGGCTTTTTTTCTCTCCTCGAAATAATAATAATAAATAAATACTGGAGTGGATCTTCCCCCTCCACTGGAAGGCGGCCTCCAACTCTATCCTGTTCTCCAGTGTTGTCACGATTTACATTTTCCATTCTTAGTTACCCGATTAAGGACAGAGCAGTCAAAGGTCGCTTGAGAGACAGTGAGCTGAGTGTGGGAGTGGGGGGTGAGACTGGTTAGGGAGCAATCTTGCTAAGTTCTCCTCTTCTGGGTCCAGGGAGACGCTCTCCCTCTGTCCCAGCCCCTCAATCTGTCTCCCCTCCAGCTGTTGGCTCTTCCTCCATGTGATCGCCCTGTCCTTAAGCGTAACCAGCGTAACGTGTACTTTACTAGCCAAACTGCCCTCACACCCTGTTGAGCAACACAGTCCTGCACCCGAGGAAGCGGGTGGCTTTGATTCTGTCTTTCCGCTCTGCTTTAGAGTATGACATGCCCTTCTTGCACTGTGCAAGATGTGTTCCCACCTCTATTTGCCAGGGTCCCTGATCACTTTGTCTCTGTACCCCAGACCCTACAATTTAGTTAATGGAAGGCAGGCAGGCAGAAAGGAAAGGAAGGAAAAAGGGAAGAAAGAAAGAAGAGTTAAAGAAAGAAGGAAGGGCCCCCCTGGTGCTGCAATGGGTTAAGCAACACACTATGAAGCAAACCACAGCCACTGCAGCACCAGTTCGATCCCTGCCGCCAGCTGGGGAGGGGACCCACATGGTGCAGCAGACCTCTCCTGCCTCGCCCTCTGCTCCCCTCAGCAGTGTGTTTCAATCAATCTGCCTGTTCTGCTCCCCACTCTGTCTCTGGTGGATCCTCTCACCCCCGATACCTATGACCTGTACCCCAGTTCTTATATGAATAAATAAATAAATCTTTACATAAAAAGAAGAAAGGAAGACCACTGGTGGTGGGTCTCTTCATTGACTGATGTCACCAGTGTCCTGATGTTCTCTGTGGTCTCCCAACAAAATCTGATCAGCAGACATACAGCGCTGCCCGAGGACCAGCTCATTCCTGCTCACAAGTTCCCATGTTTTAAGGACCATTTTTTTGCTTTTCAAGTGAATAGAAATATCTAATAAGACTTGCAGAGAACTCAATATTCCTTAGAGATGTCTCTTCATGAACAGCCAGAAGACTAAGCCAGATGGCTCTGGAGAAGAACCTCTGCTCCATCACTTAGTACAGACTCGGTTTTCTCCAGCAGGCAGTGGGGTAACAGTCCCAACCTGAGAGCATCACTATCACTCTTAAAGGGGACACACCTTCCCGGGTGAAGGCAGCGGCAGCATCATAGAGCAGTGAGCAGGTTGTGACTGCTTTGCTGTTGACGCTGTTGTGGGGCATTTTATCCATAGTCAGACAGTGATGGTCCGATCAGTTGGGCTACTATATCCAAGACTGCAGAATAGTCCAAAGCAGAAGAAGGCAAGAAGCCATAAGCACCAATTATGAGTTCTAACCTGGTCTCTTATTCAAGTTCTGACTTTCACATTTGGACTCAGAGTTTTTAATGTCTAGACAAAATTAAGCTACTTGGAAAGATGTTTAGGAGTTTCCAGTAGTACCTGAAAGAAGGATTTCGAGTGAGTTTTGTACTGTGCCAGAATTATTTTTTTTTAGATTTATTTATTTATGCATACAAGCACTGGGGTACAGGCCAGAGATGTGGGGGGAGGGTGAGAGGATTCACCACAGAGAGCGGGGAGCAGAACAGGCAGATCAACTAAAGTACACTGCTGAGGGGAGCAGCGGGCACAGCAGGAGAGGTCTGCTGCACCATGTGGGTCCCCTCCCTGGCCGGTAGCAGGGATCGAACTTGTGCTGCAGTGGCTGCCGTTTGCTTCATAGTGCGTTGCTTAACCCACTACACCACCAAGGAGGCCCTGTGCCAGAATCAATGTAGGATCGATGCAGATGGTGAATAGAGGCATGATCAATTCCAGGCTTTCCCCCTTCTCTGTGGGTGATATCCTACCTTCCTCATTCATCTCCACCTGCTTTTGTACCTCTTCCCGGCCTTGTCACCTGCCTGTCCTTTCCAGGGTCATCTGCCTGTGCTTTCATCTGGAATGTCTTATTTTATAAAACTGACTTTTATTCAATCCTCCAAATAGATCCCAGTCCAAATCTTATGGAGTCACTTTGTCCCTGGGCTGTGTGTGGTCCGCTAGGTATCTTATATGCATTAGACTTGCTTGGCTTAGCAGGGGACTCAGTAAGACTTCAGGGCTTGGTTTAAATTGCTTTTTTATGCCCTAGCCCCAATCAGCCTGGAGTCTCCTTTGTATTTTTTCACTTTCTTTTGACTTGAAATCCCACTCTGCTAATCTATTAATACTTGAGGTTTTGATTTTAGATTCGTTGCTTTTAATAGTCTGCATCTAAGTGCCCCTCAGTTTCAAAAGAAGTATGTGTCCAGCCCCTGTGATCTGCCAAGTGCTGTAATAAGTGCAAGATTAATAGATGAATAAAAAACATAACCCTTCATCGAGCTTACAGCCTACAAGGATCCAGAAGGGAATCAAACTTGTGAATCAGTAAGCAGTTTCTCTAATCAAAGTACGCTCAAAAGATTAAATTAACTTGGACTGGGGAGCAGGAGTCAGGGCAAAGCACGAGGAGGTTGAGAAAGAAGTGGTGATTCTCTCAGCGAACTGGTGGGGTGAATGGGGGTGGGAGGCTTGTACAGAATCGACATACTCATTGTCTTCTCTCCGTTTAATAAAGGATCCAATTAGGCTTATGCTAAATTGGATGATCCTAATTTTATCTGATTGAGTGTATTCAGGGGAGAGGAGAAAGGAAATTCTGGTTGCAGATCTCAAGCTTTAGCTTTTTGCTTCCTCTTGCCATCTTCACTAGAGCTTCTATACAATACCTTTATTCTGTTTAGGCTTTGAGCTGCCCACCTAATCCATCCGTCTATCCACTCATCCACCTACCCATCCATCCATCTACCACCTTCCCGCCCGCCCACCTATCTATCCACCCACTCACCTACCCATCCATCCATCTACCCACCTTCCTTCCTTCCTTCCTTCCTTCCTTCCTTCCTTCCTTCCTTCCTTCCTTCCTTCCTTCCTTCCTTCCTTCCTTCCTTCCTTCCTTCCTTCCTTCCTNNCCTTCCTTCCTTCCTTCCTTCCTTCCTTCCTTCCTTCCTTCCTTCCTTCCTTCCTTCCTTCCTTCCTTCCTTCCTTCCTTCCTTCCTTCCTTCCTTCATCAATTGACATTCCCACCAGCCATGAGAGGTCACCAACACTTAGTAGTAGCAGACTTTTACATTTTTGAGCATAAAATTATTTCTCCTTGTGGTTTTATTTTTAATTTTTCTGATTACCAGTGAAGTTGGGTGAAATTTTGTGTTTGTGTTCATTGGCAACCTGAGTTTCCTCTTCTGTGAAATAAATATTCATTTCTTTGGACCGTTTCTGTTGAATTGTTTGTCTTCTTCCTATGAATTTATAGAAATTCTGTTCTGAAAATCTGTGTTGCAAACATTTTCTTTCCTCTTGTGGCTTCTTGTTTCATTTTTCTTTAAGGTGTATTATGATGAACCTTAATTTCAACATAGTCAAAGTTAATGTTCTCTTCATGAGCTTTAATTTTCATATTGTGCTTTAAAACATAAGCATTTTCTGTCCTGAGGGCATAAATATATTTCCTCACATTTTCTTCTTCTTTTTTTTTTAAGATTTATTTATTTATGCATACAAGAGCTGGGGTACAGGCCAGAGGTGTGGGGGTGGTGAGAGAATCCACCACACAAAGCAGGATGCAGAACAGGCAGATTGACAGAAACACACTGCTGAGGGGAGCAGCGGGCGAGGCAGGAGAGGTCTGCCATGCCATGTGGGTCCCCTCCCTGGCCGGCGGTAGGGATCGAACTCGTGCTGCAGTGGCTGCGGTCTGCTTCATAGTGTGTTGCTTAACCCACTGCGCCACCAGGGCGGGCCCCTCACATTTTCTTTTAAGGTTTCAAATTTTACTCTTCCATTTAAATTTTAAGTCATCTTAAGTCTGCTTTGTGTATACCATGAAGTAGAATTCCAAATGAGATTTTCTTTGTGGTTAACCAGTTATCCCAGCAATATTTGTTGAATAATTTATTCTTTTCTCATTGATCTGCAGTACCAGTTGTGCTCATTATTAAGTAGTGTCGATGGATAAGTGAAACTGTTTTTGGATACTATAGCCCATTCCGCTGGACAATTTGTTCTTCTCAGCCTTGTTGATGGACTAGAAGATTCACTGTAGCTCTTCAGTCAAAATACTATGAGAAGGGATCCTCAAATAATTCATTCTACTCACAGAGACCTTTCTTTATAGGGGTTGTATTGTGAAAACATTGGATTGGATGAAAAGTTTAATTTCCCAGTTTTGACACTTAGTTATGTGACTTTTGGCACATTTTCATTTTTTTCTGAGTTTCAGTTTCCTCATCTGTTAAGTAATTTCAACCCCAGGAGCAACATTGAGGCCAGATTAAATTTAGCATCTTAAAGGCTGTGAAAGGACATGGCATTAGAATGAGCTCCGTGTTTTGTAGTACTCCCAAACCAGACTATGCACGCGTGGTCTTTCTAATAGCTCAGGTCCAAAGTGAGTCAAGTCTTGGAATTACCCCACAAGAAAATGAGACTCAGGTCCCCAAATGAGTTATTAGTTTCAGTTCACCAAACTCTCTTCCCCAAACCTACTGACTTAGTTCCAAACTCATTTTAGAGGGCATGGGGCTGTGAAGTTTCTCTGCTAAAAATGATTGAGGATAACTGGCAAAGGGAAACTTGTATGTATTACAGAGTTGAGAATGGCAGAAGAGGAAAAATGTCATGCAGGGAAAGTCAGACGCTTAAGCTCCAGGTTCTGGAGTTGAACTTAAAAGAAACGCTGTCTTACCACTTACTGGCAATATAACAGTAATGAAATGTAGCACTTTATCCTTGATAAAGTGTTTCTATACCATTTGGTCCATTTGAGTAGATAGGTCTCTTCAATTCTTATAACACCACAAGTTGGTCTGAGTTGGAAGCTGGTTCTGGGAGTTTAAGTCCACCATCAAGTAAGTTAGGTTGCCAGGACTCAGACTCTCATTGCCAGATCAAGCTCTGCATTACTGCACACGTGGGACTCTTCCTGTAAGTGCTGGGCAGGCTCTAATACGTTGTCCCATCATCTTTAGCACACTGGAGGGGCAGATCATGCAGTCTGATTTTAGAGTTGGAAGACGTTGTCACTAACTAAACCCAGATTTCTAACAGAATTGGAATTGGGCATTCTTTCAGGCAAACGCCAAACTTTCTCACCTCCCCAAAATTCAAGAAGTTTTTAAAGCTTTTTTTTTGGGGGGGTACACAGATGGAAATATTTTCTAATGGGTTTCCCTCATGTATTTGCTGTAAAGTTCCAGCAGGAGCCAAGGTCCTCCTTGGGTACACTGATCTTGGGAAAATGGTGAGACTGGCTAGATTCCACTCACAAACATGGTGGCACCGGGAGATCCAGGCCGGGTTTATATAGCCTCAAAGTTGTGACCTGGGTCTCTGAGCATTTGGTCATATCTTGATGGCACCTTGAGAGTAGCATCCTAGTATCCAAGGGAGTTTGGCAGTTGCCTAAAAGATAACAAATTTCTGAGACTCTCCTTCGTCGTCATTAGCCAATCTGTAGTATTAACTTTAAAGAATTCCCTCTTCATAAGGAAAAGTATTCCCTACAGGAATAATTCAGAGCACTTCTACTTTCAGACCTTTACTTGAAGTCTTAGCCTGGCTGCCCTAGTCTACCAGTTGTATGTGCAAACATTACTTTTCCTGCCCCAATTCCAGGAACTAGCCCTAAGAAAAGGACCTCCTTACAATCTCTGAGTTTTGATGTCTTCAGCCCCTTTCTCCCCCTTTGAATGGAAATGTCTCTTCCTCCCTCTAGAAGTTAGTTCTGTGGATCACCATTCTCTCCTCCAAAACTCAGCCCATGATCTTGCAACCCCACTTTCAGATGCCCTCTGAATTTTTAGCACCTAAGCTTGACCATGGCTGAGAACTTTAGGTTCATTTTCAGACCCCTAGATAGAGCTTTCCTGTGGTGCCCTCCTTCTCTCTTAAACTCATTTCTCCTTATAAATTATGGCCCTTCCTATTTTTCTTTATTTACTTGGTGTTGCTGTTATAGGGCAACTTTGAAATAAAATGGGCCACCATTTCATCGGTGTTTGAATAATCATTTTTTATGTCTGCTTTCTCCTTCACTCTTTCAGTTTTACTCAATAATAAAATCCAACCCATTTTTTTCTCCATAGCATCTCTTTCCTTCCATCTTTCTTGCCAGGATTTGGGTCTAGGCCTCAAGAACCATGATCTAGTAGCCTCCTTGCTTGCTTTCTCATGGACAGTTCCATTGCTCTGATTTATTTACCTTTATGTTAGAAAGATTCCTCTTACAACACTTCTGAAGAGTTTTCTAGACCTCTGGTAATAGGACTTTCCCCAAACACATTCATTAGCACCAAGGTTTCTCAGTCTGTGTAGCTTCTTTCACCACTGTACTTACACATGTGCAGAATTCTGGGTTCAACACTCCCCAGGGACTTTCTAAGACTGCCCACTTCCATGGAATTCCTTCATTTCCTGTGGGACTCTGCAGGCATTTCTCTCTTTGGTTACATTTGCCATGTGTGGCTATTGTCCTGATTCCTCTATCTTCTACTCTCTGGCCTCTTGTGTAGTCTCTGGCCACACAAAAGTCCTACCTTGAGTCACCTGCTGATTCTTTGACATGATGGCACTCAGAAAGCCTAGTAACATTAATGGCTGGATTATTGTTTCTCAGGATACAGGAAAGGATTAGCATTGACTCCTCTGGACCAGTGCAAACTTGGACTCTTTCCTTTAACACTCTCAGTGCTGCCAGGCAAATTTTCTATTCATTGATTCTTTTGACTCTTTTTTCTGCAATTATGTGTTTCATCTTCAGACCTTTCCTTCGCAGTCAACACCCACTTTTCTTGCTTCCTTTTAGGACAGGATCTTGACTCACACCTTATTGATCTCCCTATTTGCAATACAAGAGATTGTAGTCAGAGGGTCATGAACAGAGGGATTAGAAGTCAGAAAATCTTTTGCTTTTATGACCTTGGGAAAGTCACTTACCTTCTCTGAACCTCTGTTGTCTTACATGTAAATTAGACATCTAATAGCTCCCTCTCAGGGTTGGCTTGCAACCCAATATGATAATGAGCTTGGAAATTTTTGCACACCATAAAGTGCTAAGTGAGGGTTATCATCAGACCTTTAACTATTTCTCTCCCTATTCCTTCACCTTCCTTCTTGCCTGCTCCCTTCATCTTACACTGGCTCCAGCAATTTCGGTTTTTCTCTCTTCACTCACTCCTTTTCTCTTGAAAAACACCCTGTCCCAAGTTTCTTTATCATATAAACAACCTTCTACTTGACCCTGCTGCTTGTCCTGCCTTTTATCAGCCACTGTCTGCCCTTTCCTTTTGTAACAAGGGAGGGACAATAAGCAGTCACCTTGATGATTCATTGCTTTCTCTTTCCATAGCCCCTGCATTTCCCCTAATTCACCTGAGCCTGGAGCTTCAGTTCTTATCCTCCTTAACTGCTCTGCAAAATCTTCCACATCAGCCACCCCCCTGCCTCTTTAAACTCCCTTTTCTCTTGGCTTTCATGGCACTTCAAGCTTTTATTAGCATGCACCTTTCCTGTTGCCTCTCCAGGTCTCTCCCAATTTATTGTTTCCTGCCTCCTCTTTGGACTGTGTCACCCTGTCCCTTATAAGTGACTTTCTACCAGTTTCAGGTTTTTGGCCATCTGCTCCACCTCAAACAGGGACCCATTATCTGAATTTACTCTACTCTGGTTGAACCACGCCTGAGGGATTGTGTTTCCTTCTAGGTTTCACTTTCTATGAGAATTATTATAAACTCGAGGATATTCAACAGAGGGTGACCAAGAGGGTCAGGGAGCCAGGAAGAGCTCATCTTATGGAACACTTGAGAAAATGGATAATTTAACCTACAGAAGAGAAAATCCAGAGGAAGCATATTCTTTGCTCTCTTAAACCACTTAAAAGAATATATGTTAAAAAAAAAAAGAGTTTCTGTCTTCTGACTTACATCTTTACAGGAAATAGAGTGAAGCCAAAAGTATAGACAAGCAGATATGGAGTCACTTGCCAGCAGTAATTTCCAGTGTTTTCCAGGCATTGAAACATAGGCTCTCAGATGATGTGAGTTCAAATTCTAGTTCTGCCACTTCTTAGTTGTTTGATGCTGAACAAACCTTTTCATTCATTTTGTTACCGGGCAACCCTTATATAAAATGGGTTTGCCTGACTTGGTCCTCACCCGTGAACTCAAAAGGCACTTATAAGGCCCCAACTGCAGGCACACACAACAAAGGTTAATAAAGGGTTTTATTTACAAGAGAGGGGGAAATAGCGTAGTGAATCACACAGGGGAAGAGAGGGATACAGATCCGTAAAAGTCTTACCAGTTCCTCGGACCTGGACCCCAAGGGCGTGCTGAGAGCTGGCTCCCAAGGAAAAGAGAGACCCCCAAGGCCCCTGTGTCTGCTTTTATACTCTGCCTGGCTGCTTAACTCCACCCTCAGGTCCCAGTGATCCGCTCTTCCATAATGACCTTATGGGATTTGTAGTCCTTGGATCTTGTAGATCTAGAATGGGGGCCGAAGTCCATAACCTATTTGTGTAATCCATTTAGGAGGGTCTTTCCCCCCTAACAATTTCATCATTCATTCTTTCTTAAAATGAAGGCAGATGATGACAACCATTGTTCATTATTCCTGGTGCTAGACACTGCATGGGGACCTGGATCCAGACATGCTGGTGATGACTTTCTGTCTGGTGGGAGAAGTGCGTGTGCATGTGGGTGACTCAAACACAGAGAGGATCACTGAGAACCTGTTCTGAAGGGAGAAGGATAGAACACAGGTCAGGAAGGAGAGCTTGGAGGAGGCAGACGCAGTGTGAGAGATGACCGGAGATGAGAGAAGGCAGGACTTGCTAGAAATTTGGCAAATACCACCAAAATCACACCTCCCTTGGAAGACATTCTATGAAACCAAGCTAAAGTTAAACTTCTGCAGTACATACCTCAAGTTGCAAGTCGCCTTTTTGTATCTAAGGAGAAAGTTTCTTTCTTTCTTTTTTTATTAGGACACTTTAAAAGATTTATTTATTTATACATATAAGAACTGGGGTACAGGCCAGAGGTGCCGGGAATGAGAGGATTCACCAGAGACAGAGTGGGTTGCAGAACAGGCAGATGGACTGAAATACACTGCTGAGGGGAGCAGAGGACATGGTAGGAGAGGTCTGCTGTGGGTCAGCTCTCTGGCGAGGGATCGAACTCGTGCTACAGTGGCTGTGGATGTGACTTTACCCCTTGTACCACCAAGGCGGCCCTAAGGAGGAAGTTTCTTAGGCCACCCTGTAAATAAAATTATATCCCCACAGAATCTGAACACAAGAGCCAAACATTCATTCTAAGGGGCGGATGGTGAAAGCCTAGAGGGTGATCCTGAAGAGAAGACTCTGGAGAACATGTATGCTCACCCAGAAGTCAGACAGAGGGAGGAACAGGTGCAGGCAGATGGGTAGCTGGGGTATGTGTGTATGGGTATCCATACCTCTGTGTTCATTATCTAGGGCAAGTCTATGTAAGAGTAGGCTCCCCATGTCTGAGGGAGTAGTGAACGAATACATGAACATGTAGGCTCTCAAGTATGTTATAGCATATTAACACATATAATCCGGATCAATAAGATGTGTAGACATTTGAACAAGCTACAGTTCTCACTTGCTGCTTTCTGGTTAAGTGCTCAGCAATCTACACAGAGTTGAATGTCTAAGAAAATAATTTCTCTGCCTTCTGATGTTGTAAAATATTGTTTGGATTAAAAGGGCAGGAACAAATTGATGGATCTGAAATTTTTTTTCTTTTGGCTTGGAGATGACAAGGCAATCCATCAGACAACTTCCTTGGCTCCCTGTGACATTTCAAGCTCAAATGTTATAGCTTTCTTATTTTTTCTTTTCTCTTTTTTTTCACCCCCTGGCTCTCTATTGAACTGTGCCTCTAGGAAATGCATCCTGTAGATGTGGCTTCTTTGACACTTGTCATCTGGCAGGCACTCAATTGAGGCTTGTTGAATGATGGCTGGGAATACTCAGGTTAGCTTAGCAGGTTGTGCTAAAGTTGAGGTAACTCTTGAATCCACCACGATGCTGTTCCCATCCATGCCCTGGAGTATCTAGCCAGGAGTTCTTGCAAAACAAAGTAAGCCCTAGACAATGGCTAAGGATGCAGATGCTGACACATTGTGATTCTAACAGCTTGTATGCAAAGAGAAAATACCAGAAGTTAGCATGCTTGGTTTCTTTATGCATAATGTGGGAAGGCTAATTTCAACTTGGAAAGTTGATTTAGTTTCTCCAAACTGTAACTTCTCTACCTTTGAGCCAAAGGGAATAAATAAGAGTATGAATAATCTGAGATAATGACTATAGATGCATTGTGAAAATACAGCACATAATTTGATGATATACATCCTCTGTATTAGTTATCTATTGCTGTCTGGCAAATAACCCCTAAACTTAAAATGAATATTTATCACCGCAGTTCTGTGCATTATGATTTTGTGTGCAAAACTGAAAAGTTCTGACTCATGGTGTCTTAAGATGTTGGCTGGGGCTGTATTCATCTGAAGGCTTGACTGGAGCTGGATGGTCAGCACATCTGACTGCTGGCAGGAGACCCCAGTTCCTTGCTGGCTGTTAGCAGGAGGCTGCAACTCCTCCCCACATGGGATCTTCATAAAGCATGCTGAGTGTCTTCACAACGTGGCAACTGACTTCCTGCAGAGTGAGAGAGCCAATGTGGAAGTTTCCGTGTGCTTTATGACCTGGGCTCAGAAATCCTAACTTATGTTTTCCTTCATGTCCTATTGGTTACATAGGTCATCCCTAATCACTCTGGGAATGTACTATGCGGGGCATGATTCCAAGAGGCTGGCATCCACACTCTCTCCATTGGAAAGGTTTTCCTGGGTAACGAGGGATACAACTGATCTCAGATCTGTACTCTGTAATGACATGGCTGCTTGCTTCAAATAGCTCTTCTTCAAGCTCGCTCTGAGCCATTTTTCTCTGCCATCTAGCTAACTTCTTGCTGTTGTTGTCAATCCTTTGTTTCACACTAAAAATTCAGTTTCAGCCTTGAATGGGGCTCCGCTGAAATGGCTGATTCTTGCTCTGAGGGAGCTCTCTGGAGTACCTCTCAATGTGCTGGGCTGCAGGCGTTTGCTGTCTTCCACAGGTGTAGTCCATGCTGTTTTACACAGTACCATTTCACCCTCATTTCATGTGAGATGGTGCCTGGACGTTGAGAGTCAGTAGGAGGTGACTGTTGAGGGCAGTGAGGGAGAGGACCATCGAGGTCTCCAGCATTGGCAATCTGTGTCACATTTTATATGTCCCAAAATGCATTTATTTTGGGCTCTCTAGTCAATTCTGTTAACTCTGAGGGAGACAGAGCTGGCTTTGTTTCTTTGTTTTGTGGGCTGAACAACTAAGGCTCAAGCAGTCCTAACTAGGCAGTCAGTAGACTAAGAACAAGGGGGGAAAGAGATAGTGGGTGATTAAAAGATGGAGTCTGGCTTTAAACATCTTGAGCTTGAGGTGCTTGTGGCATATTAAGTGAGGCTAATATACAACCTTGAATAGAGCTTTCAGATGATTAACTGGGCATGGAACAAGGTCTAATATCCTGATTACTATGCTTTATCTACAAATTTCTCCACTCCTTCCAGCTGTTGTGCTGTTTTTTGTCTTCCTGGTCCCAGATGTCCTGGCTTGGTTTCCTCAAGGCCGTCCTCAGCCTCTTGGGCACTGCTGGCTTGGCCGCACACAGCCTGTGGGCCCCATAGATGTCGGGGAGCTGCTTCTTAGCTGGGAGGGTTCTGGTTGAGGGTTCCACGAGCCCGTGTGGAAATAAAGAAAGGGAGAAGATGGAAAAGCATGGGCTTCCACAAAAGCAGAGTTTTTGAAATGTAAGACTGCCTTTACCAGCAGTTAGCTGTGAAGTAAAAGGTGGTAACTAAAGGCATCTCGGGTCCAACTCACGCAGACCTGGTGTCAGCTTGCTGGAGCCCACTGGCTGTCCCTACCCTAGAGACGCCAACCTATACCACAGACCCCCGGGGCATCCTGCTCCCCTCCTCCATCCCAGCCCCCCTGAGAAGATCACCAGAGGTAGGGTTCCCTAAGACTGGCACCCTACATATCTAGTCCCACAATCCCTTTGAGCAGCTGCTTCTCCAACTTTATCTTCCCTCTGCCTCCATGGAAATCTGAGAAAGACGGAAAGGGGGAAGTGGGCTGGTTTCCCAACACAAATAACCCCACAGAGCTTTCTCAGCAGTGACCCTTAGCCTGTCGTGTCAGCCTCAGGCTGAAGGAGGAAGGAAATAGACCTTCTATTGAGTATTTTTCTTCCCCTGTCAAGAAGATCAGAGGAACCAAGAGGGGGAAAGAAAAGGAGTCAAAATCACCTTGCAGCCTCCTCCTGCAGGATTTGTGTGGCTGCCCCCTCCTCTCTGAGCTCTAGGTAAACAAACCCCCAGCAAGGAAGGCCCCCAGGCCCAACTCTGAGCAGGCCATAAATAAGAGCCCTTCAGCCTTTCACTCTCCGCTAGCAGAGAGGGCACTTCTGAGTGGAACATTTGATAGCGGGGGAGCACTGGGGGGAGAGTGCTCATGTTAATTGAATCCCAATTTCCTTCTCCTGGGCCTGCTCTTATCTTTTTAATTATACAAGGCCTTTAATCTTCTTGAGGACTTGTCTCTGTCATTAATGCGTGATCCCTATTAGAGATAGGGGCCTGGTCAGGGGTAATGGGAGCTGAGAGGACAGGCCTTTGGAAACTTTTTTGCTTTTTTAAACACTCAGAGTTACCCAAGGCAAATCCAGGTGGAGGTGGGGAGACCTGGGCACCTCTCAGCTCTCAGGTGATGTTTCTCAGGTTGTCTGTGTCTGAGATCGCTGTCTCCGAGGTTAGGGACAAGAGTCTCTTGTGGCCAGTGTCTGCCATGGTGGCTGTCGCAGCTAAGGGGCAGAGGAACCACTTGTTGGCCATCTCAGGAAAGAGGGCCAGGGAAAAATCAGTCCAAGAGCCCTCACAGGATGCTGGGCGCAAAGGGAGGAGACCAGGAAGAGTGGGAGAGTCTGTTTGTCTCAAGCTCTGGAGTGCTCTTCAGGAGCTGGCGAGGGGAAACACATTCTCACGGGCTTTCCTTAGCATCGAGGCAAGTCATTAGCTCCAGGTGACAGTGGCCTGGGCTCTCTTGAACCCCTGCCCTTCCAGCTGTCCTGTCAAATGGCTAATGAGCTGTAAGCCGATACTCGGGGGTGCAAAGTACATATCCTACTTGCAGGGGTTGGATCCTATTCGGTGTGCAATAAATGTTTGCTAAATAAAGGGTTTGAGAACCATTCAACATAAAAATAAGAATTAACAAGTATTTATTGAGCAACTATAGTTACTTATTTATATTCTGTTTTACTGGGGTATCTTACTCTGGGCTTCTTGGTGATCCTCAGAGTCTCTTCCTTCAGGCAGTGTGGACTTGGGAGGGCAGAAAGAAGTGAGATTGAGCCCCCATAAAAATCCCAGTGCTTAACTGGAAAACAAGATAAACTTTACTAGTTTTAATATATGAAATAGATGTAAATAAATATAAGTGTGTTAAGGTTCTATATAGGTGTGTTAAAGTTATATATATGGAATATGTCTACTATACAGATCTAACACAGATATATGTGTATAAATATTTGTAATATATAAATGAAGTGAAAAGTAAAATATTTGTCTATATTTTTGTTGATGTCATTTTGTCAGATATATGTTTATGTCTTCAGAGAAGTCAGCTGAAATTTCAGTTGTGTACCCATACACAAATACACAACGACAATCATAGGTTGCTTCTTGAGAAACAAGAGCCACTACACACAATCACCTCAGAAGATGTGGAGGTGGCCTGGCTCTTATAGACAAAGGCCGTATAACTCCAAGTTTTGAGAGTTAGGATTTCAACCCACATCTGACCACAGAGCTCGGGCCTCAGCCCCTGAGCCTCCCAGCCGATAAGTCCCTCCTTGCTTGAAACCACACTCTGCTCCTGGAAGGATGCAATGCTGGCCGCAGACTCCTTGAGGAACCTGGACATGGTCCAGAGAAAAGCAATTAAAATACTCAAGGGGAGAGAGAGGCTTCTGTTTGAGGACAGATATAAAAAAATATACCCCTGGCACAGTCTGGAAAGGGGAAGGGTGAGCAGGCCGTGATGGAAGTCTGCGGGGTGGAGAGGGAGGAGATGGGGTGCCTGCCAGCGGGGCGCTCACTGAAGCTTAGAAGCAGCAGTTTTAGGACAATGACAAGAAAGTTCTACTTAACACGTTCCATAAATTTGCTGCCTGCTGTGTGAGCCCAAAAGGTGGCGCAGGCTGAAAATATAAATAGATGCCAGCCTATCGAATGGGTTGTTGTGTCCTCCCTATAGAACACCCAGCTTCTCATCATCTAACTGCAGTTTCCTCACTTTCTAATGGTCTAGACCAGGAGCAGGCAAACTTTTTCTGTAAAATATCAGATAGTAAATATCTTTGGCTTTATGGACAACTCTGTCACAGCTACTCAACTTTAGTACAATAGTAGGGAAACAGCCATAGACAACACATATGAATGGCCATGGCGGTGTTGTAATAAAAGTTTATTTATAAAATAGGCAGGGAGCTGAATTTGACCCAAAAATTATAGTTAACCAACTCTTGTCTCTACCAATTCACAGTTGGTTTGAATCACACAATTTGAAAGGGGAAGACTCTTGTTGGTCCAACCTTTTTTTGTAAAGTAGGAGACTGACATCCAGAGATGGGAACGAATTTTCCAGGGTCATACAGCTGGAGACTCACCATGGGCTGCTGGTATGGTTGTTCTGGAGGGAATATATAGACCCTCTGAAGACGATGTTAAGGCAATTGACAATGAAGTATTCTTTTGCAGGATGAAATAGTCTAGAAGCTTGATATTTCTGACTCTTAAAAAAATGTTTGGATTAATTGGCATTTAATTAAAGGCTGCTGGGGCCTTTCTGGTGGTGCAGTGGGTTAAGCAATGCACTATGAAGCAAACTGCGGCCACTGCAGCACGAGTTCCACCCCTGTCAGTGACAGGGGAAGTGACCCACATGGCACAGAAGACCTCTCCTGCCTCGCCTGCTGACCCCCTCAGCAGTGT
Organism: Galemys pyrenaicus; assembly: GCA_019455555.1. NCBI lineage: Eukaryota > Metazoa > Chordata > Mammalia > Eulipotyphla > Talpidae > Galemys > Galemys pyrenaicus. Next base: position 49,091 of record JAGFMF010011928.1, on the reverse strand, counting down.
CCTTCAGATAATCTGCCTGTTCTGCTCCCTACTCTGTCTCTGGTGGATCCATCCTCTCACCCCCCACATCTCTGGCCTGTACCCCAGTTCTTGCATGTATAAATAAATAAATCTTTTAAAAAATAATTAAAGGCTGCCTTTTAAAGGAAATATTTCAGTTGTAGGGGGATTTGGAAATACAGTTCACTTTAAGAAAACTAAGGGCTGTCCTTAAGTTTCTGGAAATCAGAAAGCCAGAAACATAATGCTCCCTCTACCCATTCCCCAATCCCTACAGTTCTGAGATGTAGGAGAAACGTTTGATTTCTTGAAAGATTATGAAATAACGTTGACCTCAGAGCTGAATCTCCTGAGAGACAGGTGTGTCCGTCAACAGAGGGTGTACACCTGCCTCTTTTAGGTTAACAGGGGTGTGTCTCCTGAGAACATTTATACCTCACATTTGGGGAAGATTTTCCAGGAAAACAATCCCTGCTTTCCATTTCTGTTGACTAGAAACAGGAACCAGTCCAATTAATTGACACTGAGAGTATTTATGGGAAAGAGGTATGTGTGAACGCACCAACACATGCAAATGTGTGTGCAAGTACATGTGTGTGCATGGACATGTGTGCCTGTGTGTGTGTAGCCAGTGGGTGGAGGGAGGGAAAGGAGCTGTAGCTGATAACACAGGAATTGCAGCATCAGTGCTTGAAGGCTCTAAGGACTATTCCATGTGTTTTCTGTGAACCCACTGGAGCTCCCTCATGAGAATAAGAGCCCCCTCAAGCAGCCCTCCAGAAGTCCAAAGTCTTAGTGGGGGACAGACATATGCCTGTCCCAGGTCTGGTGTCTGGAACCTCAGGCTGGACTCCTTGCAGACTAAGAACTGCCCTGGCTGGGCTGTGTTTCTTTTTGCTCTTAGATACCTGGCTGTGGATGAGGAAGACGGCAAAGGTCGGGAGAACACAGGTGACTACTTCTCGGACAGTCGGTTTGCTTCAGAGGGTAGCCTCGTGCTTCAGGGATAGAAAAGACTGTGCTACAGACTTCAAAAGAGAGTCTATCAAGAGAGTCTGGAGTTTCGATCTGCATGGTGTGGCCCTCCAGGATGCTTAGTGACGAGGAGTCATTGGAACCTGAGACTCCAGCTGTGTTTCAGCCACTGCCTGGGCTGCTTCTAGCCCAGAGAGTTCTCCTGCCAAAGGCTTCACAAATCTGTCAGGAGACACGTCTGTGTCTGTTTCTTGATCTCAAAAGGGATACAATCTGTTCACATAACCAGGGGACAGAGCAGCCTGGCTCCCGCTGAGGGAGAGGCTCCTTCTAACAGGGGTGAAAGTGGGAGAAGAAGCCCTGCATTCAGTTCCAGCTCCAACACTCACCAGCCCTCAGTGGTCATGAGTGTTATCCCGAATCCAGATCTCAGACTTGGAGCGCAGAAGGGCTGACCCCTAGCAGGGCCTCAGTAAATGTCACTTCCCCTCCTCAGCCTATTGATTCTCACACTCAGCAGCCCTCTGGTTCAACCAATGCAGGCCTGGACTCGAGGTTCCATCTCATCGGGAAGCTGGTAGTGAGTTGCTAGCTCACCCCGATGCTGTCACCTATTCAGTGCATAACTGCTCTCCAAATATTTGTGACACTTTTTTTTTGATTAACAGGGTGATATATATATGTACATATATATGCATTGCAGACAATCTGACCATAGGAATGTGGATATGGAAAAAACACTGATACAGATAGCATGCAGTGATAAGCATTGTTAGTCTTCTGGTATATGCCTTCTTATTTGTGGATGTGTTTTACAAAATTAGAATCATATTAACTACAGGTTTTGCATCCAGCTCATTCTTTTCACTGACATTGTGAACATTTCTTAGATCACTAAATAGTCTTTGAAGACATATTTTTAATAGCCTGTGACGTGGATGTAGCAAATGTGTGTAACCATTTCCTTCCTGTTGGATGCTTAGGTTGCTTCTAACTTTTCTTTATTATAAATAGCACAGCAGTAAATATCATTGCAGGAAAATCTTTGCCACATTTCAGTTAGTTCTTTGAGATAAATTTCTAGCAACAGAAGTCCTGAACCAATGAGTGTGAAGATTTTTAAGAGTCTTGGTATTGAGGGCTGTGCTGTTCTACAGAATAGCTGTGTCCATTTCTAATGTGTGTGTGTGTGTGTGTTTCTTAGTACTCTATTTTAGTTTTTTTAATTATTATTTTTCTTACATTATTGTTATTTTTCAGACAATATTTGATGTCTTCCCTCAGGTGTGTTCCTCATAGTTCTCCCACCATCACAGCACCTGTAATTCATGTCTATAGGTCGCTGTTCAGCATTCCACTTTAATACCCAAGTTGAAGGAAACATTCTTATCCATAATTCCTCACGTTTTGGAAGACAGTCTTAAATTTCCTACCTCCTCTGGCCTATTCATTAAACATTCTTCTAAGGCTACTTTCCAAACAGCTTTCCACATCTTTTTACTGACTCCAGAATATTGTGACTTGTAGTTGTGCTCTTAAAAAATGTTACCTAAGTATATACAGATGTTGACTTATAATGACACATACCTAAAACTTACATGTTATCATGAAATTTTATTTCAATGTGCAATTTTTTAAAAAAATGGAACACAGCATACCACATGTAGCTGATGCCTTTTTACCTCCTTTATTTTTAAACTTATACTTCTATTAATGTAATCTTAGGTTAATTTTGCATTGATTTCCTGTTGTTTTGTTTTAGCAGCCCGTTGGCTTATATAAACTTGTGGTATGCTGGTACTATGAGCTTTTGTCATCTGGTTAACTATAATTTGTTCCATTTGACACTTATTCAGCTGATTGCTTGAGCCTAAATCCAGGACTTGCTATCTGTCTGATTGGTAATATTTCAGTGCCTCCGTCTGTTTAAATTATAGGCATGCCCACAGAGCCTTGGGGAATCAGGCATGTTTCCACACCATGATGCCCACTAGCTTCAACCTGGGGCTTCTCTGCCACCATTCCCATGCAGAGGTCGGGAGAAGGTCATGGGGCTATTGAGGCTGCCTGGCGCCACCCTGGCTGGCAGTCCACTTACGAGTGTTCTCAGGAGTAACTGGGATCTTGGCTTGAAACAACTCTGATGAAGAGTGTGGCTGACCACCATGAGGAGGGCTCTTAAGTGACGCTGGACAATTCCAGTAGTCGGTGGGGGCTGCTGGGCTCTGCAGGCCCCGGGCAGCTGGCTGGGCTTCTTCAGCCAGACCTAGAGGTAGGCCCTGAGACTCTGCCAGGACTCTGGCTCACTTAGCCCCTCCGTAATATCTATGCCAATACAAATAGAACGACATTCCTTCGAGAAACTGGCACTTAACTCAGCTTCACAGGCAGATCTGAAGCCCACCCTGCCCTCCCAGCCCCAGTCTCACCTGAGCCCCGATGGGCTTTGCACAGGGGTGGACGGGCATGATGGTTCCACGACAGCCCTCCCCATAGAGTCATCCCTTGGTCCCCTCCCCAGCTAGGCATGTGCACTGGGCGTGCTCTCAGTGGGGACTGGGCTCCAGCTGGACTTGTCCCTGTGACTGCTCAGACCCCCTCCTCTGCTGGGAAGAATCCTGTGCTAGGGGCCCAGGTAAGGCTGTAGAATCACAGGCCTGGGGCAGGGTCCTCGGCTCTCCAGGGTCCAAGGTGATATTGCTCATGAGCGATCTTCAATCAGCCTTTCAGTCCCTGCGACCTCTACTCCGCCTCTGCGTGTGGGTGAGACGCTGGCACAGGTGTCTGAAAGGTGCAGCTGCACAAGCTGCTCAAGGCAGAATGCATGATGCTCAGTGCACAGCAGAATGAATGAATGAATGAATGAATGAATGAACGGACAAACATAAAATAAACGAAATGATTTAAATGGGGGTGGAGGGTTGGGTCTACCTCTAAGGTGCTTCGCTGGACCTACAGGGAAGAAACTCCAAGATCTTGAGATGTGGGAAGGACACCGGCCAGGGATCTGGGAGCCTGAGCCCTCGGCCTGGTACCTGACCACTGAGTGTTCTGAGCACAGGTAGTCAGGCTTTCTGCCAGTGAGAGTTCAGGCCCAGGTATAGAAGAATACATCCCCAGCTCTTCCATTTCCTCCTCTGGCAATGAAGAGTCTCCATGCACTTTAATTGCATATCCACAGTCTGCACTGCTGCTGCCGTGAGCTGCAGAAAGTTCCAGCACCTGCAATCAGGACACCTGCTTTCTGACCCCCAGAAGTTGCTTTCCCTCCAGGAATGTGAGTCTCTTGTATGTTTGGAACAGCCAGGGCCTCCCCTCCGTGTTCATTCAGTATTTGGTTACTAGGAACGGGGATAATGCAACTCTTATTTAATTCACAGCAGTTCGACTTTCTCCCATTCAACTCTGTCCCATCAACGGCATCTCTGTCTTTTATTGCAAGCATAATTTGTTGTTTTGAAGGAGATAAAGCAGAAAATATAAACATACATTAAAAAGAACCCCCTGCTTATACTTCATATTTTCAAAATGCTTTCACATAAAGTATTCCATTACAGACTCAAGCAGCTGATGTCATGAAATATAGTTTCAGATGTAGAACCCAGTGAACAGCGAGTGAAAAGAAGCCCCAAGAGCAGAAGGAGGAGACCATCAGGCCGCTGCCCCTTTCTCCCAGGTCCGGCAGTGCCAGGCCCCAGCCTGCGACCACAGCTGGGGAGGGATTTGGAAATTTCTCCTCTTACATGTTCTAAAACTCTCCTTTGAGAATTTTAAAATTCTCTTAATTTTTTTCTTTCCTGGAAGAAGTTCTAATTGTCATCATTTCAGTCTGTAGTTCTCAAAGTGCGGTCCTTGGTCAGTGGTCTCAGTCGAACCATAGAACTTGTTAGAAATGCAGCCTCAGGCCTCACCTCTGACCTGCTGACTCTCATGCGGTATCTGTGTGTGTGTGTGTGTGTGTGAAGGCAGGAGTCCCGACATCTGTGTTTTAACAAAGCCCTCTAGGTGATGATTTTATACTTACCCAACTTTGAGACCACTGATTGGGCCAACCTCCAAATTTCAAAATGAGGCGCAGGGGCAGGAGGGTCCCGTTGCTTGTCTCCCACACAGCTGCGGAGCCCACGTGAGAAGTCGGTTCCCAGACTTCGCCTGCACCCTCGCCTGCCCCCACGCTCCCTCTGCTGACCTCCGGGTCAGCTCCTCCACAGAACGGTTCTGCCAGCCTGCTCCCCAGCCCCCTCTGAGAACACAGAAGATGAGCCAGGCCAGTGGCCAGTGTGCCCCCGGACACAGATGCCGGGGCGTTCGGAGAGGCTCACAGCCTGCAGCCCGGCTGCCCCGGGTGGCACGGACTCTGGAAGACACAGCCTCTGAGGACACCTGACGTGTGGCCACCAGAATATAGCCTCCCACTGCCCCTCCCGTGAGGTTTCCTTCTTCCGAAGAAGCCCGTGCAGCTGAACGAGCCCCTCCGGCCACTGGGGGTTTCCATTAGGCTATTCTCTTGGGTCTCCAAGCTGGGTAGGACACCCCTTCTTCAATTCCCGCCTGAACACAGAGCCCAAAAGATAGCACCGTGTAGGTTCCGGGCGTCTTGACTCAGGACCCCTGTAGTTCCAAAGGCTGGGAGTCTGACAAAAATAATAAAAAATGTATTCAGTGTCAAGACAGGGCCCGTGCAGGCGCCTGTCTGCACCAAGTGTGGCACTAGCTATGCAGCGCCAGCCTGGGCACGAGGCCTCAGCTCGCTGCTCACGCCTCCTCCTGCTCAGGGAGCCCTAAGGCTGCCGCCCAGGCCCACCTGTACTCACGTGACGCCTGGCACCGGGCCCCACCTGCCCTCCCCATTTTCCTGGCCCCGGTCTTCTCTCAACTGCCCACAGCTGCGCCGTGCGGTCTCTGCCTTCCCCGATGGGCTGTGAGGCGTGGGTAGAATCAGCCTCTCCAGGAGGAGTTTCTGGCCCGAGAGGCGGTGATGCCCAAGTGGACATGAGATGGTTAAAACTTAGACTGTTGAAGAGGAGGGGCATAAAGGGTGAGGGGCCTGGTAGGGCCACCCAGGAATTTTCCACACAGACTTGATGGCTCTGTGAGAAGCAGGAGCGAGAGTGGAGATGGTGGTGGTGGTGGGGCCTGACTTCCAGAGCCAGGCTGCACAAGGCCCAGAGGACTGGGTGATGGAGCCCAGAGTGGTCAGTGAGGCTGGGGAGGCTGTTGGTGGTCGTCAGGGAGCCTGGGGCAAGAAGTACCCTGGGCAGAGCGAGCTCCTGGTGAGAGGACATGTACAGACGTCACCCCAGGAACTGAAGTTGGTGAGAAGCAGCAACTGCAGCAGCTGGTTGAAGCCAGGCCCTGTGATCGCCCCTGGCGTGCCTTATCTCGCTGATGCCTCACAACAGTTCTCCCAGCACCTGTGATGTGCCAGGTCCCGTCCAGGTCCTTGCACGCCCCATGTCATTCAGTCTCCCTGTGCAGATGTGGGAACTGAGGAAGAGAAATGTTTCACTTGCCAGACCCCCAGGCCCACAGGGAGCTGAGCATGCCCGGACTCCAGGCCCACCATGGCCGTGGGACAGCATGCGTGATTCTGCTCCTAGAAGATGGTAGGGCGACAGCTGGGCAACCTAGGGCAGAGGCCAGAAGCGCCCGGTCCTGCCTGAAGGCTGTGCAGAAGTACCAGGAAAGGAAGCAATGTGTTGGCACTGTTCCAGAACACACCAGGCAGCGCCTTGTCCTGCAGCCCCTTCCCACCACGCATGGCCCTGGGGCGGCTCACAGGATTTGTGCTCAGAGGCCCCCTGCTGCTGTTTACATGATGCCCAGGTGAGGCCCGGGTGCATCTGCGGGTGACAGCGCGTGCCCAGCGAGCCTCAGAGCCGCGTGAGAACCACAGGAGAGGGCTGCCGGAGGGGTCACGGCTCTCAGTGCAAACACTGGAGACTCCTCCTCACTCACTTCACAGGTAGCTCCACGAGCCCGTGTGGGGCCAGCACGTATGTGCTGGGGACACGCAGTGACAAGACAAAGGCCAGCTCCTAGGGACAGTCCAAGAGCAACGAAGGGGGATAAACGCCCCAGCTCGTGACACCACCCTGAGATCACTGATCCTGTTGGGGTCCCCTCCTCGCTATCACACACCAGCGGCAGCTCCTGACTCGTGGCCCTTGAGGACGTTGGTCAGCGACTACTACTTTAGGCGTCCATCGAGCAGACTCTCCACGGTGGGTCAGTGTGTAGAAGAGGGGCATAGAGAGGGGCCTTATCTCAGCTCAGGCCCTCCTGAAACAGCCCATGGCTAGTTTGGGGCTTCCCTGCTTTCATCGCTGATACCCGCAGGCTCTGGATCCTTCTAGAGAAACCTCTCATCTTCCCTTGTAGTAAGGCTGGCGTGACTTCTGTGAGCTTGGGGAGCAAACATGGCAGTGGGGAGCCCTTGCACATGCTGGGAATTTCAGGAAAGCCAAGGAGAGGCTTTCTCAGGGCACCCTCTTCCCTAGCTCTACAGGACACTCTGCAGAGCTGCTGTACTTTATGCATCTGTTTGGTTCAACTTGTTCTTGGTTTGGCTCTTCCTGTTCCTCTGATTTTCGTAAGAAGAATGTCCACTGGGTCCAGACTCTTCCTTGGGCATCTGGGTGACTTGCTGGCATCCTGGGCTGAAAAAGAGTGGAATTTGATTTCTAAGATCTGTCATACACTGACCATGTGACCTTGAGCAATGACCTTCCTCAACTTCTAGACCTGAGTTTATTGCACTGTGAAATGGAAATAAAAATATTCACCCCGTCTGTGTCAGGATCCAATTACTAAGCCACCCACCCTTTTACCCAAGCGAGCCTTGGGCTACGCTCCTCATGGGCACTACCTCACTTAATCCCCGCCGCTCTGCCGAGCAGAGGTGCAGGGCTTCCCACAGGTGCACCGCGCTGCATCGCAAAGGGCTTACCTGCTTGCAGCTGGAAGTGATGGCAGCAACTTGAACCCAGCAGGCTGCCTGGAGGACCTGGTGCTGCTCCTCATTCCCCATCACTGCTGAACCTGCCCTGGGGTCTCGCTGTCTCCTGCCTTCCATTTACATGACTCAATGCCCAGTCAGTGAACACCCCTCTGGCTTCAGAGGGGCAAGGAGGCATCTCTTCCATACACCGACTCGAACTCTTCCCGAGCCGACTGCTTTCCTCTCCCTCGTGCCTAAAGATAAGCCCTGAGCCTGCGTTCAGCATGGCTGATACGTGGCTCTCAGGGTATCAAATAGCTGGCAAGGGGCATGACTGGGCCTGAGAACAGGACACGGTGGCCCATGGAATGAACTCTGTGTTCTTTCCCAGGGCATGGGGGAGGAAATGGCAGTGACTTGTTACTTAGGAAATGCTGAAGGGTTGGTTGGCATGTAGGGAATGTGCTCCAAAGACCAGGGGATGTTTTTCCAGGCTCTCGTTCTCCTCCCCATTCCGGGGATGGTACTCTGGACTCATCATCACTGTTCCCAAGCATAGAAAAGAAACCTGAGTCTGTTGTCCCCAGAGTTCTTAGTACTACCTCAGCTACCGCCAATCCCCACTTACTTATCATACAGGACTGATTCAGAAGAAGGTATTTGGTGCACGTCATTGATTCTCTGCAATTCTCTAAGGAAATGGATTCAGTGAGGTCAAGAAATTTCCCAAGATTGCCCAGGTGGACATGAAGAATCTAGACCCAGAGCCTGGACTCCTCACCACCGGGTCACATCACATTTATTTATGCATACAAGAACTGGCACGCAGGCCAGAGGTGCAGGGGTTGGGGTGAGAGCACTCACCAGAGACAGAGTGGGGAGCAGAACAGGCAGACTGAGTGAAACACACTGCTGAGGGGAGCAGCGGGCGAGGCAGGAGAGGTCATGCGCTATGTGTCACATTGCCTGTAGATGAATCATCGGACTCACCCATGTTTCCCCGACAGAAGATGCGCCCTGCACGGGCCCACACGTGCACCTATCATCTTGGCCTCAGGCCCATGCACAGCTCTGCCGCTGGTGTCTGGCCCCGCTCGAGTTCTTTGGCCCCCACCCGCCCCAGGGCAGCAGCCTGGTCCGACACAGCCGCGCTCCAAAAAAGGAAGGTGGTGAAACACGCCTTGAACTCACCTGATGTCATTCGCCAGCAGCTACCACTGCTTCCCGGGGCTCAGAACTGGGAAAGGAAGGAAGTGAGGTATAAACCTGGACCTCCAGGGATTCTAGATTTGAGGGAACTGACAATGTGAACTGAGTAGCTCAGATCCAAGGCAGGGCATTCTGAGCACAAATACAATATCTAAGAGAGGTGGAAGGAAAGGTAGTTTCAATATTGGGAAATATTTGGAGGAGGGGATTCCCAGCTCTCAGGGCTTCGGGAGGACTTTGAAAGACAGGAGGAGGGATGGTGAGGTACTTCAGACAGGCTAAGAGAACAGCCTGAGTACAGAGAGAAATGGAGGCACAAGGCATGGAAGGTGGGGGTGGGGGATGAGGACTTTCAGGAGGTGAGGGGTGGCAGACACAGTCTTTCTGTCTGTGGTCGCTAGAGGGTAATGCCGTGAGCAGTTGACGGAGGTTTCAAGCCCTGGTGACGACTCCAATATCCATTCTCGAAGCAATGAGAAGTTCCTGCTCCTTCAAGCAGGTCAGTGACATTGTTACAGGGCAGGGAGAGGAGCACCCCAGAACCCCCAAAGCTGCCCTCTCTGTTGGGTTCTGCCATCCACCGCATTAAGATAAACATATAAAGCCTTTAATGGAAAGGAACTTTAATATAATTAGGGTACAATACAGAAAGGACAAAGAACATAGTTACTAAATTAAGCAGCCAAAGTTCCCCATCTCCTTGAGGGTAAAAGTCCAGCCAAATAGGATTGGCCCAAAGCAAGGCCCAAAAGCCTGCCACGTGTCTAAAGGACCTTTCGGTAGAGACCCATAGAAAAGGGTCAGAAAGAGTCAGACAAATCTGGGAGGAAAAGAGCAAAATCAAAAGCAAGGTGAAAGCTGCCGTGATTAACCTCCCCACGGGTTTCTCACCCACATCTGTTCCAACCAGTCCAAGACCAAAGAGCAAGCACAGTTTCTTCACATGTCCCTCTGCTCCACGTGCCTCATCCAGGTCTCCTTGCTGCTCTCCATCCTGCTTCCTTCTTCCTTCCTTCTGTCCTCTTCTTGCAGAATCTTCTTTCCCTGCTCAGCTCCACCCACTCAGGGCGGAACCGGGATTCTGGAACTTCCCCCTTTCCCTGGACGACCCTGTTACAACCTGAGGCCATCTTCTTGGAGGACACCCTTTCAGAGCTGCTTGGGAGAGGCTGGGAGAGCCCAGAGGCGGGAGGTGGGTGGTGGGGTGTTGTGACAACCCAGGTGAGAGGGCGTGAGCAGCCTCAAAGGGGAGGGAACGAAGTGCATGGGGTGAGACATAACAGGAAAGAAGGGGGACACCGCTTGGGCAGGAGGAGGAGGAAAGGGCTTTCTCCCTGTAGCCAGCCACTCTCCACCCCTGTGCTCACACCACTCCTCAGCCTTGGAGAAGGCCCCTGGGGGTAAGGCCGCAGGCGCTGCTCTCCATCCACTGCCTTGCAGCTCTGCTCAGAGCCAGAGTCCCCTCCGTCCCCACGGTACTGCTGTGGACGATGCTCCTGGTAATGATTGTCATAGTCATAACTATAATAATTACAGAGGCAATAATACGATTCTGAATGGATGGAGAGCCTTTCTCCTGAGATGCTAATACGGGTGAGGTGGGGTGGAAGGAAGGGTCTTGCCAGAAATGGGATTAGAGCCAATTTAGTGGAAAACGACTCCTGTGTGGGGAGCACCCGCCCACGGAAGAAGCGTTTCCGCCCTCTCCTGAATGAGAATATGTCTCCCCCTTCGGAAGAAACATGCTCCGCTCCCCGGGCACCTCCTGGGCACGGACCTGCTGGCAGAGAGGGCGCCTGCAAGCATCACCTGCCCGTCTCTGCGCAGCCCCCCGGGTCTGCAGGGGCCACGGCCCCGCCATCCTTCTCTCATTGCTTGGCCAGAGTCAGCGTTACTGTTAGTGCACAAATGTCGTATCATTTTATGAGCTGCAAGGCCTGTTGGAAATCACGAGCTCATTTCATCCTCATCACAGTAAGAGAGTATCAGTACAGTGGCTCCCACTTTACAGATGTATTAATTTGTTCCACAAACACGTCGGAGGCGCCAGTCACCCGCTGGAACCAGATCTTCAGAGAAGTGACTGACAAAAGTACAGGCAGGATTCAGTCTCAGACCTTCTTTTCCAAGAATCTCCTCTTTCCCCTTCCTGTGCCACTGGGTTATTTGTAACTGTGCGAACCATCAAACTTTAGTGCCTTGTTTCTGAATGTTTCATCTTCCCAAACATGTAGGAAAACTGATAAAAATAAAGAGTCTTAAAATTGAAATTTATTATTTTATTAAAATATTATTATATTATTTATTTATTTTATTAAAATATTAAAATTGAAATTTATTATTTTTAAGATTTTATTTATGCATATAAGAGCTGGGGTACAGGCCAGAGGTGTGGAGGGGTGAGAGGATTCACCAGAGACAGAGTGGGGAGCAGAACAAGCAGACTGACTGAAACATACTACCGAGGGCAGTAACCGGCAAGGCAGGAGAAGTCTGCTGTGCCATGTGGGTCCCCTCCCTGGCTGGGATCGAACTCATGCTGTAATGGCTGCGGCAGCTCCATCCACAGGTGCTGCGCTCCACCCCTTGCGCCCCCAGGGAGGCCTTTAAAGTTATTATTATTATTATTATTATTAAAGTCTATGTGTGGTAAGGACTGTGTGAATTTTTTTTTAATATTCCTAATTGTATGTTTACCATTGTGGTTAAGCTTACAGACCTTGATAAAGGCCCAATTAACCTTTCCTTCCTCCCCAAACACTGTCTCTATATTCACCTCTAAAGGTGCCCAGCACTTTATTTCTGGAACACTTGGATTCTCTCCTTCTAAATTGTTTTGCAGCTAGCTTTTAAAGGATGCCAACTATTTTAGAGCATGAATGTGTCTGTTATAAAGACAAAGCAATTGAGGCTGGGTAGGGAAAGTTTAAAGCCCTGACTTCCTTTTCAGCAGCCTGAAAGGTCTACACTGCATGTAGAATCTTTAGACAGACGTGGAAGGATGGCAAGCCAGACGTGCCTTATGGGCGGAGGACAATTTCTTAGGCTCTGCATTTTCTCGCCACAGAACCTTCGGTGGACCGGACACATGCTGCCACCGTGTGGTGGAACTTGGAATTGTCTGGTCTTGGGTCCACATCTCCCGCTGGAGGGAAATGCCTGCAGAGCGCCAGTTTATGAGCGTGCTGGGGGTGAGAGGTGAAAAGAAAGAATCGCGGTCCTCGTATAGCTTGTATTTTTGGAGGTGTGTTGTATACATAGAAAAAAAACCAAGACAACAGATAATGTAAATTGCTATAAAGTGAAGCCGCAGATGATACCACGCAGTGACAGGGTGGAGACTGACGTCAGTTGGGCAGGAATCAGACCAAGAAGAGCCTACTTTACACACAATAGCACCACCAGCAGGTTTGAAGGACAGGGTGGTCTGTAATGCCATGTGGTCCTCTGGGTTTGTGCCTGGATTTTCCCTTAAGTTGAATGGGAAGCTGCAAAGCACCTTGCCAGGAACTTCCGCAGAAACTGTGCTGGGACTCGCGCTGTACTGCTGCACATCTGAGTTATCTGGGGAACTGCACAAAAGGCATCTGATGCCCAGGTACTACCCAGGAGCAGTTGCACTAGAAGAGCTATGGAGGGCCCCGGGTCTGGGTGTTTCACCCACTCTTGCAACCAGGTAGTCTACCCACCAGGAGAACTGAGAACCATCAGGTGTCGGTACCGCAGTCTGGGGGTGGGTGGTCCCTGAGAGCCTGGATCTTCAGGTGAGGGCTCCGGAGGGTCTGCTCAGGGCTGAGATGGTGGGCTTGGTGCGGGCTGACCATCCCTCCCAGGGGCTGTGAAAGGATAAGATAACAGATTGCAGAGCCCTAGTTGTTGAAGAGGAAGAGCTGGGGTGAATATCGACTGGACTATAATAATGCACATGAATGTATGATTGAGCTCTTTATAATGCAGGAAAAGGAAACAAATAAGGCCGAGATGAGAAGGGGGACACGGTAGAGGCAAGGGCAATGGTGTCCCTGGGCAGGTTGCGGCGCCCTCTGGTGGCCACCCTTGGAACTTTGTTTTCTCACAATCACTCCCGATTCCCTGGAAGTCTGCTAAAGCCGCTGCTCTCCTGCAGTCCTGGCAGCTGGTTTTACCCTTGTACATCCCACACAGACATCAGACTCTTCACGGATCAGTCACCATCATCCTTACGCTTGCAAGTGACAGTACACCCAACCCAGGGCTGCGAAAGCAAAGAGGGAATTTATAGGTTCCTTGACTTGATCCCAGAAGCAGCCACCAGGGGGTTCATGAGAATGGGGAAAGGTAAGCCCCTAATAGGTCCTTCATGAATCTTGGTCCTGTCCTGACAGCAGGAGATGGAGTCAACATCATCCTTAGAGGAAAAGCACTGGGAGTCCAGACAGAACAGTTCACTAGGAGAAAACCAACAGGTGCTGTTTTTCCAAAACTAGGGGTAATGCACAATATGTGAATCACATCTGCCACCTTGGAGGGATCCATTCAGATGGCAGAAGAATGCAGCATTTATAATCCGCCTGTGCAGCTGATCAGTTTGGGTAACCTTGGTCTGGACTTAACGTTTATGAGCCCACGCTCATGATGGCTGAGGGGTGGTAAGTGTTACTTGCCATGAAACATTGCAGATGACGAGACTGTTCTCCAGCAACAGACCAGTACCCCAGAAGAGGAAAGGAATGACGGGAAGGAGGAGAGGAGGACATAAACAAACAGGAAGCCCAAAAGAAGAAAGGTTGTCACTGCAGCTTTTCCAGAGGCATAAGTACTATGATTGAAAGTTGAAAAAGCCAGGCTAGCACAGCAGGAAATTTAGAGGGATACCCCAGCCCTCACCTGCCCCACTCCCATAGGCTTACTTAAGGTCAGCTCTCCTACCCACCCACTTACCTGGGGAAGGAGGAGAAACCCCCGGAGGGGAGTTTTGTCCATGACCACACAACCAGTCTAGACTGTGTGCTCACCTCTTCTACATAAACGCTCCAAATAATTAGTTTCTGAACATGCAGGAAACAAGATGATTAGAACTCCAGACATATAAACAGCTGAAAAAAGGTAGCACGGAGCAGACGTACAGAATTAGAGGAAGAGATCAAGCAGAAAGCAGATAACCTAATTTCCATTTCAGACAGCAGTGCAGCAGTTTCCAACCGTGTTGACAGTCTTGACAGTTTATCAAGGAAAAATAACACCTGAGTTAGAAAAACTAAAGAAGAGAAGAATGGGAAGGACAACAAAATGATTTGGTCCTGAGATTCCTGAGAAACTTTTACGACCTTTAACTATCTAGAAGAACAAAAATGGTGATTTTATCCAGAATTAGGGTTTTTACCATATATAATTTTTCTTTTTTTTTTCAAAACGATTGATTTATTTATGCACACAAGAGCTGGGGTTCAGGCCAGAGTCCAGGGAGGTGAGAGGATTTGCCAGAGAGAGAGTGGGGAGCAGAACAGGCAGATCGACTAAAGTACACTGCTGAAGGGAGCAGCGGGCACAGCAGGAGAGGTCTGCTGAGCCATGTGGGTCCCCTCCCTGGCAGGGGATCGAACTCCCGCCGCAGATGCTTCATAGTGCAGTGCTCAACCCGCTGCGCCACCAGGGAGGCCCCATATATAATCTTTCTATAGAAGAAACCTACCCATGAGGCAGGACAGCCCTCTAACTCCATCTTCTGAGTACCTCTCCCCTCGTCTTTTGAGTCTCCCCATCTCCTTGAAGTCCTAGACTCCAATTCCATTCCTTAACTCAGGATAAATACCCCTACTTTGCCTCGTTGACTTTAGAATTTGCATTTATGTATATTCTCCGTACTTATGTAATTAAACTTGTTCTTTTCTCCTACCAGTCTGCCTGATGTTAATTTGTTTGATCATCCCAAGAAGAACACAGAAGGATAGGGAGAAATATTTCCTCTCCACCCTGACTTTGGTTGTTTGTGTTATATGCAGTCACAGCACAATCTCAAATCCCAGGACAAAAAATATGCATGCAAGCCAGGAAAATGCACATCCAGTAACACCAGAGTCACAAGTAAAAAGGACAAGATGCTAAACAACTATCTGGAGATGATGGATACACCCAAGATAAAAACCAGTGACCATACAAGATGCAAGTATAAAATCTGTAACATTAATCCAGACTTTAAAAAGAAAAATAAAATCCTCCATGGAACACATAACCAAGTAATTAAAAAAATAGTTAGAAAATCAACAAGTCAGCCAAGCCTTGCAAAAAACTAATTGTAGTAGTGAAAAAAATTAGAAAACAAGAAACTAGAAATCATAGTAACCCAAGAATGGAAACCAAGATCTGAGTCCATATTTAAAACTATGACTAAAAATAGTCTGGCTTGACCAACCAACGAAAAAGAGATAGAATATTAGGAGAATATTAACTTGTCTTAAAAAGGCAATTATCATTATTTTAAAAGGCAATTATCATCAAAAGAAAACCCTATTTTTCTCCAATGTTATATATCAGTTCATGTAACTGTAACTGCTTTGAACTGCTGTGCAAATTAAATTAAGCTGCTTGAGAAGCCAAACTGTCAGAAAGCCTGGCCTTTGGGTCCTAAGGAGGACGTGTACCCTGAACGCGGTGAGGCACGTTCCCATGGCCCAAGGGAATGCTGCTGCCATTCCGGCCACACCTCTCACCCATCACAGAGGGTGCAGCTGATCCCTTCCCTTCCGGTCCGACCCTGACCTCGTCCCAGCACTGACCAGGGCGCTGGAACTACTGTTCCTGGAGGAGGCTGGCTCTGCGGTGACCGCACTCCCACAGTGGTATTCTCCACCCGTGCTCCTTCTGGGAGGCCTCAGCTTCTTAGCCCCCGTCCTCCCTGTGAAATAGCCAGGCTCTCTCTAGTACGGGAAACCCACACCACTTCTTACCTCCCCGCGTCTGTGCCCAGGTCCGCCTAGCAGTCTCACTGCTTCAGATTGCCAGCTATTGCCTACCTGTTCTCAGGTATCCTGACGACCAGCAGTTGCTTTACTTTTTCTCTGATATACCACTGCCACCCTGAAGTTTTCCACACCTTCCCCTAAAACTGGCTCCTTAGTTTCGAGATGTGTTGCCTCACAGCATGTAGTTCTTCTGACCCCTGCACACAAATTTTATTGCCTCAAACTTTTAAAACACAAGTGTCTTTTTTATGGCCCGCCCTTCTGATGGGTTTTAATTCATCCTCACAATAGTAACACAAGGTGATTCCATATCTTCTTGTTTCATCAGAGACAAGAACAAAAAATAAATAGTTCTCTGCATTATGGGAACGGTGATTATAGAATATGTGATCCCTGTTTTCTGGAAGTTCAGTCTTTAAGAGGATGCAGAACATGTATACAAAAAAAAGAAGAAAAGAAAAAGACACGAATGTAACCCAAATGTGTTTGTCAGATCATAAGTTCTCTGGGAGTTCTGAGGAAGATACCAACCAGAGGAATAAAAGACCACATGGAGTGGTAACCACTAAGCTGGGCCTTAGACGACTCAAGATATTTTAAAAATTTTATAGTATTTAAAGGAAATATAAACAGCTGGAAGTGCAGAAAGATGCAGAGGCAAGAGACGGTTGAGACACCAAGAAGTATTTTGTTGTCTTTATGTTATATACTTGGAAGGTGGCAACTTCTAGTTATTTTTAAAAAGTCATGTGCTGGGTCCTCCCTGCTGGCGCAGCTGGTTGAGTGCCACACTGTGAAGCATCCTTAGCGCAGCATCGTGATTTCGATCCCTGGCCAGGGAGGGGACCCACATGGCACAGAAGACCTCTCCTGCCTCGCCCACTACTCCCCTCAGCAGTGTATTTCAGTAGATCTGCCTATTCTGCTCCCCACTCTGTCTCTGGTGAATCCTCTCACCTCCCGCAACTTTGGCCTGTATGCCAGCTCTTGTATGCAGAAATACATAAATCTTAAAAAAAATATTTAAAAAACAGAAATAAAAAGTCACATGCTGATAAGGAGAGTTTTGCTATTACAATAAAAGGCATTATGGAAGGCAGCATGAAACTCACACTGCTTGACCGGTAGGGCATTCAGTCCCAGGAGAGCATATACCTGCGCTCATTCCTTTACCAGTGAAGGGTGAGCTTTACCCACTCGCCATGGTAATTTTATATGCTGGACAGTGTGGCTATTGCATTTTTGCAAGTCTGCATTTTATTAATTCTACTGAATCCTAGCTTTAGATTTTCTTAGTGTGGGTCTAGAGGACCCATTGCTTCATGGTTAAAGAAATCCTAGTCTTACAAACCAGATAGTGTTGCTTTTATGTGGAATATAGAGAAACTAGATGAAGGGTCAGATAAGACCAAACCAATAACAAACCCTTGAAGTCTGACTGTAGGCTTGGTGAGGAATGGGGAGAACAAAGTGGTACGAGGCACAGTGGACTCTGGTGGAGCCTGGAGGGGCTGGGTGGTGGGAGTCGTGTGGTGATATGTGCCTGCAGGGATGAGCCTATACCTCTAAATCATATACTGGGTTGCAAACCAATGCTACATAAAATAAAAATAAAAAAATAAATATATGAGAAAAAGAAATCCTAATGCTTCCCCTTTTTTCTTTATATACGTAAAGTAAAATAAATATATGAAAAAAAGAAATCCTAATGTTTCCCTTTTTTTTCTTTATTTATATATTTGACATCAATTGTAGCCGCCATGGAATTCCCACCCACCATTTCCCAGTGCACCGTCACTTCAATCCCTTGTGCTTTTCCTGCTCTCATTCTCCTTCTCCTTCTCCCGCCCCACAGAGTGCCTCTGGTTTATCTTTGTCTTTTTGTTCTTTTGTTGTGAGAAATCCTAATCTTAGCGATGACTTTCCCTGAGCTCTACATTGAATGCCCGGGGTGTTGGGGTGTCCAGCAAGGTCCCTTTGCTCTAGGCCATCAGAACTGCAGAGGCTCCAGTGCATGTGACCTCTGGAAACTGTTAACTGCCCAGTGACAGCTCATTGTCAGATTTCAAGTTTTTAACCAGAGATCCCAGGTGACTCACGCCGGTTTCTGGTGCTCCTTGTCTGTGCAACTTCCTTCTCTCTGGAACCCCACATCTCAAATCCCAGCTACTTTAGCAGCCCTCAGTTCTGTTCTTTGCTCCCTCCATTTGGGAAGACTGCTGATTTCTGGGGTCCACCTTCTTGCACCACATTATGAAAAATGCCTGCAAGTAGGAGGCAAATGTGGGACTTGATTGAATTTTTCTCTTCTTTCAAGGACCAAAGACCTGCATCCTCTGTGATCGAATGTCTGAGGAA
The DNA here is from genome assembly GCA_019455555.1 of Galemys pyrenaicus. Lineage (NCBI taxonomy): Eukaryota > Metazoa > Chordata > Mammalia > Eulipotyphla > Talpidae > Galemys > Galemys pyrenaicus. Next base: position 30,668 of record JAGFMF010011928.1, on the reverse strand, counting down.
CAGTTGCTTTAGACAGTTTGTTGAGTTTTATAGTTGAGCACAGTTTGAGGGGAAGTTGGATACCTTTTATTCCATCATGGCTGGAACCTGACGTATCTTGCTTCCAGAATTCTTCATAAATGTTGCCTAAAATTTTATTTACATTCACTTGGAAAATTCGATTTTTCTGCTTTGTTCTTTCTTGGCATAGCGGTTTTCCTCACTTGTTAGAACTATTTTGTTCATTCAGCTCATACGAAAAGATAGGATAGATGCTTGCTTTTTTTCCTTTGAATCACCTGTTTTCATATTAAGCAGTTGTTATGCCAGTTGCTTTCATTGCTATCCACTGGATTGTTTTTTCTTTCCTCTTTCTCTGCTGAAGAGCTTAAAAGCAATAACAATCCAGTAGTAATGAGTGTGTCCAGAACCAGCATGTGGTCTCCTTAATACCAGTCTCCACTAAGAGGAAACAGGACTGTTTAAGACAATGGCTGATTCCAGGTCTGGAGCAGGAGATATATGAGGTGATCCCAAGACATTTTTCATGCCACCAAGAGTGGAAATTATCAAAGAGTAATGGCTTACATAATACAGACATCCTTATGAAGGGGCTCTTACTGGCTCCAAGTAGGATGATATGAATGCCAGAATAATTAAAACAATTGGTTAGATGAAATTTATTAGTGTACTACTGAGGGTGGTGAGAGGGAGGGAAGGAGAGAGAGAGGGATGTAAAAGGAGAGAGAGAGACTGAGAGGAAAAGTAAATGCATATGCAGTGTTTTAGACATTGCCACATTTCCCTCCATATGGGTTGAATTATTATACTTTGTATTGCTTCTGGGGCTGTAAATAGAATTGGTTTCTATATAGCCTGGTGATAGACTATATGGTGGAATTTTAATAGGTGATATGTGGCATCATCGTATAGTTTTTAATTTACATTTATCTTATTATAGGACATGTTGACCAATTTTTCTTATATTTAAGATCTATTTTCTATTATTTTCCTATATGTTTATATCTTTAAATTTGTCCTGTTATCAATAGATTGTTGGTTTATTTACAAATCAATTTACAAAGGCGATCTGTATATTGGAGATAGTATTCCTTTGCAATATAAGTTGTAAATAGTTGTAAATATATTTTCCCACTGTCTCATTTGTCTTTTGACTTACTTACTTGTGGTATTTTTTTTAACCACTTCACTGTGGTATGACTGACATACACAGAGCCATTCATATTAAATCTACACAATTTGATGAGTTTGGAGGTAAGTTACACCAGTGATACCATCACCACATCGATACCATCACATACCCACTACCTCCAAAACTTTCCTCCTGCCCTCCTTATTTTTATTTATTTATTTTGTTATAAGAATAGAACATTAGATTCACATCCTCAGTCAAACTTTGTAAGTACATAATAGAATATTAACTACAGGTGCTGTGTTGTAAGATGGGTGGAGCTCATCTTGCATAACTGATGTCCTTTCCTAGAGTTCCGCAGTTCCCTCTCCTCTCTGTCCAGGATAACCGCCCTTTTACTCTCTGCTCCTATGACTGACTATTTTGGATTCTTCATGTAAGTGGGATCACATAGCATTTGTTCTGTGACTGGCTCCACACAGTGGATTGTAGGTTCATCTATGTTGTTGCAAATGACAGGGTTTCCTTCTTTTTGTGAGGCTGTATGTGTGTAAGCCCTGCATTTTAAACATTCCCTTCGGGATCATGCTAGCTGAAATAAGTCAGAAGGACGATGATAAAGATCTGATGATCTCACTTATATGTGGAATATAGAGAAACCAAATAAAAGTTCAAGAAAGAGTCAAGACGAGAAAGTTGACCATCGATCTGAGGCATACAGCAGGAGAGGGGGAGGAAGGGGGTCAACAGAGGGGAGGGCAGAACACGAGGAAGCATGGTGATGGCCAATGGGGGATACGGTGGCAGGAGAACTACCCGGACTACACGATGTAAGAAAATTTAATTCGTAACAATTAAAAAAAGGAAAGTAAATTTATCGTTGGAAAAAATAAAAATAAAATTCCCTTCATCGTGGACATTTAAGTTGTTTCCATTTCTTGGCTGTATTGATCAGCGCTACAGTGAATACTGGCAATCAGGTATTGCTTTGCGATGCTAACTTCACTTCCTTTGGTTATATCCCCAGAAATGGAATTGCTGTCTACCTGGTAGCTCTGATTTTAATTGTTTTTCATCATTGCTCTACCAATTTGCATGCCAATCAACAGCGAAAAGTATTTCCTTTTCTCCTCATCCTTGCCAACATCTGTTACCATTTTTTTATTTTGAGAGATATGTATTTAAGTCTTTTGTCTGGTTCTAAATTGGGTGATTTGGTTTTATGCCACGAAGTTGTGGAGGTTCCTGATGTATTTTGGACGTTTGTTCTTTATCCCATGCCTTGTCTCTTTGTTGATATTTTGTTTGTTTTGCAGAAGATTTTTAGTTCTGCGTAATCCCCTATGTTTATTTTTCTTTTTGTTGCCTGTTCTTTTGGTGTTATAGCCAAGTAATCATTACCAAAGCTAAGGTTAAATTTTTTTTTCATTATACTTTCTGGAAGGTGTTTTACAGTCTCAGAATATGTTAAAGTTTTCAATCCATTTTGAGAATTTTGTATGTGTGTGTGTGCTGTAAGATAAGGGTTCAATTTAATTCTTTTGCAAATAGATATACAGTCTTCCCATCACCATATATTGAAGAAACTATCAATTTTTTTTTAAGATTTGTTTATGCATACAGGAACTGGAGGGCAGGCCAAAGGTGTGGGTGGGTAGAAGATTCACCAGAGATAGAGTGGGGAACAGAACAGTCGATCTACTGAAATATACTGTTAAAGGGAGCAGCAGGCGAGACAAGAGAGGTCTGCTGTGCCATGTGGGTCCCCTCCCTGGTCAGAGATCGAACTCATACTGCAGTGGTTGAGGATGCTTCATGGTGCAAGGCTTAACCCCTTCCATCATCAGGGAGTCCCTATTGATTCTTTATTCGTTGACTGTGTGTTGGTTTATGTCTGTGTTCTATATTTTGTTCCATTTGTTTATATGCTTTTATACCATTACCATACTGTTTTGGTTATTATAGCTTCATAATTTGAAGTCAGGAAGTATGATGCCTCTATCTCTGTCCTTTTCAAAATTCTTTTGATGATTTCAGATCTTTTTAGATCCATATGAATTTTAGGATTTTATTTCCCCGTTTTTACAGAAAACATTTTTGGAATTTTGACAGGGATTGAACTGAATCTATAAATTGCCTTGGCTATTATGCATTTTAATAGTATTAATTCTTTCAGTCCATGAAGATGGGATTTTTTCCTCATCTGTTTGTGTTTTTTTAAATGTATTTTACCAATGTGTCTTAATTTTCAATGTACAAGTCTTTTATTTCAAATTTATTACTAAATATTTTGTACATTTTGTTGTTACTGTAAATTAGATATTCTTTATTTTCTCTTTTGATAATTCATTGCTATTTCATATTAACACACCTGAGTTTTATATATTGGGTTTGTATCCTATAAACATGCTGAATTCACTTATTAGTTCTAACAGTTTTTTGTGGAGTCTTTAGTGTTTTCTACATACAAAACTATGTCTTCTGCAAACAGATAATTTTACTTCTTTCCCTCCAAGATTAGTGTCCTTTATTTCTTTTTCTTGCTTAATAACTTTAGTTAGGACTTCTAATAGATGTTGAATAATGGGCACCCTTGTGTTTTTTGTTTCTTTCATAATCTTAGAGGGGAAAAATTTCAGATTTTTACCATTGAGTATAATGATATTTGTGGATTTATTATATATGGCCTTTACTGTGTTGCAGTATAGTTTTTGAGATTTTTACCACTAAAACATTTTTAATGTTGCCAAATGCATTTACTGAAACAATCATGGAATTTTTAGCCTTTAGCCTATTAATGTGGTATTTCATATTGGTTGACTTTATATGTTAAGCCATCTTTACATGACAGGGATAAATTCTTGGTCATGGTATATGATCCTTTTAATGTGTTTTTGAATTCAGTTTGCTAATATTAATATTTTGTATTTGTTAATAAAATATAGCAAATACAAAATATTCGGGGGGGGGAAGGAAGACTTGAAAAGGGATTTTTATTAATTATTTCAATTTTTGGTAGAATTATCCTGTGAAGCCATCTGTTATTGGCCTGCTCAAGCTTTCTATTTCTTTTTAATTTAGTCTCAGAAGGTTGTAGTCTTTTTTATTCCTGCCATGCACGTTTTTTTTAAAAAAAATAATTTATTAATCTTTTAAAATTGGATCTGAAAATTTTGTTATCATTAGGTAGATGATTTAACTTTCTTTCCAATTCATTTGGCCCCTAAATGTTAGCGGAGTGAGCAAACCAATGGTAGCTCTTTAGCTCAGAAATGAGAGCTTTTGAGGGGCAGAGAAGAGCCTGGGGAACTGTCCTCAAACTTGGGAAGTTTTGTCAAGGGCCTGATGGTAGGACTGAATGAATCTGAAGAGGCAGATTTTGGCTCCATATCTGGGATGGTCTCATCATCAGGACATACCAACCATATAGTAGGTTATATGGAAAAAATCCTTTTTTAAAAAAATATTTATTTATGCATATAAGACCTGGGGTGCAGGCCAGAGGTGCAGGGGGTGAGATGATTGACCAGAGACAGATGGGGAGCAGAACAGGTGGATCTACTGAAACATACTGCTGAGGGGAGCAGTAGGCGAGGTAGGAGAGATTCCTTGTGCCATGTGGGTCACCCCTCTGGTTGGGGACAGGGATCGAACTCATGCTGCAGTGGCTGCAGTTTGCTTCATTGTGTGTTGCTTAACCCATTGTGCCACCCAGGAGACCCGAAAAAAAAATCTTTATCATGGTCAATTTTAAGGTAGAATGAAACAAAGAATGTGCTGAGGGTGTGTGTTCCATGTTTACTTAGGCCAAACGTCCAGATATGAGTGACAATTAACGTCTCCGGAAGTGCTTTTGATATTTCCCTCCCAGTTTTGTTCTAAAATACAAAATACCCATCCATACTGGAGAATTTGAAAAGCATATAACATAAAAAATGAAAAATAACAATTGATAATCTCATCAACAAAGATTAACTTTGAAATTTTGGTTTATTTCCTATCTTCATATGTATATGGCCAATACTGAAATATAATTATAAGTTTAAAGTTATCTTGAGTTTTTTCATGCAACAAAATGAAACTTTTTATTATGTCATTATTTATAGTCACTATTGTGATTTTTATTCTTCAAAATAAGTATATGTTTTTCCCATTCAAATGCAAATATTTTTGAATTTTTAACTAATATTTAATTTTTCCCTAATGCAAATAATGAGATGAACAGAATATGTAGATTTCTAATCATTTTCATATGACCATGCTATTAAAAAAACATTTAAAGAATGTTGCAGTCACAAATAGCCAATACCAGATTTAAAGAGGTTTTTTTTTCAACACTGCCTTTTGAATAAGTTCCAAAGGAAATTTTGTTGCTAAATTATTGTGAAATCGTAAAGATGACTTTCTTTACAATCACTGATGATGAAGTAAGACTATCCAAGAATTCTTTTGCTTTGATTTAGCACAGTCAGTTTTAAGCACAGGGCAAGACCACCATCTAGAGACCAAGTTGAAAAATAAAGAAATAAATGGAAGACCCAGCTAGGCAATGACTGTGTGACTCCCTCTAGTGGCCAAAATGGACCACTTGGGTTTCCAATCACAAGCCCTAAGTAATATTGCTTAATTTGTATTTGCAGACTTATGAAGTGAATTAGGGGGAACTTTAGTGCTCACATAGTTCAATTTGCTCATTTATAAAAGAGAAAACCAAGTTTTGTTAGAGGGAAGTGACTTGACCAAGGCTACCCAGATGTTAAGAACTAAGCTTAGACTAGAACCCTATTTCATGAAGCCAGTTAGATGCTTTATCCGAATGCCACAAAGATGTCTTGTCACCCTTTCAACACCCTCCTTGAACCTGGTCTGAGTGTGTGTGTGTGTTTGTATGTGTGTACGTGTGTGTGTGATTGTGTGTAGCAAGGAGGGTGGGTGTTAGGAACGCTTTGTTGCATCGATAAAAAGTTGCAGTCCACAAATGTGCAACGTGTAGTTTTCCTAACTACATCAAACCACCAATAACATATCAATTTCTTCTCCTGGCATTTTACCGGGTCCATTACACTCACAATATGAGGACTAGTGTCACCGCAGAGTCTTCATGGAGAATGGCCCAAGCGACACTCTTCCCACCCACCAATTCGTAAAAAAGCCTAGACAGAGACACAGGGACTCTGCTGCCTGGTTCTCACCGAGGTTGCCAGCAACTTCTTGGGGTGTAAAGGAGGAAAGGGGGAGTCTCACAAAAAGGGAGGAAAGAGGGCCTCACAAAATGAGGTGTGTGTACCTTCTAATATCTTTAAACTCTGGAGGGGCCTTCCTGGTGGTGCAGCGGGTTGAGTGTCGCACTGTGAAGCATCCGCAGCACTGCAGCGTGAGTTCCATCCCAGGCCAGGGAAGGGACCCACATGGCGCAGCAGACTTCTCGTGTTTCGCCCGCTGCTCCCCTCAGCAGTGTGTTTCAGTTGATCTGTCTGTTCTGTTCCCCGCTCTGTCTCTGGTGAATCCTTTCACCTCCCGTGACTCTGGCCTGTACCCCAGCTCTTGTATGCATAAATAAACCTTCTAAAAAAAATAAACTCTGGAAAACTCATGCAACTTCTGACAAACAACATCACATTGGGCCAGGGTCCCAACCCAGCCACCTTATCCTCCATGAAGATGACTTCCATCGAGTATTGAGGGGTTTTAAGGGGAGACTTTCCTTCGGCTATACTGCCTCGGGGAATAGCAGGGTTGAAGTTAATGTTGAAGAATGACAGACTCAGGTTGTCAATAGCCCCAACTTTCCTCGGAAGTTTCCTGGCTTTCCACTTTGTCTTATGCTGAACATGAGGGGGAATGAGTCTACAAAGCCCGGTGACCCTCTCCTTCAACGACTTCCTCCTTACTCTCTCGCCCTCTTCTTAGTCTGACTCTTCCTCCTGTTGGGGCAGGGTGAGAGGGTGGGGTTAGAAGAAAGGAAAATGAGTTTCTCTAGTCCGCTCAGTCGTGTGTCTCCCTGGGATAAATATTCCTGAGTCTGGTCACCAGTGCTTGGCATGGGGGAGGAAGCAGAATGGGGGAAAGCAGCTGTGGCTGTTCAAGTCGTTGTGCAGTGACCCCCGCACAGCCCAATTAGGGGACTAACCCCAGGAGAGCCTTTTGCTTTGGTCTTGAACTCCCTCAAATTTCATTTCCCTGAAAATTAGAGGGTTTCTTTCCTCCAAGACTCTATGTAATGCTTGGCCTTCCCTGTTCACGCAGAGGACTGTTTGGTGAGTTCTTTGCATTTCCCTTGCAGCGCTGTGTAGCACGCTGCTGTTGCCTGGGGTGGGCGGTGGATGCATTTACTTCTCCACAGGGGTGGGAGCTGCCTTGCTTGAAGTTGAATTCCAGAAATATTGACATCATGATGTGTGAAAGCATGAAGAATTCCTCACTTTAGCTCCTGCCCCTTGGCAGCAATCGGAGAAAGACTGAGTTCTTGGGCACATTACAGAGAAAGAAAATTAAGTGATTTCCTAAGTTGGTGGGTTGAGAACAATTCAACTAGGTAGTTCACATATTCAGGCAGAAAGTGGAAAACACACACACACATACACACACACACAGAAACCAACCTGGATTTGCCCCAGACTGTTCCAAGATGGTGACTTTGGTCCCAGAGGTCTGATGCCTCTGGGAGGACCCATTTGGGTGGGTGCTGCCTTCACCCCTGGACACTGGGTCTGTCCCTCAGGATCCTGTGCTCCGGCTCCATCTGAGAGAGAATGTGGGGCCTCCATGTAAAGGGGCCTGGACTCCATGGCACTGAGAATGAGATCTTTGCTCAGAGAGTGTGGCCAGCACAGCCCCATCTGCTCAGCCAGAAGGACTTTGCGGGACTTGAGGTAGGTCCAGTTAACCCCAGGGCACATCTGTGTCTTGTCTCCATCTGAAGGTCCTAGAGGCAGCATCGTGGCCCCCCCACTATCTCCAGCTTCCCTCTCAGTGTCTTCAAGAGAGGGTCTCCAGCACCTATGTGGAAGCAGCAGAAACCGGGGAAGGGGCCAGAGATCCACCACGTGCTTTGTGCACCGTGGTCACACTCACCAAATGTGGACGTGGTGTCGTGGACACGGGATAGACTCTTCGCTGAACAATTAGCCTCCTGGTGATATCACCACCGTCTAGAACGACGCTGTTAACTGTAAATATTGGTCACCATGGCTAGATAAACTTATATTAGAATTAATTAAACTGAAAAGGTTCACCTTCGGTTGCTCAGGTACATTCCCAGTGCCCATAACTACACGTGGACAACAGGTTGCTCATTGCTACCTGCCGGACAGCAGAAATATGGGCAGTTCTACCTTCAAAAGCACACACTCTTACAGAGAAGCCAAATAAAGGTCAGAAAAAGACAAACTTTAAAGCGAACCTTGAAAGCTCACCCTAGATCTGAGGCATGCAGGAGGGGAGGGTGGGGACGGGAGTGGGGGAGCACAGTGGGCTGTGGTGGGGGACTCTGGGTGCTTCAGTGGTGGGACAGCTACAGTGACCACATCTGAGGGGGATCTCCTGTACCGTCAAAAAGTTAACAAGGATGTAAAACGATGGTGCTTCATTTAAAAAAGAAAACACCATTGGTCAGTACAGGTCTGAAAGGCTGCTGTTGGTCACTTAGGGCGTTACAGCCCTGAGCACACACTTGACCAGCAGGTGGCACCAGAGGCCCCTCCCCCCTCCCCAGGTTGGTGTAGGGGTGTGGGTCTCCGCTGATTTAGAGTGTTTCTGGAAGGAGGGATGAGGCTGGGCTGACTGGTCTAGACCAGAAACCCTCTGCTTCCTCCCTCTCGCCATTGCGCCTGCAGCCTCCTCCTGCCCACTCTCTCTTTTCCACGCTACATCTTTGGTGTCTCATGTGGATCCCAGAATCTGACCCTTAACTGCCCTGTGACCAATATCTATTCTGAACTCTTGGTCACTTATTAGTCTTTTGTTCTCAACTAGTAATTAGGTTTATTGTGGAGAGGAGTCATTTTGTGTTCCTACAGAGTCAGGCCTGAGGAGAGATAGACTAGTATCAGTTTCAAGGCAGGGGACACATCTCGGTGGAGTTTCACTGGGATCCAGCATCTCAGCTCCTATCACTGCTATATCACAGCTCCACAAACAGCCATTAGGTGGTGAACAAACCGCATAGTAAGCAAAGGAGGGAGATCTGCCCTTAGGGACAGCAGGGCAGTAGTGGAGAGAGAGTCACTGTCATCAACAAGGGGGCCCTTTGGTCTGAGTAGCTTCTCTGGTAGGACGGGGATGGCCTGGGAGTTGCTGCCCATGTCTGAGGCACCGACCCGAGACTGGGACAGCTTCGGCTTCCTACGTGGAGAAGAGAAGCGACGGGTGATACTGGAGGCAGCAGAACTCGGCTCCCTCTCCCCAGACACGGGCAGGGCGTGCTGCTCACTGTGGGGCCAGCTCCATGTACCAAGTAAGGTCCCTGACCTTCAGAATTCTCGAAGGAACGTTTCCTTCAGCCACAACTTCATGTCAGTTAGCAGTCCTTCCTGGGGGTGGGTGTGTAACTCTGGCATCGGTTCTGTGAGGAAGTCAGATTGGCCTGCTCGCCTGTCCTCTCTGCAGGTTTGGGCTTTCATCAGTGGTTAACTTGGTATCTGCTGACAGCTGAAAGCAGAAGCCCCGTTTATATACAGTTAGATCTTGAAGATCACCGTGAGGGACCTGGCTGGCTCTTGGGCCCTCGGTCGCGGCCACAGCAGAGGAGGCCTGTGGCCAGGACAGTGTCACTGTCCCTCTCATGCAGCCTCAGCTTCTGTGGGACCAGGGGCACCTTATCGCCCCCTCCCCTCCTCCAGCTGCAGGAAGAGTGAGCTCTGGGAAGGCGTCAGACATGCAAATGGACTCGCAGGAAACGTGCTTTATTAACCCCTGGGCAGGGACACTAAGAAGAGCACCCTGAGAAGGAACAAGGTGCCCAGCTCCCAACCTCTTCATCCTTTGTTGCAGAGGCAGCAGATTCCAGCGACCCGCAGAGATGGGCCCCCATACCCAGCTGCTCTGGCTCCTGGTGATGGGCTTTCAGGGTAAGCCATCCCCACCGCACAAGGGCGGGCTCTCTAGCCTGACACAGGGATTGTGGGCTCCAACGGCCGTTGGAAATGACTGTGCCATGTGGAGAGATGCTTTGCCTTAAGCTTGAGTAGGCACCGAGGCACAGAGTCCAAGGCTGACTGGGAGGCAGAGGCATACATGTCTTTGAACCTGCTCCTCACCCTGAGGCCACAAACCATCTGTCCATGCTTCCCTGCCCCCCCGCCCCTCCACGCCTGGTCTCCTCAGAGACAAACAAGGAACTGTTAGTGGCAAGAACTGAACCAGTCCTTCAGGCCTGCAGGGTGAGACTATGAAATGTCGATTCATGTCTCTCAGCTTCCCTGGTCCTAGGGCACTCTGACGTGCATCTACCTGGGTTCCCGGTCACAGCACAGGTAGAGAGCCCAGGGTCACTTAACTCCTGTCATGTAGAAGCGTGACGGGATTCCGCTAAGAAACAAGCAGTTTCCTCTAAGCCTCCGAGAGACCAGCCGTGCCCTGATGTCCCTGCAGGCTGCAAGGGGCAGGTCGCCCTGACTCAGTATCCAGAGACCCTGCTGGCCTCTTCAGGCACCTTTGTCACCATCACCTGTAGAACCAGCATGGAGGTAGGTTCCTCCGTGGCCTGGTACCAACAGAGGCCCAACGAGGCACCCAGGCTGCTCATCTTTGGGGTTTCTGCCCGAGCTGCGGGGACCCCATTCAGGTTCCGGGGAAGTGGGTCTGGCACCGACTTCTCGCTGGCCATACATGGAGTGGAAGCCGAGGATACCGGGGTTTATTATTGCCAGCAGCACTTCAGCCAGCCTCTCACAGCAATGGGGCCCCCGTCAAAAACACCCTCTAGGCTATGGAGCCTGAACTGGAACAGACACCTGCTTCCTCCAGGGCCACGTGAGCCATGCGAGAGTCTGTGTCAAGATGCTGCATGCATGGCTCTGTGTTTCCTGTCTGCTAAAGCCGGGCCTTCTGAGGAGTCATTACCTCACGTGCAGACCAGACCAACTAGAGGAAAATGTGGGGGAGATACTGCCCATTTGTGGTCTAGACAGACGCTTTATTTAAATTTTTTTTAAGATTTAATTATTTATGCATACAAGCACTGGGGTACAGGCCAGAGGTGTGGGCGGTGAGCGAAGTCACTAGAGACAGAGTGAGGAGCAGACGAGGCAGACCGACTGAAATATACTGCCAGAGGCCATGCTACTCATGCTGAGTGACAAAAGTCCGGCATGAGGGACACCCCTGAAAAATCAGGAGCTCCAAAGCTGGCCTCTGCCCGATCTCTGCTGTTCTGGCTGATATGACTGTCACCATCTCGTAAAGGCATACTGAGTGCTAATTGGAAATTTCCCATGGGGGAGGGGGCAGATTTAAGATTGGCTGTTTTATTAAACAAAATAACTGGTTGCTGAGCAGTTTTTAATTTTTTAAAAAGATTTATTTATTTATACATACAAGATCTGGGGTACAGGCCAGAGTCCAGGGAGGTGAGAGGATTCACCAGACAGAATGGGGAGCAGAACAGGCAGACTGACTGAAACACACTGCTGAGGGGAGCAGCGGGCGAGGCAGGAGAGGTCTGCTGCGCCATGTGGGTCCCCTCCCTGGCCGGCAGCAGGGATCGAACTCGTGATGCAGTGGCTGTGGTTTGCTTCATAATCCGTTGCTTAACCCGCTGCGCCACCAGGGAGGCCCTGCTGAGCAGTTTTGATGACAAACTATTGATTGGCAAAGTGCTGTAAATTAAATTCAAGAAAACCTATATTGTAACAGCTGAGTTGTGGTTGTGGGTTGAGGGACTCCTTTTGTGTCTTTAAACATTGCTGGCTAAGGTCTGGGTTCCGGATAGGTTGGGGTTAGTGGCTTCTTTTGGGGATGGAATAGTAAGGGGTTTAATTTTAACATTTCTCTTTTGCTTGGGGCCTGTGGTAGAAAGGGCTAGTTGATTGTGATGGAACTGGGTTATTATATCTGCCTCCGTGTTTAGTATACGGATAAATACATGTTGTTGTGCATCTACCTGGTATAAACATGTTGTTTTGCACCAGTCCTAAGAAAATGTAACTAATGTTGTTCTGCTGTTCTCAAAAACATGTTTTTGCACAGGGCTGGCTGCCTCAGAAGGTCCACTGTTTCTCCTAAGAAAATATTACACGTGATGTTTCCCTGCTTTCCAGCTTCTTGTGTGTAAAGTATAAATAAAGAACTGCTGAGACTCTCAGTGTAAGATGTTGGCACCCTAGAAAGAGTGTCTGTGTTTTCTCATCCCCTTTCCCTATATATTCACCAGCCGATGATGCTGTCTCATCCTGTGGGGACCCTGGTTCGAGGCTGGAGCAGGTCTGCGGCAATACACTGCAGAGGGGAGCAGCAAGTGAGACAGGGGAGGTCTGCTGAGCCATGCGGGTCAGCTCCCTGGCCAGGGATCGAACTCATGTTGCAGTGGCTACGGATGCTTCACAGTGCTGTGACTTAACCATTTGCACCACAGGGAGTTCCCTAGACAGATGCTTTACATGGATTTTATGTTTTGTGATTTATATTATGCATTGCAGTATAATGGAACCTCCCAGAACAATAAGCTAAAATAACAACAATTTACTGTTTTTTATAATTCTGTGGTTGAACCAACAGTTACTCTGTTGGTTTCCTGGGATTACTCATGAAATTGCTGGCAGATGTAAGATCAGCTGATATGAATGGTCCAAATTGTCCTTATCCTCATATCTGTGGTGGGTGCTGGGGCTGGATCGTGATAGTTTTCTTCTGCATCACATACAAGCAGAGAAGTGGCTGGAGAAATGGATTTCAGGTGCAGGCTCTAGAGGGTGGATTGACTATAGAAATGGTGAACTGTATATGCAACTTGCTTTTACTTTCACTCCCCACTAGCAATGATTAAAGTGTCCCCTCTGGTAAGTGGCTCTCCCACTGCCCAACCTGCATCTCCTCATGGTGCTGGATGACCTGCTGGCACCTCTGAATGTGGGGTTGCCTTTAGGGGACCTCCACGCTCCTCCCCAGGCCTTCTCATCTTCCAACAGGCTATCCATCCATTCAAGAGGGAAGGTGGAAGCTCGAGAACTCTTGGGGACTGGCCTCCTGAACTGACACAGGGTTCCTTCCACCCCACTCTGTCCAGGTCCAGGATGAGGGGAAGAACACTCCACTCTTGATGCAAGAGCCTGTGGCATGTTTTCCAACCTACCATAATGTCTAAAACTCTAATATAAAAACACACAGATAAAATCACCTGCAATGTTTCATTCTTCCAATGTGCCATAGATTTTATTCCCATTTTCCCACCCTTGAGGCACAGAGAGGTGGTGAGTCATGTTCAGTGTCACTTAGATGTCAAGCCAGCATTCTAGTCAGAAGTCTGCTTCATAGAAAGGGGGTGAGGTGTGACACCACACAGGAGACCTGTAGAGCTAGAAGACTGGAAGGTTTAGAGGTCTCCACAAGTAGCTTAGTGAAATTCGTTTGGGGTCTCTTGAACAACTTATATGTTTATTAATACTTGAAGAAGACATTAGTAGTTGTTAAAAATCATGAAAAGGGTGATGCTTTACTGCTGAGAAAACAAGGAAGGGAAACATGAAGGCAAAGAGAAAACACGGAATTGTGTCTTTGGGGGAAGAGGTTGAGATGAATGATGACAGAGCTCAGCCTCAGTACCCTAAGCTCCATTCTGACCTCCCTCTGCCTTACCGAGGTCCAGAGCACAAACAGCTCCAGCAACTGAGCAGGGACCCTCATTTTTAGATGGTGAACTGATGTGTCCAGTTAGATAAGTCTGGAGCTGACTTTTTATCTCAGCCCTGCAAGGATAGGCCCTCCCTAGGAACCTGCATGCAAATGCCCTGGTGGGGGCAGGAGGGTGGAGAGAACCAGGGGAGCCTGGAGGGTTTCGCATGAACCACATTTGCTATGGAGAGCTGCTGTCTCCTAGGAACTGGAAGAGATTCAGTGACTGAGGAATGTGCAGGTGCAGGGCACAGTGAACTCCCGGGGTTACGAAGAGCTGGTCTGGGAGGACCTCAGCTCAGAAGGGAGAACCTGGGTGGGGAGGGTGAAGGACATGAGCTACAGTCCAGGGAGACCAGGGTGTGTCTCAGGTCTGTGTACTGACCCTGCTGAAAGGGAGGAGACTGTCACACGTGGGGAAGAACACCCCTGAATTTAAGGCTGAGGTGAACCTGGTGGGGAAGGACCTCAAATGTGGGGGACACCAGGCTTAGCTGGAGGTGAGGTCAGCAGGGAGGATACTCAGTATCTGGGCTCTTAGATCCTGCCCCCACACTCTGCATTGCCCGACTACCCCACTGCATCTGGTTCACAGTGATGATAATTTCTCACACCAACAATACAGAGTCAGAGTCAAGAGGACACCCCTCTGCCTCAATAATATTCACAGAAGTGAATAAAAACAGCCTGTGCGATTTCTTTGAGGGTCACACTTGATAGGATTCCATGGAGAGTAGAAATTGAAGCTGATTTTAAATGTTGAGACCAAAAGGCACCATAAACACAACAGTACGCTGATCGAGTCCTGTGTCCTTCAGGCGGAAATACCTTCTCTGCAGCAAATATGTGCTGCCTGGAGGGCCTGATCACTGGGTCTGTGTGATTGAGATGATCAGCCCTTGTGGCTGAGCCCAGCCTGCCCCGCCCTCTCATTTGCATGTCCCAGAGCACAGCCCCTCCCACACTCTTCATAGTCTGGCCTGGGCCCTGAGAGTCAGTGCAGGCAGGACACAGCATGGACATGAGGGCCCCTGCTCAGCTCCTCAGCCTCCTGCTGCTCTGGCTCCCAGGTGAGGAAGGAAACCCCAGCAGCTGGGTAGCCCCTGGGTGGGGTCAGGACCCCTGGCCTCAGGGAACCCTCTGATGACAGGATGACCAGTGTGTTGTGTGTGTTCTGCTTCCCTCTCAGGGGCCAGGTGTGCCATCCAGATGACCCAGTCTCCAGCCACTGTGTCTGCATCTCCGGGAGACAGAGTCACCCTCTCCTGCCGGGCCAGCCAGAGCATTAGCACAAGTTTACACTGGTATCAACAGATGCCAGGGAAAGCTCCTAAGCTCCTGATCTATCATGCATCCAGTTTACAGCCCGGGGTCCCATCGCGGTTCAGTGGCAGCGGGTCTGGGACAGATTTCACTCTCACCATCAGCAGCCTGGAGCCTGAGGATGCTACCACTTACTACTGTCAGCAGCATTATAGTACACCTCCCACAATGAAACAGGCCTGAACAATGACCTCCTGGGAACCAGAAGTGTGAGGCTGGGCAGCCCCAGCTGCTCCTCCTGGTGCCCCATCTGCTGAGAGCACATCTCAGATGCAGCCAAGCTTTGGAGGACCAGAGGTCTGCTAGAAGGGGCAGGAGACTCCTTGGCCCCTAACTCTCTTTTTCCTCTTCATTCCTAGCAGAACAGAAACAAAAAGGCCTCTGCTGCTTTCATAAAGGCGTCAGTGATTATACCTGTGCCACCTGTTATGACGTCTGTCACGCTCATATAGTGGGAAGGAGCCACTCTACATCATTTGAGCTGGGATTGTCTTTACTAAAGCTATGCCTATAGCTGTGTGTATTTGATAGCAGATTTAGGTTCCCAGAAAATTTAGCATTTTGTGTGGAGATTTCCCATAACACTCTCTTCCTACACAAACATCGTCTCCCTTCTCTTCCGCTCTCACCCTCCCCACCACAGTGGTGCAGATGTTATAACTGAAGACCTTAAACCTAGACTTGCAGGAGGACCCAAACTTGGGGTTGCACCAAGTGTCCACAGAGCAGTTTCACTGTCCTCAAATTCTTCCTTATTTCATCTGTTGATACCCCCCCCCACACACAGCCCCTGCAGCAGTGATGTCATTACTGTCCCCACAGTGTCCCCATCCCTGAGTGTTCTATAGATGAAACCACATGGTGTGCAGCCTTTTCCAGACTAACCTTTTCCAGACTAACTTCCTTTAAAATTAAGAGTCTTCCCTGTCCCTTCATAGCCTAGAAACTCATTTCTTTTTGATGTTGAATAAGGTCCCATTTTCTGGATGTGTCATATTGGTACATTTACCACCCACTGAGGGATCCTGGACTCCCCCATATTCTGTCATGGATGAATAAAGCACCACAAACACTGTGAGCAGATATTGTGGGGACAACAGTTTTACCGCTTGGGGGAAATACGAAGCATCCGGGTGCTGGGTCAGATGGTAGAGCAGGTCTCATTTTGTAAGAAGCCGGCACTCATGGTTAAAGTGCCCACATGTCCCTGGCCACGTATGGGAGGCTCCTGTCGCCCCACAGGGTGGAGCTGTGCTCTAGACTCAGGCACCCAGGTAGGGGTGCAGTGTGTTTTATTGATTTATTTATTTTATTAGATTGATTTAATTATATTTGACATCATTTGCATTCCCTGTGGAGTTCCCACCACCATTCCACCCGTGCACCATCACCTCAGTCCCTTCTGCTCTTTCTGCCCTCATCCCCGACTTTGCCCTCCCCTCCCTACCCCACCCCCCACAATGATCCCTTTGGTTTATCTTTGACCTTTTGGTCTTGTTGAGTTGTTTTGTGTGTTTGTTTTTGGTTGTAATTGCCCATTTCCTGGGGCTTACGCTTCCCTTTTTTTTTTTTTTTTGTAGTTGTTCTAGATCGAATTTCCTGATGACATGTGATGTGGCATCCATTCATATGCTTATTTGTGAGTTCTCTAAATCATTGGTTGTTAACCTGACTCAATGACATGGTCCATTGCTATTGGGTTCTGATTTCTTATTGATTTTTTAGGAGTGATTTGTATATTTTGAACAATAGTCCTGTGACAGATATGTCATTTGCAAGTTTTTTCTTAAGAATTGTTTGAATACAGGGAGTTATAGGTGCATGGATTACAGGTGCATGGTCAGGGAAACAAATACTAGAGATGGAGCTTTTCTGTTGCTCCCAGAGTCAGAGCACGTTACCCACTGACTGGATGAGTCATCTAACCATGTGGCCCACAGACCTTTCTAGAACACCCAGGGTTGAAGCTCTGGCCTCTGCAACACCTCTCAGGTGTGATGGACAGGACTGAATCCTCTCCTTTACTTGCAATACTCAGTGAAGAACCCTTATTAACAATTCTAAGGAGACAGAGAGAGAAAAGGGTTCTGGTGAATGTGCTTCCAGAAGAGATGACCACGAGGGGAGGGGCAAGAAACAGCCCCACCAATCAAAGCGTCACTTGCCCAGTCTGGCCTGGTCTCTTCACACTCTACAGTGTCAGCTTTAGCTGTGAGGACGGAACATGAGGAGCAGCCACTGTCGCCATCTGTCCTCCTTCAGGGACTGTGGCCAGGGCTGGAGACACAGGGTCTCCCTCCCTCGGGACCTCATGCAGGTCATTCTCCACCTTTGTCCTCTCTGTCACCTGTGACCCGTGAGCAGGACCAGATTCAGATGCGGTCAGGTTTGTGCCTGTTGCATTTCTTTTTCGTTTTATTCAATTTATTTACTCATTTTCAGGTGTTTATCAAGCAGGAATGAAAATGTAGTTAAAAAATAAAGCAGTGAAACAGGGACACGGCTCCTCTGTTCCCGTGTCTTCACATCAGCGTGTCGTGAGCACCCACGTCCTGCAGTGGAGGTCAGGGGTGCAGGTCGACATCACCTGTGAACACGTCTCCAGCCTGTGGAGTGCTTCATTTTTGGAGCATTTCAGACAAGTTTTGCTGTAGAATCCTACATGGATTTATGAGTGCTGATTTGTTTTCTCAATCAATTTGATAGGGATTGAGGTAGAAAGAGCTCAAGCTTTGCTAGAATCCACACTCTATCCTTTCAAGTGCTGCAGCTTTTCATTTGTGGTAAATCACCGTCCTTGTTAAGGAATTCGAAGGTGGCACCCAAATTCAGTTGCTACTCAATCAAATATAGCTGCGTCAGATGACGTATGAGGAATGGCTAGGTTACTGTGCTGCGTTAACCTAGTAGTGTGGCGGACTGACGTGGCCCAGTGTTACATGTGACCCAGGACTCAGCAGACACTCAAGACAATGTCAAAGTCAGCGCAGATTATCCCAAGGTATTAAAACATTGGCCTCGGTCCTTTGTCTTCTGGCTACACGGTCTCCTTTTGTTCTGTGGACTCAGGGCCGTCACCACCGACATACAGACAAGGGAGACCTAGGTTCTCATGCATTTGTGGGGAGAGAGAAACAGAGACAGACAGAGACAGAGACAGAGATGGAGACTGATATTCTCTCTGTGTCTGTCAGCCTTTATTGTCCTTGTCAAGCTCTTTTGACTTAAACGTCCTTAGAAATTGAATTATAGAGTTTAATTATCTCTGTCACGGGGAAGGTGCTTTCTGCTCCTGCATTTAGCAGGGTTAAGTTGTCATTAGCCTGAAAGTTAGATACACAGCACTTTCACCACCGAGTCCATCTGTCAGGTGGAGACTCTGCCGTCAGTCCAGGGTCAGGAGGTGTGTTGTGTGTGAGGTCACTTGGGAGGAATCAAGCAAGAGGGTCAGTCACCCACCTGCTTTAGACCTGAACACACCTCTACATGTTTAGGAACCTTACGAGTAATAAGTTATTGTAAGAGACACAAGACAAGCACGCTCTTCCACAAAATAACTCAAAAGCTTTCACACCTAATCTTTCTCCTGCCTGGCAAAACCAGGGTTCCTGGTAGTTTCCATGAGACAGAA